>OZ010591.1:99705361-99725361 GCA_963932145.1 Acanthosepion lycidas
TAATAGGGAATGTGCTTTCCCTGTTTTGAAATTACTTGAAGAAGACGACGATCCATAGAATTTGTTAATTGTAGGATGTCATCTACTGTAATGCCGCGAGATATGTCAAGAATTGCTTCCCACAACTCAGCGTTGCTCCTGAATTGTCGTCCGTTGGCGTACAGTCTTCGCTTCATGATGCTCCAATATTTTCGATTGGGTTCAAATCCGGAGAATTTGCTGACCACTTCATTTTTCGAGGTCCATCGAAGCCTAACTGTTTCAAATATTCGGTAGTCTTTTGAGCAGCATGTGAGGGAGCATTATCTTGCATAAAAACAATGTCCCTTCTGAAGGTAAGTCTTTGCCTTTTCATCCACAGTTCAAGATGCTCCTTCATAAACGCTATGTATGCATCAGCATTCATTTTGACGCCATCTGGTACTCTTCATGGGCCCACTAATGTTTTTGCAATAATACCACCCCTGATCATTATGCCTCCACCGCCTTGTAGGCGTCTCAAACGCTGATGGTGATTCTGTCCGTTCATTACCCAGCCTTTGCACCATCTATCTGGCCCATGAAGTGTTGCTCAAGTTTTGTCTGTGAACAAAACTTTAGCGAAGTCGATCTTTATATTGTCCTCGGCCCATTTCAATCGATTTTAAATGTGATTTCTCGTCAACGGACGCTTCGATACAGGTTTGACTGTTGTTGCTATTTCCCTTAGATACCGACACCGTTTACTTTTAGACACAGTAGGATCCCCAATGCAACTGAAAAGCTCTTGACTGGTACGTCCAGGGTCCTTCGTGGCCTCTCGTCTAAGTGGTGACATGAGACGACGTGAAATAACCTTCGGCTTGCCTTTATCTGCCCTTTTGCGTACTTGTGTAGGGTCGGCGGTGAACTTTTTTTTTGATGACACCACCCTATCATTTTAGAAATTTCTAGGGTAGATTTAACTTTTGAGTGTTCTGGTCTGATAGTTTTCTTTTCAGCATCACTTAAACTGCTTTTAGGACCCATCTTTTCACTGAATTCTTACACTTTTCTAATAATTTGGTACTCTCAAATCACCGTGCTGATAACAAATACGGCGCCAGTTTGTTTCCATTGCGCAGATCAGTAAGAAAATTTCAGTGATTGCGCAGGTCTATGTTGCCAACATTGTGTGAAATTGTGTGTAAATTGATTGGAGGGTGTTTGAAATATTAGAAAAAAAGTTATCTCGATAATAATTTGGCACGCAGTGTATATATATATATATATATATATATATATATATATGTATATGTATACACATATATATACATATATATATATACATATATATATTTCTATATATTTCTAACTGCGCAATGAATATATATATATGTATGTATATATATATATATTATTATAGTTTTTAAGTGTTCTATATGCATGGCTTAAATGCTCAATATCAGGAATAGAGCGTTTGTAAATCTAAAATGAGAAATAAATATATTAGCATGAATTCATTACTTTCAAAGAAGTGTTGTTTTTATTTTAAGAAATTCTGCCATTTTTGCGTGTTAACTCCAACAAAACTGCTGCAACGAAGCAATTCTGAAATAGTTTCATCTCCCTTATCAATAATTCCAAAAATCGTAAGAAGAAATAAATATACGACTTTAAATCCTTTTCTATTCTTGCAATATTTTCAAATTGTTCCCGAAGAAAGGTTCTGTTTTTTCAAAATATTCTAATTTATGTCATTACGCAATGTTAATTCAGTTACAGCAATTCCTTATTTCAGCTGTTTTTTTTTTTTTTTTTTTTTTTTTTTTATACAGGCATTTTTATTGCATTCCGAAAAATATATTTCATTAAAAACTACTTATTTTTATTTCGATTTACAATAGGAAATTCTTTTTCTGGTCACTGACCTTTGCCAATATCCATTTTAGTTCTTGGGCGATACCCTATCTTTTTTTTTTTTTTGCGATCAGGTACCAAAAAGAACAAAATACTGCTGTTTCCAAATCCGGAAAAAAGGGACATACAATTAAGCACAGCAAAAAAGACAATTTCTTTCTAAATTAATTCCAGCGACGAAGACATTGCTCTTGTTCAAGATTTCACCGATATTATTCAGGAAAATAACTTAAAATAAAAAAAGATGTTTCGAAATACACCTACCAGTTTTTTCAATTACCATTAGCATCGTAGACCTAAAGATGGAACTGGCATGATGTACTTATTGTAAGTATAAATTCTTATGTGGATATCACAAATCACAATTTCGTTTCTCGACTGTCATTTTAAATTCTCTGTTGACAGAAAAAAAAATTTTCTAATTTTAAAATAAATCGATATTTGCCAAGGTGAAACAAATAGAATTGTCAAACAGACGCGTCTTAAAATATATATTGTTGTCTCTCTCACCCTTTTCCTGCCTCCCTATTTTCCACTAATCAAAATAATACATTCCCATCTCTCTCTTTTTCTACCTACCTGTAACTGTAACGGCATTTACTCGAGGTGGGTTGAGCCGGCTCTAATATTGGAGTTTCATGAGAATTTGGAATTCACAACCTGTCCCCAACCCGCATGTATAGCACATGAGATTTGAATATAGTGGTGAAGGTTTCGTGCAGGAGCATCCACACTTGTTGAAGGGCCGATTACAGAGACCTGTTGCACTACGTGCCACAGAGTCCCCAAACGACCCTCCACAGGTTATGAGTTGAGAGTTTTCTTTCTCCTAGATCAGTTGCCATCCAAGGCTATAGAACCCAGTCTGCCCTGGAGGGGGGAGAAGAGAATTGATGCCTTTCCCAAGGGTATTAGAATGTAATGGATTCGACTGGAATTCGAACTCGGCACTCCGATTCCTCAATCCAAGCCGCTATCCATTACTCCACCGTGCCTCCTTATCTATCTATCTATCTATCTATCTATCTATCTATCTATCTATCTATCTATCTATCTATCTATCTATCTATCTATCTATCTATCTATCTATCTATTTTTTTAAGGATTTCAACCCAAGCAAGGTGGGAGTGCTACTAGCACGCAAGGAGGACGTGATTAAGAAATGGATATAGTGAAGGACGGGGAGTTAGATCGAGGCATCAGAAGATATCGATTGACATTACATTTCAATATTTGAAGACTATAACTGTCAGGAATGCAAGTAAGAGGAAAGGAGTTCCACAGACGAGAAGTGCGAGACATGAAGCTATAGTAGTAGAAAAGACGGCTGCATGTAACCGTTTCGACAGTGAAAAGGTGGGACTGAGATGCCAACCTAGTAGCATGCCTAAATTCATGCAGTTTGGGAACCAGCGAAAGTAGCTCGTTAGAGCAGTTGACATGAAAGTATTTGTAAAAAAGACAGAGGGAATCGACGGCACGTCTGTGAGAAAATGACTGTAGACAAAATGCCAGAAGGTGGCCGGCCACACTGCATATCCGTCTCTGGATTTTATCGTGGACCTTGAAGTCAACAGCGGTGATTCAAGATCATATATGGCAGCAGTATTCCATGCAAACATAAATGGTTGATTTAAAGAATTAAAGGAGGAACTCAGTCGAGAAAAAAACTTTATTACGCGACACAGAGAACCAAATTTCCTTGTGGTAGATGAAGCTATTGATTCCATGTATTTGTTTGATCTGAGGTCAGCGGACAGCTTAGAATCAAGCGGACACAGAGAGGAATTGAACTTCAGACATTCTAATGAAAGGCAGAGAGGGTTCTCTATGGTGATTAAAAGAATTTGTTTTAGAGGCATTAAACTTTACCAGCCATTACCTGAACTATATATATATATATATATATATGTGTGTGTGTAATATGCGTGTGCGTGTGTGCCTATGTGTGTGTGTGTAATGTGTGTGTGTGAATAAGAGCCAGAGGAGGTACTCTATAGTGAGTAAATGAGAGCAGTTTTGTTTTGAGGCATTAAAATTTAACAGCCATTTACTGATATATATATATATACATAAATGTGTGTGTGCGTATATATATATATATATATATATATATATATATATATATATATATATATGTATGTATGTATGTATGTATATATGTGAATAAATATAGTCTTAAGGTGTGCTATATTTATGGGATAAAGTGCTTAATATCAGAGATAGAAGGTGTGTAAATATAAAAGTGAACATTGAAGTCAACACTCAGAGGCGACAGGCTGTTTCATGATGGATGCAATGGTCAAACCAATGATTGAGATGCAGATAGATTTTAAAATAAATCGATATTTACCAAAGTGAAACAGAATAGAATTGTCAAAGAGACGCGTCTTAAAATTTTTTCTCACCCCCACTTTCCATGCCTCCTCATTTTAAGCTAATCCAAATAATGCCTTCCCATCTCTCGCTCTCGGTATATCTATCTGTTTATTTTAAAATCGGTGGCCTGACGATTGTGTCTAGCATGAAACACCCTGTCGCCTCTAAATGTTGACTTCAATGTTCACTCATATATATATATATATATATATATATATATATATGCGTGTCTGACTTCACATATATCTCAATCTTTCCATGGGTATTTATTTCTCTATCTATTTAGGCCTAAATGTTGTTGTTATCTAGCTAACTAGCTATCAGTCTGTCTCTCGGTCTATTCAATAAATATTCGGCCTCAAAAACTTTGTGAAACCGTAATTTAATTACGCCCTAACAAATTTACAGAATTAATTTTTCTCTTTCATTAATGAAGTTTTCTTTTTCATTAATTAATTTTTCTTTTTTATCAAAACTTCAGGTTACCACACAGAAATTATAAAATCACATTGACAAACCCGCTTCCTAAATTAATAAATATCTGTCAAATGAAATATTCTATATATCATTATGACAAACGATTTTCTATCTTTGCATTCCATTGTTAATTATTTCGCATCTTTAAAACTAAATAATTTAAACAGACTTTTAATACACTACATTATTCGCAATATTTAGTCGCCATATTTATTACAACGTTTCGGCCGTTGTACACTCTGGCTTTCTTCATGTGATTGAAATGTCGAACTGAACCCTTTATTTCCAACTACTTGAAGAATGCCGGGGTGTACAACGGCCGAAATGTTGTAATAAATATGGCGACAAAGATGAGATCAATAGTCCGAATAATGTAAATAGTGTACATAATACCTCATCTCAGAAATATCGACAGATACCGAAAGGCCGAAACGTTGTAATAAATATGGCGACAAAGATGAGGACAATAGTCTGAATAACGTATATAGTGTAAATAATATCTCATCTCAGAAATATAGACAGATACTGAAAGGCCGAAACGTTGTAATAAATATGGCGACAAAGATGAGGACAAGAGTCCGAATAATGTAAATAGTGTACATATTACCTCATCCCAGAAATATAGACAGAGACTTTTACTAACTGATTGATTGACTGATAGATTGAGTTGATTTTTTTATGACTTATCAACCCTTTGTATGTTATTTAAAGTCAAAACATATTTTAGAATGTAAGAATAATCCTTTTCTTTCCTCCGAGTGAATAATGTATTAAAATAGTTTTGAAAATAATAGTAATGTTTGCATATACAAGTCCTACGTTTCAACCCATAGCGAGGAGGGGTATAGACACATATCTTTGTATGGGAATATAAGGAACCCTACGGATAATTCAGCCGAATACTTTTGTTTTGTCTAGTTTAAAGGGGTTAAACGAAGCAGTAATTTACTCAAATTGCTGCTGAAAGGTTTAATGTTGCCATTAATTGCATAAATGCTGTATAATTGAATAAAAGGCAAAATTACTTTCGAATATTTAAAACCGGAATGAAACATCACGTGTATTTGTTACATTTTCGAGACCCTTAATCTGTCTATTTCAAAAGCAGTAATCCAGTAATCCCTTTGAGCCCTGCGCCCTTGAACAATTTTAACCCTTCTGCCTGAGCCAAAATTCGCAAATAACTGGTCTGTAATGTTTCACGGTAGATGAAAAAAATATGTTAAAAATGCTTACCCACCGTTCAACCGGTAGCTGGGCATTAAGTCATTTTTCTCTACCACCGGTAAAGCGGTTGTCAGGGCTCAAAGTTTGAATAGCTTGTCATTGTCTTAGCACAATTGTTATTGTCTGCCAATTCGATCATAAATAATGAACTGTTCGGTCTTGATCGCGTGGTGAGACGGAAAAAAACATCACAGATGATACTTGCATTCAGTGAGAAAGAAAGAAAGAAAGAAAGAAAGAAAGAAAGAAAGAAAGAAAGAAAGAAAGAAAACAAAGAAAGAAAACAAAGAAAGAAGAATCTAAAAGAAAGAAAGAAAAAAAGAAAGAAAGAAGGAAGGAAAGAAATAAGAGAAAAAGAAAGAAGAGCAAAAGGAAAGAAATAAGAGAAAAAGAAAGAAGAGCAAAAGGAAAGAAAGAAAAAAAGAAAGAAAGAAAGAAAGAAAGAAGAGAAAAGGAAAGAAAGATAGAAAGAAAGAAGATAAAAAGAAAAGAAAGATAGAAAGACGAAATTTAAAGAAAAAAGAAAGAAGAAACAAAGAAAAAGAAAGAATCTGAAAGAAAGAAAAAGGAAGAAGAGAAAACGGAAATAAAGAAGAAAAGTAATAAAGAAAGACTCTGAAAGAAAGAATCTGAAAGAAAGAATCTGAAAGAAAGAAAGAAAGAAAGAAAGAAAGAAAGAAAGAAAAAAAGAAAGAAGAGAAAAGGAAATAAAGATAGAAAGAAAGAAGAGATAAAGGAAAGAAAGAGAGAAAGACGAAAAATAAAGAAAAAAGAAAGAATCTGAAAGAAAAAAATGAAAGAAGATAAAAAGGAAGAAAGAAGAAAAGTAATAAAGAAAGAATCTAAAAGAAAGAAAGAAAGAAAGAAAGAAAGGAAGAAAGAAAGAAAGAAAGACAGAAAAATAAGTAAAAAAGAATTCAAAAGAAAGAAAGAAAGAAAAATAAGTAAAAAAGAATTCAAAAGAAAGAAAGAAGAGAAGAAGAAAGAAAGGAATAAAAAAGAAAGAGAAAGTTAAAAAAGAAAAAAAAAAGAAGATAAAATTATTTAACCTCTCTTGTTAATACTGAATAAATAATGAATTATTCCGTTTTGCTCACTTGGAAAATCGGAAAAGAAATCAGAGACGCTACTTTGTTTCAGTGAGAATACGAAAGACAGAACAGAAGAAAGAAAGAAAAGAAGAAAGGGAAGATAAAATTATTTAAAAAATGTAAATTTCGCATCATTTTATTTGTACCCACTTCTTTAAATAACGACAAGCATTCATAATAATGATTGCTATTGCAAGATTTTTTTAAAGCTCAAATATTTAATAATGCGATAAGAAAATGTCTTTGGATATTTCATTGTCACAGAATTCGCCATGAGTTTATTCAATCGTTAACTTAAGAATTAATATTTAGCAGAAAATTCAAATCGGAAAACTGGCAAATTTCTTATCAGTATTTGCAATATCATTAAATTATATTTTTCTGAATCAAGATATTAATCTACATTCATCAGACATTAGCAACAATTCTGATGTCATTTCTTATTCTTTAATTTGATACATTTTGGACACTATATTAAACAATTACGTATGATTGAATTACAATTTGACTGTTGTAGAGTGAAAATCGAACGAGCTCAACTAAAGACGATGATATTCGTTTATGGTCAAGTTTAAATCGAGGAAATTCAATGCTTCCAAGATGCCTTTTGATAGTATGCTTTTCTATGGTAACCAGGATGAGAAAAAAGAAAACAAAATTATCAGCACCCTTTTGGTTTTCTTTCTTTTTTTTTTTCTTTTTTTTTTATGATGAAAGCGGGAAGAAAAGGCGATTTAAATTGCATTAAAACTAATGAATAACGCCTTTTTCATATCCACTGACTCATCAGCGGATCCAACTAAAAAGGAAGAAATATAAAATAGGAGTCTTTGACGTACATGAATTCTAATTACAGTTTTAATTTGACAGGAAACAAATATATCAGCTATAAAGAATGGCAGCTGATTCTGTATGCGGACAGTCTCAGTTGCCTAACAGCAAGTGCTTGAATGACTAATAAACACGCGCAATATTTTTCAAATATATTTATGCATATATACATAAATATGTATATGTAAAATAAAAAATGTGTGTAAAATGTATATATACTGGCATGAAAGACTTTTATTAATTACTAAATTAATTAATTTCTTTTGTTACTTTTTACCGATAAATCGCAAGTGATTATCAGTATGTTGTCTCAGTACATTTTATTATCTTTGAGGACCAGTAAACAACTTAGTGGTGTATTCCCCTTAATGATGGCTGATAGAACATCCTAAGCATAGTAATGCTGAAGAGAGACCATGCAAAAATAGAAGGCCACCAATGAAATTTGCAGCTTTCAATTGCTTTGGATTGAAAAGATTCTTTTTTTTTTTTTTTAAAGAGTGATTTTTATTACAGAAAGTCCTAAACCTCAAACTATCGAGTTAGGAATTAGTGTTGCTGCTCTTAACTCGAATAATTGCCTCAATTCAATGTGGCATTGGATGGAACAAGGTTCAGATTTTCTCGTTTGGAATTGTTTTCCCGTTCTTATTGACACTAATCCCAAAGTTCTTAGAGAATCCATGGTTTTTATTGGAGCACTGGTTTCTTCAGTTCCAACCACAATAGTTCAATGGTACTCAGGACTTTGTACTGGCCAGTCATCCAAAAATAGAGCATCTCCATCCGTCAAAAAAAACTTCCATGTTCCATGTAATATGTGGCAAGGTTCACAGTAGTCTGACAGATTAGTGATTAATAGTATGCTTTTCTCGATACATTTTATAATCTTTGAGTGCCGGCAAACAAATTATTGTATTTTCCTTAATGCCGCATGATGGATGATAGATCATTTTAAACATTGTGATGCTAAAATAGGACAGGCAAAAATATTTCACATTTCAGCTCTTAATTTAGCAAGGAATGTTTTGAACAAGTGATTTTTATTATTACAGAAAGTCCAAAACACCAAACTAATACCAAAGTTCTTAGAGATTGCATGGTTTTTATTGAAGCACAGGTTTCATCATTTCCAACCACAATGGTTCAATTATATTGAGATAGGTTGAAAACTTTCATCAGCAAGCGACCTACATATGATGTGTCGCAAAGAAGACCGTCTTAGTAAAACCTTTTTACGTCTTCGCAATCTGGCAGACGATTAAACCATAGTAAACTAAAATGGTTTTAGCTGTTAAGATTTCCATTAACTTTATCCACTTTTCTTCTGCCATTGCATTTGATGCAACCCCACACCATTACGGATACACCACCAAATTATACCGTCTTTTTGGTACGTCTTGCATTGTCTCTATATTCAACTGGACTTCTTGTATGTTTCCTTGCAATAAATAATCTCTCAGTGTGTTGCATTCATGATTAAAAATTACATTTTGCCACATTTTAGAATTCTATGTTAGACGTTCTTTTGGGTACTTCAATCTTCATTACTGATTTTCTTTGTTTAATTACAGTTTTTCTTCTATAAATTCGTTCAGAATGTTTTACGTAATATTATGTTAAGATAGCATTCAGTTCTTGTCTGGCTGTTAATTTTGAATTGCCTAGCAAGACTTTCACTAATTTTTCGTCTCTTGGCTAACATCTTCCGGTTTTCTTTGCACTTAAAACCTCTTTAGTAAAAAAAATCTTCTGGGTTATCTGAATATTGTTTGTGGAAATTTCCCGTCGTGTGTGTGTGTGTGTGTGTGCGCGCGCGCGCCTTTCTTGCTCTCCCGTTTTCCGTGTCTCTATTATGTCAGGAAGAGAGAGGGAAACCTTTCTTTTTCGCTTTCTCGATTTCCGTCAGGTTTGTCTGACTCTTTATCTATCTATCTATCTATCTATCTATCTATCTATCTATCTATCTCAGTCTGTTCATATCTATCTATCTATCTCTTTTTACTACTTTAGGTTTTTATTGAATTGATGAGCATCCCTTTCTTTCTCTTTCTCTGTCTTTCTCAGTCTTTCTCTCTGTCGCTCTGTCTCTCTGTCTGTCTGTCTGTCTGTCTGTCTGTCTGTCTCTCTCTCTCTCTCTCTCTCTCTCTCTCGTTTACCGTATTTTTAAAAAATGTAGATAAAATTAGGAACCCCGCTTCCCCCCCTTTCTCTCACATCAGGCTGTGGTGTCATTTTTAAACACACCAAAATTCCCTCCCACACCATTGACTCAGTTCTCCCTTTGTTAGACTTTGTTTTGATAGGTTCTTTTTCTTATAATTATTTCATCATTTAGCCATTTTTAATTCATTAATATTGCCAACCACAAATACTTCCCAAGAAAAGCGTCGTCATTAATATTTGATAAACGTCGCCCCTATATTTGAAAAAACGATCATCTAATTCTATTTAAAGCAACGCAATAGGAGATTAAGCATTTAACAACACGAAAAATAAAAACGAAGAACCGAGTTCGATTTCAGGATGATACAGTTTCTGTTTAATTTCCATGAATTTAATACTTCTTCACTTAAACTATAAATAAAGCTAACAGGCTTTACTGGATGTTTTAAATGTGAATGTCAATCCGCAGAGGACACATCTAAATTTAAACCAGGAATGTGCGCCCCTAAATGTAGTTCGATATTCTTCAGAATTATCGAAAATAATCCTTTAAAATGCAAAATGGAGAACCCGACCACAAAAACACAAAAACATTTTAACAGATCTAACATTATTGGAAGCTTTTATAAATATAATTCAGTTTTAAGACATTTTTATGTTTATACATTCTTTTTATAGATACAAATATTTAAGTAAATGCTCTGTTTATAATAAACAGTATTAAACAACATTTACTGGCCTGAATGTTCGAGAAATTTTCATAGAAAATATTTGTCCTCCGACAGGAATCGAAACATAAACTCGGCCCCACACTATATCCAGGATTATTGAATGCTAGTTTATGATATACCCTAGGTATAAATATCAGTTAACAATCTTAGCTGGTCGATGTCTCGAACTTCCGTTGTAAAGCAATACAATCGATAATTCAGAGCATCCTCCAAAACTTGACCTTAACCCGTGGTCTGCCAAACATCATTTTCATTGTAGTCCCAGAGTCCCAATACTATATCTTAATTAATTTTGGTTACAAGTGACACTGTTTCATATATGAGGCAAGGATATAAAAAAAAGTAGTATTTATTACCCACTACCCGCCGGTGTATTGTTTGGTACCTGAGTCCATTTTACAACCCTGAGTTCCACAGGACACACATGAATGCAATGTATAGCTCTGTGTACGTAAAAGTTAAAAAAACAAACAAACACTGATCCGAAAGCAACAACTGTAGAAATAGCAGAAGGAAAACGAAATAAGAGAAAAAAAGAAAAAAATATTTATTTCATTTATTTTTTTATTTTTTGTACGTGGAGGAATTGATTCCGGCGTACTATGATCAAATAGGCAATCAGCCTCATAGAAATGAAATTAGAAAAACGATCCACCAGAGGGACGTGTGGGCTCTGCAGACAGACTAAAAGAACCCAACAGTGGATCGTATTTACATTTTACTCTAGTTTGGCGCATTAAAATACAAATCTTATTTTATTTCCTTCCATTCTCGAATTCGCCATAACTTCTCTAAAATCTGTGCAATATGTTAGTGTTATAGTGGAACACACCTATTCTATAGTTAATAGACTCTCCCACCTATTAGATGTAGTAGCAGTCGCTGAGTCGGCAGTGAGTTGGTCAGTCAGTCGATGTCGGACGACCGTTAGTCGGATATTAAAGTATCAGCGACCACAACTAGATTACTGCGTCATTACCTATTATATCAAGTTCTTAACGTTTTGTACGTCGAACCTATTTTAGGACCGGCTTAGTACAAATACAAGCCTCCACTGTGAAACCACTACATAACAGTTAGTTTAGAAACAAAGAGAAAGAAACAATGTAGACATAGGAATCAACATGGTATGGTCACTGTCAGTTTTATGCTTTTTATGCAATCTTCAGACTACAGGATTATCTGAAGATTGTAATACTTATTCCTATTTTCACACTGTTTCTCTTTCCCTTTATATCTTTCTCTATCTCTCTCTCTCATTATCTTTCTTTCTCCCCATATATATATATATATATATATATATATATATATATATATATATATATATATAAGAAATATAGTCTTAAGGTGTGCTATATTTATGGAATAAAGTGCTCAATATCAGAGATAGAGCGTGTGTAAATATAAAAGTGAACATAGAAGTCAACACTTAGAGGCGACAGTCTGTTTCATGCTATATGCAATCGTCAGTCCTGACGATTGCATATAGCATGAAACAGACTGTCGCCTCTAAGTGTTGACTTCTATGTTCACTTTTATATTTATATATATATATATATATATATATATATACATAACAATAAAATACATAACATTAAATAGATTAATATTAGGTTCGTCTATTTCCCAGTTCACACTCTATAGCGAGGAAAACGGCGAATTACCCCATCAAACCAAGCGACAGTGTGTTGTTTGTAATCTACAACGGAAAATGCGGGTGAAAAGAAAGTTACTTGCCGGAAAAAAGGGCATGTATTTTCCATGATATGCCAAAGACGGAATCTCCAAATTAGATACAAATCAGTTACAGGAGTCCCCATAAAACTATTTCGGATATGCTAATATTGTGTGTTCTCCCCCAGTTGTTGACGAATGAAAAAAAAAATGCTCCGTCGATAAAAGCACTTGGTGTTATCATATCCACCAAGCCTCGCCCTGGATTGATGGGTCGATTTAATTTTACGGTTTATCAACTTGTTGCAGGTTATTTAAAGACATAAGATATTTTTAGCATTGTTTTCATTTAAATAATAATGATTTACTGATAAAGACCTATTATTTAATCCATAGCTGGGGAGAAGAGCATTATTAATACACTTCACAAAGATACAGTGCGCGTAAGTAAATGCAACGAAGCTGACTGGAATCGAAAATCATTATCCATTACACCAGTCGCAGATCCAAGTTTAAAGGACCCAGTATTCCTAAACGCTCACTCATCTAGGGACTGCCCAGATACGACGTTGCTTAGCTTCGGTTATCGTAACAGAACCGGTGATTCAATGTGATATGGGTGTACGCTCACTTCAATCTGGAAGATGAATAACTCCGTGTAAGGAACTTTTGAAAGAGACAATTTGCTACGTCCACGGCAAGTCAGCAGAGATTTTGTCAAAACGTGTCGACAAATATTTCAATGGAATTGGAAATATGGATGCAGATATTTCACGTGAATTGGGAACGAACTTTAGAACTTATCACAATGTTACACCATTTTAACTATGAAGACCAAACTCGCACTTTTGCATCGCATTTTTACAGGTGATGAAAACATGGCTTTTGCATCGCAACAGAAAGCGAAAAATACAGGGGTTATTACACTATTTAAAAACAAAAAAAAATAAACAAAAAAAAAATAAACAAAAAAAAAATAAACAAAAAAAAAACAGTTCTAAGATCAAAACTAGGAACCATTCCAGAAAAGTCGTTTCTTTGTGTTTGACGGAATATGAAAAAGCTTTGCCCATTTCGAGCAAGTTATGAACATGGAAGGAACATTAGCCCAGAAATTTACTGCCAGCAATTTAATCGGGTAAACAAATGAGTCGAATGTGTCCTGTTTTGGTAAAAAGGGATAAGAGTTATTCTCTAGCATCCCAATAAAAAACATCCTCTGCAGACCAACTCAATTATTATGATAAGTATTATTCGAGATTCGCCATAGGTTTCAGATGTGCACATAATTTAATCTATAGAGGAAATATCTTAGAAAAAAAAACAAAAATGAATTTTAAACCTAATAACAGAAGCTCGTGAAAAGATGTCAAAGGAGATTCAGCGTCAAACATTTTCGAAACTATAATTCATTTTGATAAGTCATCGATATGTTGCAATGTTAATATTTGCTCCTCATGAAAAAGTAATAGCCAATTAGTTTCTAACGTATTACTCCGCTTACAATGTGTCATGCGCAGGGATTGAGATAGATAGATAGATAGATAGATAGATAGATAGATAGATAGATAGATTACCAAGCTGAGAAAGAAAAAAAGAAGAAAGTACAAGCGTTTTACAAGTGATATCAACCAAGACAGAAATATTTCAGAACCCAATATTTCTTTTTCATCTTAAGAAAAGAACAATTTTCGACGCTTGCCCTCTGCTCGTCAACTAGAGACAAATCAATAGCACTGAAAATATAAACTGTCCTCTTTCTACATCAATTCGTTTTTTGAAGTATAATTGTCGTAATGGTCGGAGCAGTCATAAAAGAATGTGAGAAGCCGGCTTCCTTATAATCTGGATTATCTTTTGTCATGAAAGACCTTTTTTTATGGCTGTATCTATTGTTTTAGATAAAATGACACATAACTGTGGTTAAAGATAGTCAAACAAATGAAAGGGAATTCATAGGGGAAAACATATTTAAGTAGCTTAGGAATAGTAAAGAACTAATTAGAAAGAACAATCGATCGATCGACGTAGACACACAGGCACACACATATCGGGGGGGGGGGTATATGCGTGTGTATCTACGTGTGTCTGTAGAAATTTGCATTAAAAAATACATCAAGTGTTATGTATTTTATTCCTTTATTTTTTTCTCATTTCCGAACATTTTTCTCATTTCCTGGATATATTTAAATATAAATTGTACTGGAAATCTATATAAATTATGGAAATGCTATGATAATTTACCCACGCACGCATGGACTCTGTCAGCTATAAATAGGAGCAGGTACTGCCTTTGGAGAGGGAATTTTCCAACAGTCAGCTTTGACAGTCGGACCGAATATTCTTGCCGTCACACTCACGTTTGTATATGTTTTTATTACTGTTTCTGTTAATAGATTTCTTTAACTCAATGCCTCTCTTATATCTTTATTTCTAGCCCTAACAAGGCCACAACCATATATATATATATATATATATATATATATATATATATATATATATATATATGTGTGTGTGTGTGTCTGTGTGTGTGTGAACGTGTATATATTTATATACGTGCATGCATGTATGTGCGCGTGTGCGTAAACGTGTGAATACAGGTGTATGCGCACAAATTAAAGCAATATTAAATTAAAATTTAATTATAAACCTAATCCCCTTCAATTAATGTCGTAATAGGAAGTAAGATACCACCAAATCAGATACAAAATATGTTATGGTAATTTACCCACGCACGCGTGGACTCTCCCAGCTATAAATAGGTGCAGGTACTGCCTTTTGGAGAAGGAACTTTCTAGCAGTCAGCTCTCACAGTCGGACCGAACATTCTTGCTGTAACATTCTCGTTTGTATTATTGTATTACTGTTTCTGTTAATATATTTGTTTAACTTAATTCCTCTCTTTGTCTTTATTTCTGGCCCTAACAAAAACCACAACAGGAAATATAAAAAAAAATATTTTAAAAACAGCCTTAACAAATAACTTTTTTTTTATTAGACTTTAACCAAACATGTAAAACTTGCAAAATTGGTCTATATATTTCGTATTACTTTACTTGTTATTTTTAGTATATACGAGTGTTTAAATAGGCGCCCCTATCTTTTATCTGCAGAATTACTTCGCACTCACTAATGCCGATCGACATTAACGACATTGTCTAAAAAACAGGAATATCCACTCGAACATTGGTACACAATTCATATAATATTTATAACAGTAGGAACTAATTTGGAATTAAAAATAATCCATTATTTGATTAAGCAGACATACATAGTCTCCATTCTCCTATATGTATGTGAAAAATTGACACTTTTGGCAGAAACAGAGAAAAGGATTCAAGCGTTTGAGAACGAATGCATGAGAAAACTCTTTGGCATTTTCTATTGTCATAAAAAAACAAAAAAACAATGACTTTGTGTCGAAAATGGTTGGAAGTTTTATGGGAAACTAAGAACCTTTTCTCGCCATTGTCAAACGGAGAAAAACGTTGTGGTTTGGCCACATTACAAAGCATGACAGCCGGTGCAAGACCATTATGCAAGGAATCGGTGAAGGTGGACGTAAAAGAGAACACCAACGCAAAAACTGGTTGGACAATGTCAAACAATGGGCAAATATGACTATGACATAATTGCTGATTGGCTTCAGATGATTAGATCCTTGTGGAGGTGATTCAGTGCACTCGGATCCCCATTACGATTACAAAAGTCATGGGGATGATGATGATGATGATGACGACTTACTAATATTAAAAAGTCAACTCATGTACTAGTACGACTTTATAATTGACTTCTTTCGTGTCTTTTTACTCATTAGTTCAGTTAGTAATATACATTTTATACCATTGGTTCTGCAAACTAGCTTACTTTTTGCTGCCATCAGGGCACGCTCTCTCTCTCTCTCTCTCTCTCTCTCATTCTTACCCCTTTCTCCTTTTTTTGAAGATTATTAAAAGGACATATATATATATATATATATATATATATATATATATATATATATATATATATATATATATGTATATATATATATATATATATATATATATATATATATATATATATATATATATATATATATATATATATATAAGCATACATATAGACACATATATAAATATGTGTCTATGAGGGTGAACAGTCCGAAACTGGTAATTATGAACTGTTTGGGGTAGAAATGAACTGATATATCATAGATAGATAGATAGATATAAAAAGAGGGAGATAGATAGATAGATAGATAGATAGATAGATAGATAGATAGATAATGAACACACTGAGATAGATAGATAGATAGATAGATAGATAGATAGATAGATAGATAGATAGATAGATAGGAAGGAAGGAAAATACTGAACTAGTATTTAACTAACATAGATTTCTATTTCAAAAACTCCGATGAGTTATATTTTAATACAAATAGCGTAGACGAATCCATGTTAAATTTAGCAAAAGTCTGCAATTGATTGAAAAGAAAACAATTGAAATATTGGAGTGTGAACGAGAAAATAGTGTCTACTCTTTGTCAGACTCCCGTGAAGACACACAGAGAAAATAGGCTCATTGAGCTATATGCACTAAATTAAATATATTTTATCCATTGAATCTCCTACAGAAAGTAGCGACGGAGAGTGAAGAAGAAAGGACTAAGCATAAACCTCAAGAAGACAGAGCGCATGGTCATCGCTAAGAGGATGAGCCCGGAATGCGATCTGAAGGTGGGGAACACTAGAATCTAGAAGACGCGGAAATTTAAATATCAGGGAAGCGTCCTGACAGAGGACGGTAAGTGCGAACTGAGATCCGTAGATATATTGGGATGGCCAAAGACACATTCTGCTGGACAGAGTATTGCGAAACAGGGGGGGGGTTCTTTAGTAACAAAGAAAAGAATACTGAGCTGTTACGTGACATCTGTTCTCTTTTACGACAGCGAATGTTGGACGGTCTCCTCAAAGATCAAGAGACTCCTGGCAACAGAGGTATGATTCTACAGAAGGATGCTAAGGATATCATGAACCGAGCGTGTGAGCAACGATGAGGTTTTGGAGAGAATGCAAACAGGGAGGAAGCTTCTACTTAACATCAGGGGGAGGGAGATGAAATTTCTGGGACACGAAATGAGAAAGGATGACCTGAAGAATATGATACTCAGAGGACGAATAGAGAAAAGGATAGACAAGGTAAAGCAATGAATGACGTACCTGGCGGGCTTAAGTAAGTGGATGACAGAACGTGATCTGGGGGACGTAGCAGAGAGAAGGAAATTGCTGAGAACTGCAAGGGATAGAGGGAGGTGGAGAGAAATGATCGCCTACGTCCTGAATCGACATAGCACATAAAAAGAAAGAAAAGGATATATGGAACAGGTTTGTAGTTTATAATAAAGCATCAAGGTACTTCTTAGTACAACTGAACAGTCTCATTCCGTCTCTGAGTAACTAGTTCTTTCGTATCTTTTCAGAAAATAAAAACTATTGTAAAATACGAAATGGAACCAAATTTTCCAAATTGTGGTCTTTTTTTTAAAGAAATCTTTGGAATTTGTATGTGATTGTTCATATTAGTATTGCTTGCCTTTTTTTGTCTTTTTTTTTCAGTTGGGTGAGACGAGGGACATTTGGCAAAAAGTGTTGGCGCCCAATCTTGGCAATATTTTATTTGATTTCTTCTGCTTTCAGTCTTTGCCAACAAGGTTCAAAAGAGGGCAGGCTTTGCGACAGAGAATATGTTCACTTTATGTGGAATAGCAAATTACAGCGGAACTATTCGGAGGACTGTCATGTGTAGCTCTAGTGATATAAAAAAGGGCAATTTCTGTCAGGTTTTTCCGACAGGAAAATGCAGACATACCTAAAATAAAAGATTTAAAATATTTTATCAACTTAACAAAGGATTCCGATAAAGTTATTTATCATAGCCCTTATAGACTGGCACAAGGCTAAGAAAAAGGAACACAATTTGAGGTTTAAAACAATAGTTATTATTTAGTTAACTGCTTATCGGTCTACGGCTATGTGTGCGCCTACTTTTTCATTCTTTAAACGTTTTTGTATTTTTCTGTTTTTCTTCATCACTCGCTTCCTTTATTTCCCTATGTCTTAATACGTTGCTTAAATTCAGGAAGGCATCTTTTTCTATCCCAATGCGCTTTCGGATTTTTGTAAATTATTTTCCCTTGTCTGTTCTCACCCGATTCAAATACCTGCTTGATTTTGATGTGAGAATTCCAAAGCTTATAACTCTTGGTCGTGTCTCTTGCTGACGAACATACATTTTAAGAAGTAAAATGTCTCATAATGAATTCAGTTTCAATTCGAAATCAATGACAGAAAATAAAAGGTGCCCTCCTCCTGAAATGGACAATGGGTATCCTGGGGAATATTCTGTAAGTTTTTCAGTATTTTCTTGTGTATGATAAGACTTGAGTATAATCAGAAACCTGTCAAAACAGGGAATACATTACATCCTTGGGTATATTCTTATCTAGGGGAAAACCTATTTTTGTCTTTCATCAACATGGCTGCTGCTAACTTACAGGAGATTAACTCATTGTACATTCTAGGGTAATTTTTTTTTCTGCTGGCATAAAGTGAAAGGATTATATTGAATAAATAGATAGATAATTAACAGACTGAGCTAGCTAGCTACACAGATAGATAGATAGATAGATAGATAGATAGATAGATAGATAGATAGATAGATAGATAGATAGATAGATAGATAGATAGAAAGAAAGAAATTAACAGACTGAGATCGAGATAGATAGATAATTAACAGACTGAGATAGATAGATAGATAGATAGATAGATAGATAGATAGATAGATAGATAGATAGATAGATAGATAGATAGATAGATAGATAGATGTTAACAGACTGAAATCCAAATAAGAGTCTCTAAGGTTATCGGTCCTGACCTATCATCTCGGCTTCAGTCAACTTCCCCCTCCCGTAAAGTAGCTGCCCTCTGCCTTTTTCTATAAATACTTTCATGTTAATTGTTTCGGATGAATATGCATTTAAGCTCAGTACTTGATTGACGTCAAGGTCTTCGCATTTTACAGTTGAAATGCCTAGATTTAACCGTAAGTTCTATGCTAAATATTTCCTCTTGGACACTTCTCGCTCGTGGAACTCTCTTCCGGCTTGTTTTTTAGTCAAGTCCTTCTGTTTACTTAATTCTTGTTTTTTTTGTATTGTTCTCCCTGCTTAATGTTTTTCTCTTATCTTCTCATACTCAGTAACCCCTGACCTCTTAGTGGCTTTACTTAGGAATAATAATAATAATAATAATAATAATAATAATAATAATAATAATAATAATAATAATACAACTATGTATTAGGTTGGTGCAAAAATAATTTCGTTTTCTCACATAGTAACATATGTTAGAAAACGAAATTATTTTTACACCAACCTAATATTACAGCCTAATTACACTACATAATTATTTTTTTTCATTTATTGTATCATATAATCCATTAAAATTTCAATGTCGTACATATATTTGACTAACATATTTAATTTTTCATGATATTAAACAAT
>OZ010591.1:99730361-99742861 GCA_963932145.1 Acanthosepion lycidas
CATGTGATCCGGGTTCGAATCTTACCATGGTCGATCTGTTAGAAAGATTTGTTATCGGAGAGGAGGGGTCGATCCCAGTGCAGCAATTTTGGAAAGTGTCTGAAAACCTTACGACGGGTTGACCCAAGCATGTGAGTGAAATTGTGTTGACTGAACCCTTGGGTGCCGTCTATAGCTGTCACAAGTCATCGTGGCCGAGGGCTTGAGCGTGCTGGCCTTGTTTAAATTATTGATCACGCTAGATAACACACTCTTTTCCCAGAAACTGTAATAGTTTCAGTATAAACCACAAACATAAATGCGCCTGAGCATGTGTCTGAAATAGGCATTGGCTATCATCGAATACAAGTGGCCAGCTATACTATACAAATTATTCCTGCTAGGACTTTTAATTCTCCCCAAATTACTTCACTGTAAATGTTGAAGACACATATTGTCTTACGCCCTTTTCTATTTTTGTGTATTTAATAAATTTATTCTCTATCCTTATGTAGACGGTTTGCTTGAAGTACACGTTCAAATCCCTCTGTGCGTGTTGAACAGACAGAAATGTGCTTGAGCAGGCGCCTGCAATAAGGATTAGCTAACCGCCCTAGTAAATTGGCTTCCTCAGATGCAAGTAGCTGCGCCATTTTATGGAAGATATACGAATCTGTATATCAGACAAATAGTGGACAGTTGGATGAAAAAATAGAGAAACAAATCTCGGAAATAACACGTATCTTCTTCAAACAGATTACTTATGGTTTTATCTAAAATTGTACTTCATATACCTGCAATATATAGGAGACTGACTTCATTGATAAAGACATTATTAGTCGGAGGAACGTCCCTTCTGGGGACTAAACGCGCCATATATAAATGTGTCTTATTTTTTTCTTTTCGGAATGCTAGAGTTCTTAGTTGAAATATGGATATTTTTTTATTTTATTATACCCTATTTTCCATAATTATGTTACACGCGTTTCTAGTTTGGCGACCTTCTTCAAGAACAGAGTAGATAATTGCACATTATTATAAAAATGAATTTTTACGTGCTACAGTTTCAAACCGCTTTCTTGAAACTGATGATAAGAGTTTATATATATTTTAAAATAAAATATCCACATTTCAACCAAAATTGTTTGCGGTTTATTTTCTTTTTAAAATATACAATTTTCTTTCTTTGGAACAACTATAACCTCTTCCTTGCATATATATATATATATATATATATATATATATATATATATATATATATATATATATATATATACGACTGCAGTCGTGTAGCAATTCATACATGTTTTGTTGTAATATCTGAATATATATATATTAGGATATTAAAACAAAAACATGTAAGAATTACATATTTTAGTTGGAATATCCTAATATATATATATATATATATATATATATATATATATATATATTAGGATATATAAAAGCATATAAGACTTACATATTTTAGTTGTAATAACCTAATATATATATATATATATATATATATATATATATATATACGACTGAAACACGACTGCAGTCATGTAGCAATTCTTACATGTTTTTGTTGTAATATCTTAATATATATATATATATATATATATATATATATATATATATATTACAACAAAAACTTGTAAGAATTGCTACGCAACTGCAGTCGTGTTTCGACACATTACAATGTGTCTACTCACGCGATTGTAAATTACTGATTGATCAATGATTAGCATGGTTTCAAAAACAAAATACATCCCCATTTTTTAAAAAAATAAAAATAAACGCTTGACGGCTTTACCATGATCAACCAATCGAATATGACTTACGTTAATTTCAAACTAAGAGAAAAATAAAAATTATTATCTTACATATGTTTCATGGCCAAAATTTAACAACAACAGCCAGACATTAACTTAAATACTGGTACAAATGGTTACAATAAATGTACACATATCAGACAGTCAACTTTCATTAAAAAATAAATGTGTGGCTGATAAAAAAATGGTAATTTAACCGAATGCACAACTTTTTACAAACTTTGTAGATTTCCTGCATAAAATTTCTTGTAATTAATAAATAAGAGGCTCATTTAAGAAACTAAATAATTTAAACATATAGAAATTTTTGGTAAATAATATGCAACCATTGAATAAATATCATCCATATAAGATTTTTATAATATCAACCAATCAATGAAAAATGTCAACAATCTTAACTAAATACCAATATATCCGTATAAGATGTTAATAATACTACCAAAAGATCAATACATAACTAAATTGAAATCAAATTAAAAATACGAATAGAATGATAAGCCATATATTGTGCAATATATATAAAGTCTAAAAAAACTTAAATCTAAAAAAGCACATTGTCATTCCCAAATTTAACTGAATTGTGAGGTAAAAAGTAGACTGTTTACAATTTATAGTTAATACATTTCTTTGATTTAATAGAGAATTCTTATCAAAGAACCAATTGTTCATATAAACACAATTTGTATCAGTCTTTAAGTTAATGTTTCGCCGCTGTTAGATGTCAAATCTTGGCCTTGACACATTTGTAAAATAAATAAAATTCCTCTACTATGTATTCAACCCTCTTTTAAATTAAATGTTATGAAATTTGGAAGTGTACTCTATTCGTTCTCATCGTACCTGTGTATATATATATATATATATATATATATATATATATATATATATATATATATATATATATATATATATACTTGTATGTGCGCGGGTGTATGTACGGAGAGAAAGAGAGAAAATCTTTAAGGTTTCAGGGGATTTTGGAACATATCCGATGCTGATGAAAGCGACTACAATAATGGGATAAACGATTTTATGGAACGATCCGTACTGTACCTGACCTAATATTATAATTTTAGTAATACTAATACAATACTGGTGTATACAGTAATAAGGTTGCGTAAAGTTAAAAAAGAAACTTGATCAGTAAACCGAGATCAAGTTTTGATCGTGTCTGATTTATTCACTTTGTTGTAAGCTTCTTAGAAAGACAAATCTACCTTTAAACATATATAGGTAAAACAGCAGATCGAACTAAATTCAACGAAGCGAAGGAAAATTCTTGGCTCAAAAATGGAGAAAAAACGCTAGAGTATTAAATCCAGATGGCGCTGTCCTTCCGTATACTTCCGGAAGGATTGACAGAGATAGAAACGGAGATTTTCCCGCCAGAGTAGATGCTACGTTTGTAGTATATGTTCCCTTCCGCATACCATCTCTCCTCCATTGCATTTTACCCACCGTTGCGTAACATCTTTTATGTAGGGGCGGTATGACCGGCTATAACTAGCTCGGACAAGTTGTGACTAGCTTGAACAAGCTTTGAAAAGCTTAGACCATCTGCCTGAGTAGAAACACTCAAGCAACCGACGTTAAAAACCGACCTTGTATTACTTCCTGGCTCAATGGCTAGTCAAAGTAAATCTGGGGTATTAAATACAGATTAGAATACCTAAGTTATTTGGCTGACCTTCTTTTGGCAAATTCAGTATTCATGCTGGACCCCAAACCTAATTTTCTAAATTCTCTTGGATTCTCTCGTTACAGGAGTCGTGTATGACTTTCAAATTATAACACCGTCTGCGTGTCTTCTCGACTTTTTGGTCTTATATACAAAATCAATTCAGTCCATCAATATCAGAATTCAACACCAACAGGGTCTTGTGACTAGTTTTCCATTGTTTTGACCGCCTACTCCTTCTGTAAAACTATCTCTTCTCCTATAAATCTCCATTCTACCTACCCATTCAGTAAATCTCTACCACGAGTGACTCGAGCTTTGTATTAGTTGAAATTAAATAAATAAAATATCATCCAGAAAACATATCTTCGAAATTTAACGGATAGAGTGAAAAATCAGCAATGGCGGTCTGATCGATTTTTCTTTAACTTTATCAAAAATGTCGTTAATCACTGATTTGCGAAGGAGAGGAAGTGGAAAAAAGTTTCTGAAGTCATATCGACACCAGTAATCAGTGAAGATTAAAATTTCATTTATTAGCTGTTGATAAGTCCAATGATGTTAGCTTCAGTTTTTTTATAAATTGCCAGTCTTTTGCGATTGTAACCGTGACAAAGTGAATTTGCCAAGCTCGTTAATTCAAATGAGGTACTTGGTTTCAAATTGCCTTTAAGTACAATGCAATTACTGGAAATCTCTTGGACGAAAAATCAATAGGAGGCAAAGAAAAGCAATCATACTTTCTTCTTTTTTTCCCGCCGACAAAGTTTGCAACAATGGAGGTGCAAAAAAAAGAGAGAGAAAGGAAGAGGGAGTGCGTTAAGAAAAGAAGTTGAACATTTGCTTTCGATAAACTGTTTCCCGCTAAAATTAAAGAATTCAAGAATTTACAAGCCGTTAAAAATTATGTTATTATATCTCCTACTGAGTATGCTAATATTTTCTTGAATTATATTAATACCTGGTAATTCTAAGAACAACAGTCTTTATTTAGTGGTTTAAAAAAAAACAAAAAAACTGATCGAATATTTTACATCCAGTACTTGACTGGCAACGAGGTTTCGCTGTTTTAATGTTGAACTCGATCAATGCAACCGTCAATTCTATTTTAACAGTTTCATTTCTCGCATTTTGCACCGATGGAATTCTCTATCTCATACTTTCCTGTCACCTAAAATCTTCAGAAATATAAATGCAAAAGCAATCGCCATCTTCTGCCTTCCTGAATTCTTTTTTCTTTATTGTCCTGCCACCGCTTTCTCTCCACATTTATTTTCATTATATTTGTCTTCAACATTCGCGGTCTGACGATTGCGCCGAGCATGAAGCAGCTTGTCGCCTCTGAGTATTGACTTCAATGTTCACTTTTATTTCTCTCTCTAAATTCTATTTTTATTTCCGGAGTAGGTTTTTTTCTGTTTTCTTTTTGAATTTGTAGGTCCGATGAATTGGATCGTATTTACGATTCCAATGGAATAAATTATGACCATGGAATATTAGTGTTTAAGCCTTTTTATTATATATATATATATATATATATATGATCTGCGCCCATCACGACACACACTCAATTATTAGTAATTCTATCCTTATTTCCAAAGATATATATTTTACAAGTTTATCATCGTATTTATCCTCCAGTCATCGTTTGTTAAATTTCTCGGCAAATTAGTCTAATACTTAATTAACTATTATTCAGCTAATGACGTTTTTTAAGCAATGCGCCCAAAGCAAGGCGGGAGTGTCACTACCATGCAAGGGGCTACAGAGAGTGAAAGTAAGAGTAAAGAGGGGTTTTTGAGGAAAGGATAAAGAGAAGGACGGGGGTCAAGTTCAAGGCATCAGAAGACGTCGATTGGCATTACATTTAAATACTTCAGGATTATAGCTATCAGGGGGGCAATTTATAAGAAGGGAGTTCCACAGGCGTGAAAAAAGAAGAAGCTGTTGGAGTAGAAGAGGCATTTAACTGTTTCTACAGTGAAAGTCTGGTAGCGAGATAACAACCTAGTAGTACGCTTAAATTCATGCAGTTGGGCCACCAGTGAAAGTAGTTCGTCAGAGCAGTTGCCATTAAAATATATGTTGAAAAGACAGAGGGAAGCCACAGAACGTCTGTGAGAAAATGACTGAAGTCGAGATGATAGGTCAGGACTTATCACATTGCATATCCGTCTTTGGATTTTGTATTAAAATCAAAATAGTTCGATGGATTTACAAGGAGTATACTGAAACATACTAAGACCCCGAAAATAATACTTTGAAAATAAGATTTGATATTTACTTACTTACTTATTGGGAAGATTGCTAGGCTGAAGATTTTACAGCATCCTCATTCTAAATCTATCGATATTTTACATCATTTCTGGATTTTAATAAAGCCATTCGAATCACCCACTTTGGGAGAATACAAGGTGAATAATACATAAAAGCCAACTTTAGGCAAAAAATCGATTTCCAAAATGTCATCCGAAATATGCCATTAATTGATATTTTCAAATTTCCTGTAAGTTTAACATTCTTTGAAAGGAACTATGAAATAAGATTTCCTGGAAATATCACGAAGAAAAATTGTTCGCTAGCTTTATTCATTGATAGAGTGTCTTTATCGTTACAGCAATGGAATCACGATTGAAAGATTAATACACTGATTTGCATCAAATTATATAATGAAAGGAGGAAAAGATTTTATAGTGTAAGACACACTGGAAAAACTTTTTTCGATACAGTCAGTTAATATACGTTAGCTATGTACACGGGTTGTTAACGTCTTTTTCTATGTGTCGCCCCCTTTCAGGACTTGAGCGAACATGCCTTTCAGCAACAGCCTATCCTTAGTAGCTCTTAATATATATTTTTTCGTTTTGCTATCGCTTCTAATGCCTTTACCAGCCAGCCATTTACAAACGTTCATTAAGTAGGTTACTGATTGATATATTCTGTCAATTTAGCTGTCACTATGTCATTTGAGTGTTAAATTCTCCAGGCTCTCTTTCCTCATTGTCTACAAACAATTTATTTTATGAAATCAATGAAATTGATTCTCTTGAGAAGCATAATAAATAGAATTCCAGCCGTGTTCCTTACATTCACTTATACTCCTGGGAATGGTATAAATCTATCTCCCCCTGCTATGTGTTAGTAAAACTTTTATCGGGGGAAAAATTCTTTGTTATTCTCAGAAATATTTAATGTAATATTCACTCGCTAAAGAAGAAGTATTCTTACAATCCAAAATATACTCCGACTTTAAAGCCCCGCCAAAAGTTCGATAAGCCGTCAAAAACAAACCAAGCAATCAATAAAATATCCCTGTATAAAAAGGCCACACCCACTACAGTATCAATGATCTCTTCAATGATCTAGTTAAAAAAAAAAAACATCTCGATAGAAAACAAATGGTAGTTCCGAAAATAGAATTTCGCAGATTGTTTTGAAAAATGGAAAGATACGTGGAGATAAGTACGAGAGGATTAGGAAGTGGATTAAGGGATATATATATATATATATATATATATATATATATATATATATATATATATATATATATATATATATATATAAGTCAACACTTAGAGGCGACAGTCTGTTTCATGCTATATGCAAACGTCAAGCCACATATGCTGTTATTTTTCTCGGCTATTTATATATATACGGGTTAGTGGTGCATTGTGGGTATTCTATTATGGCGGTTATTTTACCGGAAGTCGTTTGTTTATTTATTTGGGTCAAGTTATATTGCTTGTTCTTATTTTTTATTTTTTGTTTCTTATTTTATTTATTTATTTATTTATTTATTAATGTAGTAAAAATTAGTTTATATCACTTATTTAACAGTTTTGTTTTGGTTTGAGAATTTAATTAAAGCTATTTGTTCAATTTTGGGGTTGATTGTTGTAGTTCATTCTAACTATTATTTTGGCGGGAACAGCTTTTAATTGATTACCTTTATTTGGGATTGGTTTGTTTACTTATTTACTGAATTTAGGTCAATGTTTTCTAAGTATATCTGGGAAATTAAAAACAAAACGCACATCACACCAAAAATATATTGTAAGATAAGGAAAAAATCATCAGCCGACAACAACCAATCAAAAACTTGCAAACTTTGCTTGGAGGAAAAATAGCTATCATTACTTTCCCCGACCAAAATAAATTATTAAATAAAAAATCCGAGCTCATCTCAAAATGCAGACATGAAAATAAATTTTTACTACGTAACCTAAAAAATGAAAAACGGGAAAAATAAAATAAAAACAAATAGATATACTAATAAAAAAATTAAAAAAATACTATGTTACTTAAAAATCGAAAACCGAAAAGAGAAAATATACAAGTAAATAATAGAATACCCACAATGCACCACTAACCCGTATATATATAAATAGCCGAGAAAAATAACAGCATATATGGCCTGACGATTGCATATAGCATGAAACAGACTGTCGCCTCTAAGTGTTGACTTCTATGTTCACTTTTATATTTACACACGCTGTATCTCTGATATTAAGCACTTTATTCCATAAATATAGCACACCTTAAGACTATATTTCTTAATATATATATATATATATATATATATATATATATATATATATATATTAAACCCGAGCTCCTCATTGGTTAAAATAGACACCAGCAGGAATACATCTTAATTTGATGATTGGTAGAAAATCTAGATACTACCCCATAAAAGCCCATTGCCCATATGCCCCATAAAACCCAGGCCATATTCATAACTCGATGCATAAAGTATCCAGAATGCTAAACGAAATTGCAATAGTTCACGGCTGAGCCCAAGGGGTGACGAAGTCTGTTGTTCAGACGCCCTCAAACTTTCGACAACTCCATGAGAAAACACTGAGAAGGCATTCTGGGGAGCGCTTACCGCGTAATGCTCAAATACACACGCGCGCACGCGCGCGCACACACACACACACACACATATATATATATATATATATATATATATATATATATATATATATATATATATATATATGCGTGTGTGCGTGTACGCATATGTGGTATAGTAATTTATTATCTAGATTATTCGTGCATTTGGTTTAGTAAGGAATCAGTCAAATATCTCTAAACTTGTACGCCTGGACATGACACATATATCGCTTTCTTGAGCGACAGACTAAATGATTCAGACGTTGTCGAGCATTAGAGGAAGTTGCGCGCGCTCTTGTTTTACTGTTGCCAGAAAATTCGTGAAAGAAATCTGGGAGAGCGGATTAACATAAGGTTTTGTGAGAACACTGGTAAAACACTTTAGCCCGATTAAAAATATATATGTGAACATGTTATGAAAACTCCATTGTCTTTTAATAGCATGGGTAGAGTGACAATAAAATAAGCATGAAGTGGGAAGCCAAAATAGAAAGATGTAAATGTTTATTTGAAAGTGCTGAAGAGTTACGAGAATCTTTTTTATTGGAAAAGAGTCTGGCCTGACAAGTGTTTTCTCCGTTATAACAATGCTCCTGTGAATAATGCCTCAGGAGATCACGAGTTCCAGACTAAAAAAATCATTAAAAAAATTATCTTTCCAAATTACTGACCAGTCTTACCTCTGTGTGATTTTTTTGGCTATTTGGACAATTCAAAAATGCCGTGAAAAGAAATATATTTGCCATGATATCAACCAACCCGGTACTACATTACTGACGTATATAACGCAAAAAGTGTTCCAAGAATTCTTCCAGAAATGGCATCATTAATTCATTTCTTCTTCTTTCGCCCTTAGCCCCAGAAGGGAGTTGTTGGGGTGCAGATGTCCTACATCTGTCGCAGTCTTGTACCGGAGGCTGGGTCACCGTGAATTGTTTCTTGGTCTGCTCATCATGTGGCGTGTCATGCGCAATTTAACCTGGCGGAGCCCATCCCTCTCTAGGCATATATATATATATATATATATATATATATATATATATATATATATATATATATATATATATGTGTGTGTGTAACGCTCTAAATGCCTGAATGAATTACTATCTATCAGTATGATACACAGATTTCACTATGTAGGGAGAACCAGATAGCCGAATCGATATACATGATTATGACAGATACACAAACAAAAACAAACAAAAAAAAAACACATCCTGATCGATTTGATTTGATTGATTCTATTATACAATTTATCAATAACCTTGCAGGTTATTTAAAGCCAGAAAATATTGTCAGATTCTAAGATTGCTTTTGTTTTGCTTTGTGGGGGGGATGCGATAATAATGGTTTAGTGATAAAACTCTTACAAATTAACCCGTAACTGGATGTAGAATAGGTGGATTCATGCCTTTCTCAAGGGTATTTACGTACAAGCGAATATTACGAATTCAACAGGAATTGAAACCCGGTCCTCCGATTAACAATTCTGAGACATTATCCATCACATAACTCTCACATTCAAGCTTACAGTACCTGGAATTCCTCGCCTGTCACCCATCTAGGTACTGACTAGTCTTAACGTTGTTTAACGTCGGTGATTTTATGGGATACGGCGTTTCTTGTTGATGTGACCGTAAGCTTTCCTGGTAGATAATATTAGGTTGGTGCAAAAATAATGACGTATTAATGTCGTTTTTTGACGTTAAAAATACGTCAAAAAACGATGTTATTACGTCATTATTTTTGCACCAACCTAATAAGATATAGAAATTGAGTTAGAGATTGGCAGCTAGATCTCAGCAGTTTACTGTTCAAATTGTTAAGTGTAAATATGTTTTAAATCGGATGCTTCCTTTTCTTGAATACTTCGCCTGCTAAAATCTCTTCCAGCTTGTTGCTTTCCTGTCAACTAAGATCATCAAAACCTTAAATTCAGCGTCAATCTTGTATCTCTCTGAATCATCTTTTTTATTGGGCTTAGCAACCATTTCTAAGGTTCCGTTATTCTTCATCACCCCGTTCGTTTTACTGACATTATCGACTTGCTCCGGATGAAATGGTTAAGAAAAGGATAGAAAGAGAATGAGAAAAAATATAAAAAGAAACTGAAAAAGATAGTTATTGACAGTTTGGAACACAGAGACCGGTGAATGTTCTTCTAAGCACCAATAAATAGTATTAAAGTTGATATTTTCAGCTGAAGATGTAAGAAAAAGAAAATGTCTATCGTTGCGTGGTGTTTAAACTGAACGTTCGTACTAAAGAGCTTAAAGACCGGATGATTTTTTTTTCCTTATTTGTTTTCTAAAAAACAAAGAATGCAAAAATAGTTTCCTTCATTTCCGAATAACTGCTGAAAGTTTCATTAAAATCTGACAATTATTTGATTTTGCCAAGAATTTCCAAATCGATGTTTCTCACCTGAAAGATAGGCGCAAAAACATTGGCGTAAATTTGACCCGAGTCACCGAGGTAAAAAAATTTTTTTACCAAAATTCGAACGTTCTAGAAAGGATTAAAAATTTAATAAAATAATCAGGAAATATATTGGTCTTTCATCCTAATAATAAAAAACATTTTGAGGATAAAAAAAAAATGTTTTTATTAAATTTGTCATTTTTCATTATTCTGTGTTTTTTGGCGAAAAATTGGAGGTAATCACACAAAAGAAATACAAGATAATATATACAAAAGATGAAGAAAATAATTGCTAAATATAGAATGTTATAGACATCCTCTATTGCCCCTCCTCTACTTTGGAGTGGGTGGGGGTGTTTTTTTGAACATTGCCGCCAGTGAAACGCTGAATACAGATCAGTAGAGAAGAGCGTAACGGACGTACGAACTAAGGAAGGACCAAGCACAATAAGAAGACATTTTGTTAAAAAAATGATATGCGCTCTTTTTTAATCGTCTTTCATCCCTCTTTATTTAAAAAATCATCCCAAAATAAAATATACTTTTCTGAAACCATTTTTGAGGAACATTATTTGATTTAAAGTATAATTAAATTGATTTGAAAGAAATATTAGTTACTTAAAGTTTAAAAGATCGCAGAAATGCTATTTTAAAAACCTTCGCCAACATAAAAAAACCCTAAAAACAAGATTCTACCAAAATTTCGAACGTGCTGAAAACGGTTAATAATTTAATAAAATAACCCAAAAATAATTTGGTCTTTCCTCTTCATAATAACAAACATTTTGACGATAAATTTTTTTTTTTTTACCAAGTTTGGGTCCTTTTTCATCATGCTATGCTTTTTTTCGGCGAAAAATTGCAGGCACATACATAAAAGAAATACAAGTTAATATATATATATATATATATATATATATATATATATATATATATATATATATATACAAAAGACCAAGAAAAATAATTGATAAATATGGACAGTTATAGACATCCTCCATTGCCGATCCTCTAACGAATTTGGAGTGAGTTAGGGTGGGGGTGTTTCTTTGAAAATTTCGTGCATTTGTGGACGGCATGAGTGAGATGGGGTGGGTGAGGGAGTTTCTTTGCAAATTTCCGGCATTTGTTGATGGCAAGTGTGAGATGAGGTGGGTGAAGGTGTTTTGGGGTTTTTTTTAACATCACAGCCAGTGAAACACCGAATACAGATCAGTACAGAAGAGCGTACGAACTAAGTAAATATAGAAGGAACAATTAGAATTATAATCAGATAAAAATTAGCATCGGCATTAAGAATTTTCCCTCCTGTAGTAGTTAATCTAAAATATCTATACAATTTACCGAAATGTTGAGCGATGGTTATCACCCTTATCTCACAGGGTAGTTCCGACTCTAATGAATTCGATCATTTATACACTCCAAAGGAGCGTGGCCTTATGTCAGACTTTGTGCCTGTATAAGCGGATTTCATGAAACATTTTCTGGTCAAAATCTCCAGGTCTACAACCTCAATCAGGTTTGAGTTTTTAAGTTTGGTTTGGTTTTATTTGCTTTTTCTTCATATCAACCTCAATGGATTATTTAATGCTGACAAGATTTTTATTGTTGGTAATATATTTTTCATTTTCAAAAATGTATTGTCAATAATTTTTTTCTTCAAAAATGTATTACTGGTAATTTTTTTTCTTCCAAAATCTATTGCTGTT
>OZ010591.1:99747861-99777861 GCA_963932145.1 Acanthosepion lycidas
TAAAAAACGACATTATTACGTCATTATTTTTGCATCAACTTAATATATGAGTAACAACAAATTTTTAACGAAAATTGAAATAAAAATAACAATCATACTTAAAATCAAAAAGAGACAAATGCCATTTCCAGGACACATAATGGGGAAAGAAGGCTTGGCGAATTTTACACTCGCAGGGCATCCTGAAGGCAAGAGAATAAACAACAAATGAACAACCTTATGATCGTGGGCAGATTGTTGGTAGAAAAAGAGATTAAGGGAGATGAAAAAATGTCAAACATTTATAAAGAGCAGGATGTTGTGGAGAGTGAGGATCATCAAAGTCCTGAAGGGATACGATACAAAGAAGAAGAAGAACAACAACAACAAGAAGTAGAAGACGACGAAGACTCAGAAGAAGAATAAAAAACTAAGAAAAAGTAGAAAACGCTGAAGACTAAGATGAAGAAGGAAAGAGAAAGAGAAGAAAACGAAAAAGAAGAAAAAAGAAGAATTAGTACAAGAAGATTAATAAAAAGAAGATGAGGACAATGAGGAAGAAGAAGAATACAACAAAGAAGAAGACGAAGAAAAAAAGTGATAAATAGAATAAGAAAAAGAAGAGAAAGAAAAATAAGAAAACAAAGAAAAGAAGCAGAAGACAAAGAAGAGAATTATAAGAAGAATTAGAAGTAGAAGAAGACGACGAAAAAGAAGAAAACCACGGCAAAGAAGACAACGACAAACAAGAAGACAAACAAGAAGGAGAAGAAGAGGGTAGAAGAAAACAAAGAAGAAGACGAAGAAGAAGAAGAAGAAGAAGAAGAAGAAGAAGAAGAAAACCACGGCAAAGAAGACAACGACAAACAAGAAGACAAAGAAGAAGGAGAGGAAGAAGTAGAAGATGAAGAAGACGAAGCCGAGAAGAAGAAGAAGATGGCGAAAAAGGAGACAAAGACGAAGAATAAGTCGACAAACAAGAAGAAGAAGAAGAAGAAGAAGACGATCAAGTAGAATGTTTCATCTGATGAGCAAAACCGTACTATCGAGTTTAATGAAATAAAATATTACCAGGACCTTTTAAAGTCTCCGTTTTCATAATAATTATTATTTGCTCTGTTATTACACTGAGCTCTCTCTGGATCTATATTCTCTTTGGAATTATCCATACAGATTACCAAATGATAGTATTACCATTATATATATATATATATATATATATATATATATATATATATATATATATATATTTATCATAAAATATAATTTTCATGCATTGTATATTTATGAATTAAAGTGCTCAATATCAGTAATAGAAAGTATGTAAATATAAAAGTGAAAATTGAAGTCAACACTCAGAGGCGTCAGGTTGTTTCATGGTAAACGCAATCGTCATGAAACAGACTGTACCCTCTGGGTGTTGACTTCAATGTCCATGATATTGAGGGCTTAAAACTTAAAGTCATATTTTATCACACACACACACACATATATATATATATATATATATATATATATATATATATATATATATATATATATATAATTGTTTGTGCGTGTTTCTGCCGTTGCAAATTCCATCTTATCATGCTGGGATTACTCTTCCAAATTTTGATATTTGATTACTTTGTCAAACTTTCGTAAATAGGAAGGCCGTGAAATTTTCATTACGGCTGTATATATAAATTGTCCACATCCATGTGAAATATTTTAATAGAAAGATTTAAAAATCATCTTAAATAAAACGTGTTTCGCTTGTTGTTTATTTCATCGGGATATTTTGTTTTTGTTTTTCTAATTACATGTGGCAAAAACGCATCAAATGAAAAGAAAGCAACAAGGAATTTCAAAAGTGAAGAATTCCTCGCATTATTACACTTCGCAAAAAACACATTAGGCTAAATTAAACATTGAAACACCTTAAACTTATAAAAATATTCCTACTTCTTTCTTTCATACACATACATACACACGTAAATACACATGTATATACATATATATATATATATATATATATATATATATATATATATATATATATAGGAGTAGGTAGGCTTTCCTACCGCCCGGTCAACACTCCTCCCACTTCTCTTGGACATGAGTAGAGGCTTACGCCTTGTTTCTTGTTTAGGAAGGGGTTCCCGGTACTCTCTCTCTCTCTCTCTCTCTCTCTCTCTGTCCTCTGTATCTCCTGTTGCCTTTATCTATCCACTACCCTTCTCCTCATCCTTTCTTCTGTCACTCCCATCTGATCTTGCTCCAAATTTTTCTGTAACCCCTTGCATCCTAGTGGCTTCCCGCCTTGCTTGGGGTGAAACGCTTAAAAAAAAAATATATATATATATAAGGCTACATATTCCTGAATATAAGATGGGGGAGAGAAAGAAACAGTGAGGACATATGAATGAGTGATTTTTATACCCATGCTGTTTCTGCATACTAACCCTATAGCCCCCATATTGTCTTGTCATATCCCATAAATACAGATAATTTAAAAAAATATTGTATACGTGTGCGTGTGTAAGCGTATGTATAGGGTGTGTGTATGTGTGTACATACTTTTCAGAAACAGTTTTATTGCTTTCTAAATCATCAATCCTTCATAAACCTGCAGACAAACACGACAAATGGAAAGCTCTTATCAGCAAAGAATAGCAATTCTTTTCCAATAACCACTTGTACTAATCTTCTCCAGACAATTATAGAAAGAAAAGAATCTCTATCGATTTCTGCCTACTGTAATACAAAGAGTTCCGCTGAAAGAATGTCTCTCCTTCTCTAAACAAAGCATCTTTCTTATTCCGACAGCGAAGGGTAGAAAAGATTGATACGAGAATCTATTAAACTTTCATCTGACTCGTAACACAAACGAAAATTCTCTTCTCATTTACAAACAAATTTATTGACCTTCGATGCTGTCAGAACTTTATGTCACACATTAGTATCATTTTTTTCTCTCAGGCAAAACATTTAAGATACATTCCGTTTGTAGCGTCATTGCAGTCGGCCATTTGTAATTTCATTTTTTTTTCACGTTGCTCAGTCCTCCTCAATGTGAAAATTTGCTTTCGAGCTACATTTTTCGTTAGTTTGTGAAAGGAAATCTGTACCGTAGTTCCTCACTTGACGATGTTTCGTTAAACGTTTTTTCTTCTTAGCTCTGATGAGACAAATTTAATCAGATATTGTCAAATAGGAATTCTTCAAGAGTCCAACATTTTTAATAATGCATAACAAATGATGGCGTACGAAAGCCTTCAGAGCGCCATACATAGTCCACGCCTGGAATAAAGTTCACTAACAATATTTTTTTATTTTTTTTCATTTTTTTACGATGACGTTAACCTTGTACAAGGCCGGAGCGCAACTCAAGGTAGAGAGTTACTAAGTAAGCAATACCACTTATATAAATATCTGTGGAAGTTGACGGTTACCTCTAGACTTGAAGAGGTTAAGATTGTAGTTATTTACATTGTTCGAAGTGTTGCCCTCATCTTTATTGTAATGTTCACGACGTTTGGGTCGTTGTACGCCCCTGCCTTCTTCAGGTGATTGAAATTTCGAACTTAACTCTTTATTTCATCCACCGGGGTAGTTCAACGTGCCATGCCTCTTCCGGATGTCTCAGTTATCCCCCTTTAACTCAACTCACCAAGACTTGTTCACCGCTGCAGTATCCAGGTATCGAACAAACTCCTTTGTGGGTCAAGTCACCGAATCCAACCACCTCAAGGATACATGGCCCAGTGGATAAAATCGTTGGTTGGATCCAGTGACTTGACACACATAGTTATGAGTTCAATACCTGGCTACGGCAGTGGTGAAAAAATAACTTGGACAGTTGAGTTAAAGGCAGATACCTGAGACATCCAGAACAATCTACACCGGCGGACGAAATAAACGGTTAAGTTTTAAATTCCAATCACCTGAAGAAAGCCGAAGCGTACAGCGGTCGAAACGTCATGAATATGGCAATAAAGATGAGGACAACAGTCCGAGCAATGTAAATAACTACAATACCTCATGTCAGATATATAAATATATATCCTAACGATTATTAGAAGATTTTCCAATTATCTGCACTTTCATAGAATCTGTCTTTTCAATTACAGTCTGTTTAAATACGTTGCTATAGGATGCTATAGATATGACAAACATACTAACATTTTGTATCACCAAGACAGGCGCAACAAAAATTGACAAAGATGTAGAATATATATATATATATATATATATATATATATATATAAATGGGGATACCTGAGACATGCGGAAGAGGCATGGCACGTGAAACTAGAACAATCTAGACCAGTGAACGAAATAAAGGGTTAAGTTCGAAATTCCAATCACCTGAAGAAGGCTGGAGCCAACAGCGGCCAAAACGTCGTGAATATGGGAATAAAGATGAGGACAGCAGTCCGAATAATGTAAATAACATAAATAATTACAATACCTCATCTCAGAAATATAGTAAGATGGTAGTGTTCGCGGAAGCATCTCCTTGGGAGTCGGTTCCATATGGCAGCGTTCTGTGGGAAGAAGAATCTGCTCGAGTGGAACACACATCTCACCAAAGTAATACAAAATGAATGAATGGAGTTTGCTAAAGTGATCGTGGCATGTCAAAGGAGTGTAGTTCACCTGGATTGGGACGTCTCGTCTGTGAAATAGCGATTATAGAAACGAGGAAACGCCATTTGACTTAATCGAGAGTGAAAAAAAATGACTGGGGAGCATGTATGGCAGCAGTGCTCCATTTTCTCTCTGGTCTGACACTTGTACAATTAGAGGATAACAAGGGAATTACTGCAGATGACACAGTGTTGATCGAAGACACGGATAGAAAACTACAGAATATTTTTACTGAATAGGGTGAATGAAAGTGAAAAGAATGGATTAAATATCAACTGAAAGGGGGACAGAATGCGTGGCTGCTAGCATTTTATTCACATTACCTGTCAGCTGTATAAACCACATAGCTGACAGGTGATGTGAATAAATCGCTTTGGGTAAATATCAGTCGGATTAAAAAAGTTCGTCCACTTAAGTGAAAGACAGAAATAGTAACTAAGAATCATTAAAACCAACTAAAAGTCGGGGTCAGCAACCCTTTGCTACCCATGTGCCGAATTAGGGTTTTAAAATTATTCAGTGTACGTATTTTTATATAAGTCATGTTCAATATAAATGTACTACGATATATTTTATATAGTAATATAAATAGTTCAGCTATAATACATCAGTGCCCAAACTTCTTAGATTTTAAATATACATATTTAAAAAAAACAAAAAAACAGACGACATTCGAATACACCCCTACCCTCTGTAAACTTAACCTCTTTTTCAAACGTATCTCATAATTGATACAACAACATTTAATAAAAATGAACGCGCTACCGCCCGTGTCTGAATGATTGGATTTCCCTGTATCCTTGGAAGGAGAAAATTATGAATTTTTATGTGCGTTTAAAACTAAGTAAATTTAAAAATAAATTATTCCAAAATTCGCTTGAAGATGAAACTGAACTAATGCTTTTATTTAATTATATAATTAAATTTGAAGTTTTTAGCTACAGGTTTTGAAACATGGTTATTACTGTGTAGCGAAAAAACATATTTAATCAGTTAATTTATAATATATATATATATATATATATATATATATATATATATATAGGTGTGTGTGTGTGTGCGTGTTCTCTGTATATATATATATATATATATATATATCTGTTCTCATTCAGTTAATGTTTCATCCTTTCTTCTCACTTGCCTTCACTACCTCCTGTTAAAAGTTTTTGTAGTTTTTTTATCAGTGTCTGCTATCAATACTGTGTCATCTGCATATCTTACGTTGTGAAGATTGTGGCTGCCAATAATCCTGGTACGACTTTTAATTCTCTCAGAATCACCTTGCTGTATATGTTGAAGCCTGGTGCCAAGACACATCGCATTCTAGTTTTTATACATGCTGAGCTCATTCTGTACCCATATGCAGGCAACCCTAACCCTGCCAGTATAGGTTCTAGATTATTTTAATATCCTTCCCAAATATGTTAAGAGCAGTTCCAACAGATCTTTGTGGCGTACTTTATCGAAAGCCTTTGCATAATGTATAAAACACCGGTATACGCCTTTCTGCGTCTGTATTGTTCTATTTGAAAATATTATGAGCATAATTTTCGCATCCATTGTTCCAGCGTCTTTGACCATCCCGCGCTCTTCCTGTCCTATTTCCCGCTGAGAATGCACTTTATATAAGGGCTTTAACCGACAGTTTCCGTAGCTAACACAGAACTGTTTTATAACATGTTGTATTTGGATTGAGGGTTATATGGTTATTTTAGCGTTGCAATCTGCAATTTTTCTTGGCCACAAACTAACCGCTCATTTTCAAAGCTGTCACAACATTATGCCAACGCTACTGTAACTGAAAAATACCTCACAGAACAAATAACAGCTGAATACTTTTTCTTTATTTAGCTATAAGCATAGATGTTATAGAATTGTTTTCGTGTTTTTTTTTATTTATTTCAGACTCACCTATTTAGATAAGAAATCTATGTTCTAACATATTCGTAGAATTTATAATTCATTTTCTGTTAATGTAAATTTACAACGTTACAATGGTATAGCGATCGTTGTGGCAGCTTTTATATAAGTTTGTAGAAACGTTCCAATGATGTCATTTTGTTTAATAGCTTATTAGTTGGATTTTAACTGAGGCACGGTAAGTACTGGAGCCTCAACTATATGAATCTACTAGATTGGCAAATAGGTCTCCCCGTTTTACTGTTGAGCTAGTTAGTGTTGACCATGTTCACCGTAGTCTATGAATATAGAATACAGCGCAGTACGTAATCTATTGAATGAAACAAAGTTAAAGATTAACACTCACGAGTCAGACACTCTACTGAATCTGACTATATTGCCAATACCATCAGCAGCTGTTCCGTAATTCTTCAGTCTTCGATATCAAAGGCTGGCAGTGCATATTCGGGAAAAACATGGCTGCCTTTATACACGTCGCATTGAATATTTTGAGCCTTCTGATTGGTTAACCGTTCTATTGGTGAACTATAAAATGAATCAGCCAAAACTTTCAACAGTTAGATGCAACTGCCACTTCTAATCTAAGAGTTTCTTTTCCCGAACTCTCAACCTCTAGGACTCCTTTCCATTTCGTGATAACTACAATCTTCAAAAATTTAATTGCAACATCAAACGTCATCTTCAGTAATGATACTCCTACTATGCATCTCGAGATTCTTGACAAAATCCAAAGAAGGGTCTGCTATATTTGTCGATCCTGACCATGCATTTCGGCTCCAGTCACTTTCTCACCAACGTGACATGGCTCTTCTCTGTCTGTTCTACAAACATTTTCATGTAAACTGCTCTGATGAGCCTTTTCACCGGCGCCTAGACTACATGAATTTAAGCATGCTACTAATCCGGCAGAAAGGTCACACCGTTTTACCTTGAACAAGCTACAAGAAACTGTCACTAATACTTTAACAGTTTCTTTCCACGCACTTCTTACCTGTGGAACTCCATTCCTATTTCTTGCTTCCCTGATAACTACAATCTTCAAAAATTTTAATGCAACGTCGATCGCCATCTTCTAACTTCTTGGACACTGTTTCTTTATTATTCTTTCCTCGATCCTCTCCACTGTATCCTTTTCGTTTTCTTTCATTCCCTGTAAACTCATGCGTCTTAGTGGCTTTATAGCCTTGCTTGGGTTGAAACGATGAAAAAAGACGTATTTATCGGTGGATTTATATTTGTTCGGACAAAATTTAAACTTGTACTTTGTTCTACTAGTATCTATCCGCATAAAAACAGAGAAAAATTTAAGAACAGAAAAGTTAATAAGAGCTGCTAATGTCATTTCAGTTGATTGTACCATATGTAAACCGTTGTTCGGTTATCTAACGTCGAATTTTCTACCGTGAAAGGATTCAACACACCGCTCTATCGTAAGGATTAAACAAAATAACTTCGCTAAATATTACCCCCCACCTAGTTTCCCTTCTCTCCCCTTCTATAGATATGCTTACAAAACGGTTACTGTCATAGAGTGATGAATAAATAGTGAGACAGCCGCACACGTAGGAGGTGCATACATCAAAAACCTGGGTAGAATTGTCCGGAGGTACAGCCATAGCAGTAGCCTTCATATGGATTATTTGATTAGTTCATCTTCTGAAATGTCAACTATTTCATGACTAATCGTCATACACAAACAAGAAACAAACCATTTAATAAGTAGTAATGTCCACTAGACGAGCCTCACTAAACTCTACAACAATAACTAAAAAAAAGCCAAAACTTTTTTCTTTCTATTTTAGCTCTGACTGGTGCCAATGATTAACTCAAAAACTTAGTGAAAAATCTTTAGTGTTTGCCCAAGTTGCAACCTCAAGAGCATCCTTTAATATTTTGTCATTCAAATTTGATTCCTTCTACGACATTTCTGTTTTCAAAATCTTCTCTCTTGACATCGAAATAATTAAAACCATATTTGAACTGTTTCATAACAGCTCTTCAACAGGAAGCGTTGATCGATGTTTTTGTATGTTTATTTTTACTTCTATTCGCCAAAGTTTAAATCCGTAGAGAAAAGTGATTCGAGCGTCGTTCTTGTACAACATTCTTAACACGAACGAACTTTACCCGGAAATAATTTTACAAAAATCCTTAAATATGTCACTTCGTAAATTAAAATAGTTACGTATTTGTTTCCTTGTATTCTGTACTATTTTGCCGTTCTGAGTTGATGATTTAGTACCAACTCATAGAAAAATGAAAGAAAGTTTTTCTTGCCTATGTTATTTTGATGGAAGTCGAAAGTAGTTCAGAAATCATTTAGGAATTTTTCCTCAGACATGTCATCTCTTACATATACTCATATCATTAATGCTTTTTCTTTAAACTTTCGTTTAAAAAAAAGATTTTATGATTTTTCCATTGCTTGTAGGTTGATAATGCGTTCTTAAAAAAGCATTTTTTCTGGAAGTGACGATAAAATCAATTGTTATCAATATTTATGTATGAAAGAAAATGGCAAATGTCTCATAGATAAGTAGATATAAATTGACTGCGATAGATAGATAGATAGATAGATAGATAGATAGATATGAACATACTGAAATAGATGGATAGATAGCGTTGTAACGTAAGAAAGGTTACTGAATGAAGAATAACCAAAACGGTGGTTGGAAATGAAATAATAATCCTTACAGTATCAACGAAATATACAATACTCGCCAGCGGCGTGATGTAGGTAAACCACTGCTAGTGGCGGACTACTTACGTATGATATTACCCACACTTATAATAGTGTAGAATGTATTTATGAGGCTTGGGACATACTCATTAGTGTTCATATGTACGGTATATAACAGATAAATAGATTTATTTATTTATTTAGATAGATAGATAGATAGATAGATCTGGTCATAAGTATACGGACCGACACATACATAGATTGACATATCAATCCTGTTAATCAACACAATATGAATGTTACCGTTTCTTGTTGGGCATCAATGAGCTATTATTTCGTATTATGTATTACCAAAATGCATAGAATGTAGATTAGCAAACATATACAATTACATCTCTAGTTAAAAATCTGACTATTGTCCTCATTTTTGTCGGCAAATTTGTTACAAAGTTTCGGCCGTTGTACACTCCAGCCTTCTTCAGGTGGTTGGAATGTCGAACTGAACTCTTTATTTCGCTCACCGGAGTAGACTGTTCTAGTTCGACGTGTCATATTTTTAATGGATGTCAGTTATCAGTTATCTCCTGTTAATTTCCCTCTTCAAGTTCTCCACCGCCTTAACCGTGTATTGAACTCGCAACTCTTTGGGTCCTGTCACTGGATCTAACCAACGCCTTTATCCACTGTGCCATGTGTCCTCGGGGAGACATGGCACAGTGTATCCTTGAGTACAAAAGAAGAAATCCGGAGCGTACAACGGCCGAAACGTCGTGATAAATATGGCAACAAAGATGAGGACAATAGTCCGAATAATGTAAATAGTGTACATAATACCTCATCTCATAAATATAGACAGATACTGAAAGGCCGAAACGTTGTAATAAATATGGCAACAAAGATGAGGATAATAGTCCGAATAATGTAAATTGTGTACATAATATCTCATCTCAGAAATATAGACAGATACTGAAAGGCCGAAACGTTGTAATAAATATGTCGGCAAAGATAAAGACAATAGTCCGAATAATGTAAATAGCGTACATAATATCTCATCTCAGAAATATAGACAGATACTAAAAATCTGAATAGAATATTCTGCCATGTCTGTAAAAATTAATATCTATAATCGTTTATCTTATTTGTAATAAACTAACGTGAATGCCATAAACCCAGTTTTTCTCAACTCTGAGCCATTTCAGGCCTATATAAACACAAATAGCAATTACATTTAACACTAAAATACGTTTTATTAAAAAAAAAAAAAAAAAAAAAAAAAAAAGAAAGTAAAATGTAATAAATATATAAATAAATATATATAAATAAATATAAATCCTAACTAATGACTACGCGGCTTCCGGTGTTTCCAGGAACATTAAAAATTTCCTCAAGCCCACTTTTACGCTTAAGAGCTCATGTTGAGAATCACTTTCATAAACCATTTTTCTGCACCTCACACAAAAGGTGCTGTAGATTTTCGAGTTGTGGACATAACAGGTTATTTTTAAGCTAAATTGCATGTTAGTTAAAATTGCATTTATTTTCATGGAAAAACGATATCACGCTTACAGCAGAATCATTAGAAAAACCTCTCAAGTTACTGCGCTGGTCCATCATTTCAGGATATTAGAAACCAGTAATAGTCGACTATGAAATTTGAAATTGAACGACCTTGATAGCTCGAATCCATCTTAGATATATATATCCTCATGACTATCGTTTATTTTTCCGGGATTCATTAAAAAAAAAAAACAACTCACAATCGACATGCGATCGCTTATCGTAGAGTGTAATACTCTATGTCGCGGGAAGGCCTTTAGAAATCTTTGCTCTTCCAGCTGAGTGAGAATATCATTAATTTTTTTCCTCAGTGTTCACCCTGTACATCGCTCAAGTACCGCTCAAGCCAAGTTTTTGTAGAAACATAAGAAAAGGATTTTTTTTTTTTAGAAATGCTTTCATGATACCTGCTCCGATGAGCTGCTTTCGCTGGTTCCCACACTTCATAAATTTAAGTGTTCAACTAGGCTGGCATCTCGCTCTCACTCTTTCACTGTCGAAACTATTAAATGTAGCCGTCTCTTCTACTCCAATAGCTTTATGTCTTGCACCTCTCGCCTGTGGAACTCCCTCCCCTTTTCCTGTTTCCCTGATAGCTATAATCACCAACTATTCAAATGTAATGTCCATTGACGTCTCTCAGATGCCTTGATCTATCCCCTATCCTTCTCTTCATCCTTTCGTCTATCACTCCTCTTTGCTCTCGCTCCAACTCTCTGTAACCCCTTGCGTACTAGTGGCTTCCTGACTTGAGGGTTAAACGCTTAAAAAAATATTATGAGGCTATGTAGGATAGCTAACGGTTGAAACTAGACTTGAAGAATTTAAGATTGTAGATATATTGGACACTGCTTTTCAGTTTGGTTTGTTTTATTTTGTTTTACGGCATATCAACACCACAATGGGTTATTTAATGCCGACAACATTTTTTATTGCTGCAAATATTTTGCTTTGTCAAAAAATCTGTTTCTGGTAATAGTTTTCCTTGAAAATTGTATTTTTGGTAATAAGTTTTCTCAAAAAAGTATTGCTGGTAATAGTTAACTATTTGCCCATAGCTGGGACCCTAACAGGTACTACCGCCCCGGGTCAGGGCGGACCTGGGAACAATAGCAATTAAGAGGTGGTTCCGGGCTCCTCAAAATCTCCTGATCTTAGGCCTTGCTGCTGGATGTAGTTTATCGTCTTACCCAGGACGCGGATGTAGTTTATCGTCTTACCCAGGACGACACTGCTTTTCGGGAATCTGTTTCCAAAAATAGTGGTCTCCGGGAAAGAGTTGTCTAAGAGGAACTTCTTTCCTATCAATGAATATATAACGCCACAAAATATTTTTTCTAAATTATTACTGTTTTTTTGATGGAAAGAGATTAAAAGATTAAGATTAGCTTCACATAACGTTGGAATTTCATTCCGGTGATCAGTGAAATCCTTATAGCACAGCCTTATAAAATTTATATTTTAGTGAAGCTTTAAAAACTGTAGATGGACAAGAAACACACACGCACACATTATCAATAAACCGTTTTGCCACCAAATAAGATCCTGATATACTTCAAAAGGAAATTATACTTAACAATTTAGCTATATTATGGTGTAATATGTAATGGAGTCGTTTTAGTGCGATTTTCAATAAATAATGCAAATGTATTACATATTTTATTGCTGGTAATACTTTTTTTCAAGAATATATTGCTGGTAATAATCTAATGCTGGTAATAATCTATTACTGGTAATAATTATTTCTCCAAAAATTTATTATTATTGTTATTTAATATTAGGTTGGTGCAAAAATAATGTCGTTTTCTCACGTAGTAAGATATGTGAGAAAACGACATTATTTTTGCACCAACCTAATAACATGACCTAAAAACGTTCTAACAAACCCTTATTCAGTAACTTTTTTGCAATCTTTTTCATATTAAATACAGTAATGAATTGCATATTTTGCTTGTAGTAATTCATAATTAGAATTCTGATTTAAATATAAACTAATTAATAATAATACATAATTAATCATTATATATTATATTAATATATATTAATAATTAATAAACTGACTAATAATTAATTACTAAGTAATGAAGTCAGTTTGTAAGCAAAAAACTGAGGAAATTACGGATTACGCTACATTTTTTCAGACGATTTTAAAACTAAAAGGTCAAGAATTGATAAAACCTACGAATTCTACTTTTTGGTGTCAGTACTTATCAGATCAAACACCAGCTTTCACATAGAATGCAATATCGATTTTCTATAAAAAAAAAATGAAAAAAAATCAACCCGCCCTATTCTACAGGTTTCTGTCTACAAGGATAACGGTCAAATGATTTAAGACTAAACCCTTTTTTAATCTATGGTAGTATATTGTTCTCGTTCCCCTATCAATGTCTAATTTTGTTCTTATTTTCTACTTCTCACTCATCGTTCCGCTTTTTCCCACTGAGTACTACCCAGCTCAGTGATTGAACCCACATTAACTAATTTCACCAAATTGCCGAAACCACCCTTTATTTCACTAAACTATTATTCCCAGGGGCAGGCGAGCGGTAACCATCTTTCCCCATAGATTAAATATAGCGTCCATTTCGAAGTTTCTTTAACTTTGCTCAAATTGACAAACACCCGATGAAGGCCGGGATGGGGAATACAACGGTTGAAACGTTGTGGTAATAATAATAAACATGAGTATATTATTCCGATTGTAAATAATGTCCGTGTATACCCGTGGATAAGTCGATTTCATGTATAACGCGACACTGATTTTCTGTATAAATTTTAATCCTTCCAGAAAAAAAATACCTGTGTATAGTGTAACCACTGATCGAAAATGCATGATTTTTAAATGCTACAAAAACTTGCTTGTGTATAATGCCAGCCGCTATTTTTGTGTATAAAACTCGCTTTATATACGAGTATATACGGTAAATTACGACTATCATTTATCCCAAAAATTCAGGCATATATTCTTTATTGCTTACTTATTTCAGGCTAAATAGTGAGTTGATACGCACAGGATGCTCCATTCTTGTGGCACATTTAAGCTACGCTTAAAAAATCACCATTACATTTTGAGGTCTTCCTCTTAAGTTTATTGGTTTTTTTCTTAAAAATATGCATCAGTTTTTTAAGGACTGGTTCCAATCTGAGGAAATGACTACAAAAACATTCCGCTCCCCAAATTGATAAACAAAATATACAGATGTATGCTGGTATTTTTCCTAGCCAATAAGATAAGCCGCCTCGCACCATATTTCTGCTCGTTCTTGTCTTGAAGTAAGAACGTTCTTATCACTTGTTTGTATCCTTTTGTATCAACATTGTTAGCGTGTGAATTTTTATGCCTCATTACTGTTGCTTTGTCTACATTTGTCTTTCATGTATTGTTTGCTTATTATTATGTTTTGCCCTGTTCTTTTCTTTGTTGTTATCACGTCAATGATAGGATGTTTATATCGCTTGTATGAACCAGAATTTGGCGAGACTTAGATCCGGTGTTTTGTAGCTCAGGCTAGGGCTAAAAAATTGAAAGACAACTAATCAAAGGAGGGAGAAATTATAATAACTGACCTCTTTCTAGATTCGGCTGGTTGGGAAGTTTTCATGAAAATTTCTGTTATGGCATACTCCAAAAAATTAGAGAATTTGACTTACGTCGAATTCTTAGAAATTATAAAAAGAAGTTGACTATTGTAGAACAACACAAGACAAAACTTTTCTTATTGTTTGTTGTAAATTTTGTGAATTCTGTTTCTGGGTATCTCTACCAATAACATTTAACCATGACAATTTTTATTATATATAATCCGCATCCATTAGACTAGTGTTTCCCCCACCTTTTTTCCTTTGCGACACTCTTGAAATCGTTTTCATATCTCAGGGAAACTATGCATAAAAGTTATTATATAATATTGTTAATATCTGTCTATATTTCTGAGATAAGGTGTTATGTACACTACTTACATTATTCAGGCTATTGTCCTCATCTTTGTTGCCATATGTATCACAATGTTTCGGCGGTTGTACGCTCCGGCCTTCTTCAGGTGGTTGGAATGTCGAACTGAAATCTCTATTTCGCTCGCTGGGGTAGACTGTTCTAGTTCCACGTGCCATGTCTAATGGATGTTAGTTATCTCCTGTTAATTCCCTTCTGAATGTTCTCCACCGCCTTCTCCAGTTATTGAACTTACACATTTTGGGTCCTGTCACTGGATCTAACTAACGTCTTTATCCACTGCACCACAGTGGAGTCTACCCCAGCGAGCGAAATAAAGGGTTCAGCTCGACATTCTAGCTACATGAAGAAGGCCGGAGCGTACAACGGCCGAAACGTTGTGATAAATATTGCAACAAAGATGAGGACAATAGTCCGAATAATGTAAATATTGTTAATATCTTTCTATTTTTATATTTTTATCGTATTTTAAATAGTAAAAAAGTAATATATGGACATTGAACATTAGCCTGCCCTCAAGTGAGTCACTCAAAATTACACAAATCTCCCCCCCTATATGTCCTGTCTACTAACGTGTTAATGCAGTTTCACAATAATGTCATAGAGACATTGCTAAATACATTCCCTATGATTATTAAACTTTTAAATAATATGAAGTGTTGAAGCCTTTATTATAATAACCAAGGATTTTGGAACAATATAACGTACGTCTATAGTAAAATTGCGAATATAATACTAAACAAAATTTACTCAAAAATGCATTAGTCTAATTATCACTGTTTCTTGCGGAACCCCTAGCGACAACTCGCGTAACCCTAGGGTTCCTGAGAAAACTGGTTGAGCAACTTTGCTGTAACCACTCGTCCATACGAAAAGAAAAAGAAAGTATTAAACATAACCCGATTGAAAAATTTAATCAGTTGGATTGGGAAAGATTTGGGCACAAAGGCAAAAAAAGTGACCGTCAACAACAGACAGGAAACTGTGAAGAGCCATGATTGTTTACGTTCAGAAGAGTGATGACAGTAAGAAAGGGGATGAGAGAGAGGGAGAGGGAGAGGGAGCGAGAGGCAGGCTGTTGCAATCTTTTAAAAAAAACTTTCAACACTCATTACAGCAGTTTACATTCGACACAGCAACCATATTAAATATCTCAACACCAGAACGTTGTTGCTATGTCGCCTCTAAATGCATTAAAAGACTTTCAGTTAGAAAATACTATTTAATTACCAATTTTCGAAAAATTTTAAATGCAGTGTTTTAAGAACGACTAATGTGAAAATAACCAAGTCTAGCTATTTTCTAAAGTTTAGTCTTGCAGCCATTTACTATGTTAATGAACTTAATACTTACAGGGTGTTATGCAATTGTGGCCTTATAGCTGATAAAACTAAGACCAGACCAAGAACAATAAATATCTAGGTATTCCGCCGCGGAGTAATGTTTAGAAGCATAGCTTAAAATACCATCGCTGCGGTTGTGAGATCGGGATTTACTGGATAACACTGATAATGAGAAGAGAAGCCTCGGGGAATTTAACATCCGCAAGGCACCTCAAATGAAAGAGAAGCAAAGAAAAGCAATGGATGATGTAATTGACAAGTTATTTGTAGAAACAAGTTCCAAAAAGGCAAAGTAGTTCAATACAATGAAAGAACATCTCATTATAGTAATCAGCATGGTAATATGCCTGAATAGACATTGCACTTAAATTTCACACCACTCCTTCCAAATTGATATGGCCTTAAGTCATCGTATATATAAAGACAAAGAAACATTGGGTTACTTTGCTGTAACTACTCGGCCACACGAGAAGAAAAAGAAAGTATTAAACATATCCCGGTTGAAAAATTCAAGCAATTGGATTGGAAAATTTGACCCCACAAGGCAAAGAGAGACCGTCAAAAAGTATTGCTGAAAGCAAAAAAAAAGACAGGAAACTGTGAAGAACCATGATCACTTACGTTCGGAAGAGAGATGACAGAAAGAAAGAAAATGAGAGAGGGGGAGAGAGAGAGAGCCATAAACAGGCTGTTGCAAACGGGAGAAAAATATTTTCACCACTGATTATTGCAGAATTTACATTCAACACAGCAAGATATTAAATGTCTCAACACCAGAAAGTTGTTGCTATGTCGCCTCCAAATTCATTAAAAGACTTTCAGTGAGAAAATGGTACTTAAGAACCAATTTTCCAGAAATTTTAATGCAGTCTTAAAAGACTGCATTTAAAATTTCTGGAACGACTTATGTGGAAATAAACACGTCTAGCTGTTTAGCAACGTTTAGTCTTGTAGACATTTACTATTACTATTACTGTTGGTAAACAGCTAGACGTGTTTATTTCAACGTTCTTAAAAGACTGTATTTAAAATTTCTGGAAAATTGGTACTTAAATACTATTTCCTCACTGAAAGTCTTACAGGATGTCACACAAATTCGCCACCTACAGATCTTGTCAACTAACCTGATGATGCCATATAGACATCGCTAAATATAATTCCTACGATTATTAAAAATTTAAATATAATTGAATAATAATAAAAAAGGGTTTAAGAAGAATATGTCGTTTGTATATGGTAAAATTATGAATATAATTTATGCAAAAATATATTAGCCTATTTATCACCGTTTCTCGCGGAACCCCTAGCGACCTGCTGAGGAACGCTTGGGTTCCGGGAAACGTTGGTGAAAAAAAACTGCATTAGAATATTTTTGCGATATCAACAACAAAAATGTCCCCTCTCAGAAATTTTGAAAGAAACCCTAGAAAATTTTTTAATACAATATGAAACTGAGTAACGACCTAAAACTTGTGACAATAACAACCAAAATGAAGATGCCTGTTCGGTTAAATCAGTGTATGATGATAAATATTGATGTTTGAAATTCAGTTATAAAGTTAAAAGAATTGTTTTTGCTATACTTTGCGATGTCAACAAACAGCCGTTCCCACTTTTGTGATGCTAACTCATATTCGCTCTCACTTTTTTTAATGTTTGCTCACTGGCGATCTACGTTCAAATTTAAGTGCTAACAGCAACATTTTATTCCTATACATTACTATGACTGTTCATTGCTGACATTTTCTAAGCTCATCTTACCTTTGATACAAATCGAGAAATGAATGTTTAAATCATAATCTGAAAAATTGCATAATATGCAAAATCGATATAGAGATTCTTGCTTTATATATTGAATTACGATTCAAAGTGAAAAGAAAAAACTTTTCTATTAGCCCACTATTAACTTTCAAATAAAAGTCTGTACAATTTTGACTGAAAGATTCGAAACATATTCAATAAACAACGCACGAGTTCGTAAAGTTCCCTTTTCATTCACCGAAAGATTAAATTCTTAATACATTGGCTGCTGACATCACGTCGAAAGCAAAGTTAATTACAAAGCCAAGAATAACTCCAACTTACATTTTCCTACGTTCTCTATCATTCAGTATGAACGCGGGCGATGGATTTGTAAGACGAATCGCTGTTTTTCTCGACAAGGAAATTTCCGAAAATACCAAATAAACACCAGGAAATCTATCACTTTTTTCCGGATCGCAGAATAAGTAGGCAAACAGGAAGACATCTTGTCTGAGCGCGAAAAAGCGAATTGGCTGATACGTGCGGAAATGATGGAAAAATATAAGAGATCGTCTGCTAGATGCATTTTTTCTCCTTATTGGCATCGATTAATGATGGGTTAAGATCAGAAAGAGTCGTCAAAAATGAAATGAAACGGAAAATACATTGAATCGATATTCCTCTTCGATAATAATGGCAGGATGAACATAATATTAACATTATATATATATATATATATATATATATATATATATATATATATATATATATATATATATATATATATATATATTGTTTTCGACCACATTTTGTACACAGACACACACTTATCTACGTATACACTCGCACACATGCATATATATATATATGTGTGTGTGTGTATGTATGTATATGTATATATGTAATTATGTGTGTGTGTGTGTGTACACGCATATATATGTATGTGTCTGTGTGTACAAAATGTGGTCGAAAAAAATAAAATTCTATATAAATTACATTTTCAGAAACATCTCGCTATTAAAGAAACGCTGTATAACAAATTTCTGTGACGTACAATGACCGTTAATAATTAAGTATAAGTCAAGACTTCAAGGTTAAATAAAACATTATTTAATTACAACCGTAAATAAATACTTAACAAGAACAAAGAAGTAAAAGTCAACCAAATATAATTAACCATTTCAGTGAATACCTTGTTAGTAGCGCGGCTCGGCTTAACGTCCGCTAAATCCTAAATCAAAACCCAAATCATCGACGCACAATAATTCACACTAATTCGACTGGATAGTTCCATTGAATATTCACTCAATAATCACTGCAGTCAGTAGCCTGACACCGCTATTTACACAATTGGCGAAAAACATATTCCTAAGACCAGAGTGTCACGCTAGAACCTCGGTGTCGGTAGTTACTCATTTTCTTTCTATATAACACAAACATTTCTCTCCTTACTATCAACCTCACATAATTTAATAGGTGAAATGGAGCATTGAAAGATTTTTTTTTCAAAATAGAAAGATGCTCACGCGAATTCCAGCCGCGCACAAAACATGAACGCTCGTAATGAATGCTTCTATTCAAAACAAAAGAAAAACAATTACAACGTAACAGTCAAAACATGAGGTAAAAATAACAACACCAGAAACAAAACACCATCGAAAATGCCGATAGAAGTGGCCGAAGGCGCTTTGGAAAATTACAATTATGAAGGATTTATCTACTGGCTTACTCCTGCAAAACAGAAAAAAGTAAGAATGCTGGAAAAACTTCATAAAATATAATTTAAATCTTTCTTGTCAACCGTATTTAATGAAAGATCTTTGAAAGATAGGTTGCTGGGCATATATATATATATATATATATATATATATATATATATATATATATATATATATATATATATATATATATATATATAACTATGAACTTAAAGAGCCAGGTAAACCTACCTAGGCTTGGCCTGACGATCCGGCTCTTCAGGTTCATAGTTAGAAAAGTTTCTCTACTTAGTTACTTTTGCATTACTGGTTTGGATTTTTTTTCCTTTGGACTCTGAGCTTGAATTCTAGACGATTGTTTTCGCCTCAATTTCATGGTCTTAGTTCTTTTTTTCCCCTTATTTTCCCTTCGGCATTGATTTGTTCAATTACAAGCCAGTAACGAGGCTACAAAGAAGCGTTCGGTAGACAAGGTCGAATTTACTGCTTATAAACTCAATCTTCCATGAATCTCGAATATTCATAACTGCTCATGGCGTATCAAATGTAAACAAATGACGTCATATATTACGAAATGGACAAAGTCCGACAATTTATTTATTAAAGACATTGTCTACCGAACGCTTCTTTGTAGCCTAACGGTAAGGCACGTCAGCGTAAATGACGGTTCCGTATAGGATGCAGGTTCGAATCCTGTCAAAGAACGAATATTTTCTATGAAAATTTCTCGGACATTCAGGCCGGTAAATGTTATTTAATACTGTTTATTATAAACAGAGCATTTACTTAAATACTTGTATCTATAACGTTAAACATAAAAATGTCTTCAATATATATATATATATATATATAAAATGGACGTCATTATTTAACCATTAGCACACTTTCGGACAACGCTTTTTCAAAAGGTCTTCGTTGGTGAAGAAAAAAAAAACACTATCGAAGACGCATTAATATTAAATAAAGAATGAGTACGGAAAGTTGTAACGCGATTAAAAAAAAATTCTTAATCGCGTTCCATATAGATAATGCACCACTGACCAACATATATAAATAGTCTAGCCAAGTTAACAAAACACATGGCCTGAACATTACGTTCAAGTCTGACACATGTTTTTTTTTCTCAGTGTTGATATGTGTCGAATATTATATATCATGTCATATATATATGTATATATTAGGTTGGTGCAAAAATAATGACGTAATAATATCGTTTTTTGACGTAACGTCAAAAAACGGCATTATTACGTCATTATTTTTGCACCGACCTAATATATATATATATATATATATATATATATATATATATATATATATATATATATATCGCTGGCGAAACGAGAATCAATCGAAGACACATTAATAAATAACGAATGAGAATGGATAATTGGAACACGAGTAAAATAGATTTTAATTATAAATAAATTAACGACTAAAAATATGCTAAGTTCCAAAAAAAAGTATAATATGGGAAAAAGTCACTTATAATTCCTCGATCAAACGTAAGGAACGAAAAAATGTTCCTTTTGTTTACATAAGCTCGTTGATGGAACTTAATGTAAACAGACTAAAGGATTCGGAGATGGTGGACCGAGCGAGTACTATGTAAGATGGAAACAAATGCGTCATCATAATCCGTCGGACAATCGGGATTATCCAGCAAATACTGCCTGATGGAGGAGCTATTCACTGCTTTTGTGCCGTTTTTTAACACAACTCTGACTACTAGAACGCAAATACGCAGGTACGTGTTGCGTGATACGCATTTTCAGCCTCTGATATATATATATATATATATATATGTGTGTGTGTGTGTGTGTGTGTGTGTGTGTGTGTGTGTGTATAAGTAAGGAATACCTTGGTAATCCGTATGGATAATCCCAAGGAGGATGAAATCCTGAGAGCTCATGTTAATTCAGAGCGAATAATTTAATGTAAAGAAAAACAGATCACTTTAAGGCTTCATTGTAATAATTTATTTCACCAGAGAATTTTATTTTTCTCTGGATCTTCAGACTTCACTTTCAAAAGGTGAAACGAAAAATTAATTTAAAATTTACAGTTTTGACGGGCAGTATTAAGCTTATATAAGTTGAGATAGAGGGTGGTGAGTGATGGTATGAGGGACATGGTTGAGTTTAGAGAGGAAAGGGAGAGTTTTAAAATTTATTTTTATATTTATTTTTATTATAATTCTTAATATTAAGGAAGGAGGGTGTAAGGATCAGACATTGACCTATTTAATCGGTCAACGGAAATGATATGGGAAAAGGAAAGAAGAAAAAAGGGAAAAATAAAAAAGGGGGTAATAAAGTGATAAGAGATGTACGTAGGGTTTTTGGAGGAAGAGGAGGGGTGGTATAGCTTTAGCAATTTAGATAAAAATAGATTTTAACTTTTGTTAGTAATTTAAATGTTTAAAAACACCACAAAGAAAATAAATTTAATGCTCGTTAAAAATCTAAATATTAAACTTCTCCACAAAAGAGTAGCAGTAGGCCCCCCTTTAAATATGTTTATTTTAATAGAACGAACAGCAGTTAGAACATCTATCATAAGTAACTGTATCGTTGCCTCCTTGATAATTCTAATTAAGAACCAGATATATACCACAGGTCTCTAACGTGGGCCTCTTCAGGGTGTAACAAATGAGACATTTTTAATTCTCACACTCCACGGGCTATTTACCTCTTTTTATATGCCTAAGTACGCCATATGGGAAATTTGTGACAAATATATATATATATATATTAATCAAAAAACAGACCACTTTAAAGTTCCATGTAATAAATTATAAAGACTTTTTAAAGGACTGCGGATCATCAGACTTTACTTCCAAACAAAAAATGAAAAGAATATTTACACATTTTTGACGGGCCGTATTAAACATATGTAAATTAAGGAAGTGAGGAAGAGAGTGGGAAGAGAGAAGACATGAGTGAGTTAGCAGATATTGACACATTTAAACATTTATATATATATATATATATATATATATATATACATGTTTTGTATATAAAATGCTCATTTTCGGAGATTTCTAGTTTTTCTTTCTGTCTAGTTAAGTTCATCACAGATACACTAATGCCTGCATTGGACATTGGCGACCAGCGAAGAACTGTTTCTCTTGCTTTTCCAAACACTCTATTAGCTGCAAAGAAATCTGCTGAAATTTCTCATTTTGTTCAGTGTAGTTTCTTTTATCATTGGTCATTGTCAAAGACCAAATGAAGCAAGAAAGACATCCAGTACAACGATTAGCGTTTTAATATTTGTTTTAAACATGTAACACAAATCCCTTTCCAATATCCGTCAGGTTTTGGTTGACAACTCAACAGTACTCTGCCACTCTAATTAAAAACCGATTAATAATTCTAGAAGCACTTTGCATCAAAGGACGTTAAAGCAACATCAATAAAACTTGTTTTAATCTAGGTGAACACGTGTTGAAATGGCTTTCAAGTGTAAAGTGTGAAACAAATTTATGCCACGGTAATAGCACGTGATCCCATTCGATTTGCAAATTTCGAACACTTAACGAAATAAATGCGACGCAATCTTATCTCTGGACGTTCTACTGACTTTCCTTTGAACATGACAAACGACAGTCAAAAGTAATCAAAATTTCTTCTCACCATGACATCAAATAAGTAATTAACACTAGGAAATACTTACTAAAAGTCTCAACGGATATTCTATGACTATACAAACACAAACTCTCTCTTTCACACACACACACACACATATACGATGGTAAATATTGGTTTATTATTGGCTTATTTTTAGATATGCACACATGGATGCTGGTGCATGATTGTATGTATATAAATGTGTATACGAACTTGGATATGGATATGTGAATTTCTGTGTATATGTATATATATATGTGTATATGTGTATATGTACATATATATATTGAGGGTGCGTGTATAAATATGTATAAGAGCATTTGTAAATTATTCGTAAATTTGGATAGGTATATGTGTATATATATCGAGTAATGTAATGGTGTTGCATATATGTTTGTATATATATATATATATATATATATATATATATATATATATATATATAAGTTGCAAATTAAAAAAATAATGTTTTTTATGAAAGTATTTATTTATTTATATATATGTATATATATAAATATATATATAATACTTTATAAAAAAATCATTATTATTTTTTTAATTTGCAATTTCTTCTATATATATACATATTAAAAAAAGTATACGTGGCTTCTCATTATGCTATATATATATATATATATATATATATATATATATATATATATATATATATATATATATATATGTGTGTGTGTGTGTGTGTTTACGAATTTATATATGTGATATGTGTGAATATATATGTTTAGGATATAGTTGTATGCATATATATGTATAAATTGGTGTAGTTTGTTTTTTTTATATATTTAGTGTTCTAATGGAAGGACAGAAAATTTTTATTACCTTTTAATCTTACTTTCTCTTTAAATAATTTCAAGTTAGAATTGTAAGATTGGAAATTTCATTCACCTGGAGATAATCTCAATTTAAATTGATCACTTAAATTTAAATTAAAAAATGCTACTCCTTAACCATTAGTCATGATGTTAAAAATATTAAAATTAAAAATATTTTTTGAAATTTAAACACTTAATTCACCACCTAACGTTAACTGTAAAATTTAAGTAAAAATTTAAATATATATAAATATGGATGCGTGTGGAGACATGCAAATGTATATGTAAGTATTTGTATATGTATATGCAGATATACCGGTGTATATCGATACTTGTGCATGTGGTTATATGTGTAATTGTACATGTACATGAATATATGTGTATGTGTTTTTTACGTAAATATGTATGTGGCGTATGTATGAAAAGAACAGTTTTTTTTTTACTATTACTTTCAAATCTTACTCCATCTTGATTTAAAACCTAAACTTTAATTAAGAAATATTACCCATCTAAAAATAGCTACAAATTAAATTCATGAATTAGACTCAAACTGATAAAGATTTTACCTTAGCAGTCATGCACAATATTAATATATTACTATTAGTAAATTTTTATTTTTTTATTTTTGTTGTTTATTAATATAGCATTTGACTTATATTAAATCACTAATTTATTTGTAGAGAAGTTGAATATTTAAATTGTTTCAATTAATTTGCACAAGGATGAACTTAACATTCAATAGCCGAAATTAGCATTCATTGACTGAATTTAGCATTCGCTGACCGAACTTAGAATTCAGTGACCGAATTTAATATTCATTGATCGAAATTAGGTTTAAATGGCCAAACTTAGAATTCATTGACCGATCTTAACATCCACCGACCAAAAGACAAGTGCTACTATCAATTAAAATGTATAAAATCTTCTCAAATCCAGTAATTTTTATAGTTCTTTCTAGTATCAATGGAGGATATCTTCCTAACATTTTCTTTGAAATAATGTCTAATATCAACATCATGATTGTGTCATTATTTGCCTTTCGATTCAGATATGATATTCATTTTAGTGGTTGCAACTTTTGGAATTTTTTTTCCTGTGATTCTAGAGCGCCAGTTCATAGATTCGAAGAAGTTCATCACAAAGGACTACAGGGTTCAAGCCTTTTCGAAACATTTGACAGTTTCGTCCTTTCTGAGTGGGTTCGCCACCATGCAGTACATCCAATCTAAGGTCTATAATGTTCATTCACACAGAGAAAATAACATCAAAAATCATTTAATCATAATTTATAATTGTCAAGAAGCAAGCAAGGGTACACGACTGTTTCATAAAATCGTGAAATAATTTAAAACGGACCAAATAAACAAAAATACATCATTTATCGTAATTCACCATGTATAATACGCCTTCATCCATAATAAGCACCCCTAACATTGTGCTAAAAGTCTATGAAAATTCTTCTACTCACACATAATATGCACCCTTTGTTTGGTAATGAAACCCTATAAATTATAACTTTCCAATTTCCTTATGCCAATGTTTCCTATCCTTATTCAAGCTGTAATAGAAGATATCTAAATTTCCGATCATCATGATTCTAAAAGAAAACGGAAATACCTATATTGTGCCTAGTGCGCAGAATCATTAACCTGTTTTTGTTCAATAAAATGTGCAATCTACAGATACTTCGAATTAATTATACATAGCTCAAGGTGTGTTTAAAAAGCAGGAAGTATAAGATTTGGTCTGAGAAATATTTAACAAAGAATAAAATGAATGAAAGAACAAAGAAATCAAATTAATGAAATTTATTGGTCTTGACCATTAGTTTTTCACCAAAATAGTTTTAAACATCGAATAATATTATTCTAATTTAGTTTTATGATAATTCTTACTTGCCCTTCGATTAGTTGTTGCAGCTTTTGAAATGTTTTTGTTTTTTTTCCTGTGATTCTACAGCGCCAGTTCATAGATTCGAAGAAGTTCATCACAAAGGACTACAGGGTCCAAGCCTTTTCGAAACAGACCAATTTTACAATTTGTAAGTATTGTAAGGTACATATGATTCTATTTGACATCCTTATGGGGTCGTAAGCGTCGAATGTTAGTGTTAAATTGTTGTATGTTTGTGGCGAATAGTCATTTCACAACTGAAGTCGACCTATGAAACGGCAATTTTTTGAAGATTTTTTGTAGCTGTGCTTAATACGCACCCCTAATTTTTCTTCTTATTTTTTTTAGAAAAAACGCTTATTACCCATGGGGAATTACGGTATTATTATTATTATTGTTTCACCCCAAGCAAGTCTTAGACGTAGTGGGTTATAAGAATATAAGAAAAAGAAAAACATTAAGAAGCAACAGTAAAAGAACAAAAATTAAGAAGATAACGATTGACATTGCATTTAAATTTTTAGAAAATCAAACTTTACTGGACAGCAAGAAGCCGAAAGAGAGTTCCGCAAACAAGAAGTGCGATAAAAGAAACTGTTGGTATAGAATTTGCGGTTACATCTCGCCAATTCAATTGCAAAATAATGAGACCTTGTCACCAATCTAATACTCTTCTTAAATTCATAGTCTACGTACAATAGTGGAAAGTTCAGTAGAACTTGTCAAGAAGCAAGCAATCGTAAACGACTGCTGCAAGGAATCGTGAAATAATTTCAAAACGGTAAACAAAAAGACACCAAATATTATGAAAATTAAAAAAGAATATGAACTTGAAATTATGTCACTATTGAGGAAATCAGTAAAGTTGAAGGCCATTATTACAGTTTACACTCTATACCCTTGAAAACACTAACGACGAGAAAGTCAGCCATAACAAAAGACTCTTAAGTAAATGTTGGCACTCTAGAATCCGCGAGGATGACACGTTTCAATTTTACCTGGAAAAGGTATTCTATGAACAAAGACCTTTAAAAAAGAAAAAAGAAAGAAAAAAGGGACTAAACATTCTTTTCTAATAACTGTAGAATGACATAATTACATAAGAGTTTAATTAAATGCATAATTGTTTTGTTTTTTTTAGTATAAAATCGTTTGATTAAATGTTAATTAAGTTAGATGAAATAATAATTAATCTAAAAAATGTTTGGGAATAACAAGCGTTTTAAAACTATGAAAAATATATATATCAATTATTAAAATAATCCAAGTCGAAATATACAATATATATTAAATAAACAATATATAATTACCGATTTATTAAATATTAATTAAAGGATAATTAATAAAAAAATAAATTTAATTAATTTATTCAGTTTAATTAAAGAATAATTTTAATTAACGCGGATAATATATGTATATGATATTTTAGAATTTTTCCTAGATATATACACGTAGGTGCCGAAATGTTTTTTCCTTGAAAAGAAGCAATTTAAAATAATAAAAGTTTCGTCTTTTGCTAAAGATTTGTAAGCGTGTGAAGCTTTTGTTTTCGTTTTGTTTGTCTTCGACTTACAGAAAGAAAATATTAGACACACAGACACAGACACAAACATATATATATATATATATATATATATATATATATATATATATATATATATATATATATATATATATATATATATACTACATATATATATATATATATATATATATATATATATATATATATATATATATATATTGGATAGAAAGTTCGGTTACCGTTAGTGATAAAGGGATGTTTTGGTGATTTCTTGGTGTTGGAAACTATCTGAAAAGCATACGACGCGTTGACCCAAGTCTTATGAGTGAGATTGGGTAAACGGAACAATTCGGAAGCCGCGAATCATTGTGATAGGAGAAACTTAAACAAGAGAAATGAATTGATGATTACATATCGACCTAAAAATAAATATCTGCTCAAATACATTGATCTAGATTATTTTTTAATAATTTATTATAAATTACGGTTATTTTTTTAAGGTAAATTTAGTTTTTTTTTTGTTTATATATATATATATATATATATATATATATATATATATATATATATATATATATAATCACTTATGGGCAAATACCTTCAGGAATGGTATGAATCCACATAGTTTCCATCATCTATGGAGTAGATAGCAAGACTTGTAACAGTAACTCATTATTATTTAAAATGATTTCTGATTATAAATAATCTGAAAAGGGTTGATAAGCCATAAAATGCAACTCAATCAATTGAGAATTTTCCCAGGAACATCATTAAAAAATCAAAACAAAAAGAGAATGATATTGATATAAAAAATATATGCCTGACTGGGTGGGAAAGGAAATTTACTGGGAACTATGCAAGAGATTTCACTTTCACTATAGCACACAAAATAATCCTACACTATTTACATTGGTCGGACTATCATCCTCATCTTTGTTGCCATATTTATCACAACGTTTCGACCGTTGTACGCTCCGGCCTTCTTCAGATGGTTGGAATATCGAACTGAACCCTCCCTTTCGTTCACTGGGGTAGACTGTTCTAGTTTCACGTGTCATGTCTAACGGATGTCAATTAATTCTCCTCTCCAAGTTCTCCACTGCCTTAACCAGGTATTGAACTAACAAGGCTTTCACTACTGTGGCATGTGTCATCAAGGACACATGCCACAGTGGATAAAGGCGTTAGTTAGATCCACTGACAGGACCCAAAGAGTGTGAGTTCAATACCTGGTTAAGGCGGTTAAGAACTTGAAGAGGGGAGTTAACAGGGGATAACTGATAACTGACATCCATGAGACATGGCAAGAGGAACTAGAACAGTCTATCTCAGCGAGCGAAATAAAGGGTTCAGTTCGACATTCCGGAGCGTACAACGGCCGAAACGTTGTGATAAATATAGCAACAAAGATTAGGATGATAGTCAGAGCAATGTAAATAGTGTACATAATACCTCATCTCAGAAATATAGACAGATACCAAAATAATCCAAGAGCTTAACAACCAAATGGATTACTCTTTCCCGGTTAAAATATGTCAAATATCCTCGTTCTTTTAGAAAATTTTCACGTCACTTTGTAAATCAGTGTCATTTCGTACTTAAAAACCGATAGCACACGAAACTTTGACATGTGCAAACTAGCCGATGTTCAGATTGATACACTACTTGTCAGATTACAACTGATATAGCTCTGGGCGGTTCCAATGTCGTTAAGTTAGATTGTTGCTTTCTCAGATTAATATTAAATGCTGGCATTTCATGTTTGTTTTTGCCACGTCAGCGTGCATCAACATACGCTGCTTATTTCCACGAGAGCTACAAACACATTATTCATGAACGTATTAATAACTTAATATGACTGCCCTTCTGGACATAATAGGAAGTTAAAGAAGTCTTTAAAATCTAATTTATCCATGGCTTCAAGTATCTGGGAACATTCTGTCTTATCGTTTACTGATGAAGAAAACTGAATCTAAAATATCAAAGAATATGTGTTCTATAGTTCGCATTAATTTCGGTTGAAAAGAGATTTATTGAAATGTTTTTTTGTTTTTTTTTCACACTTTTGATGCTGAAAGCATGCTAAACTTGGAGCACAGCTATGAAAGGCAACGGAATTCCATTTTAAACTCTGCTTTCAAATGGTTTCTACATTCAAAATCTGATTGTGGAAAACGTAAAAATCATCATTTCAAAATATTTTTGTTCATATTCATTGCAGATTTGTAAGAGAATAATTTTTCTTTTTGTTATTATTTTTTTTTAATTTTTTCTTCTTTCTTTATATCTTAGTCTTTTCAAAACTATAATCTTTGAGATGTCATATCTATCTATCTATCTATCTATCTAAATATAAAAGTGAACATTGAAGTCAACACTTAGAGGCGACAGGATGTTTCATGCTAGACGCAATCGTCAGGCCGCGAATGCTGTTTTTTTTCTCGGCTATTTATATTTACGGGTCAGTGGTGCATTGTGGGTAGTCTATTTTGGCGTCTATTTTGCCGGAAGTTGTTTATTTATTTATTTGGGTTAGATTATTTTGCTTGTTTTTATTCATTTTTATTTTTTATTTTTTACTTCGCCTCTAAGTGTT
>OZ010591.1:99787861-99825361 GCA_963932145.1 Acanthosepion lycidas
ACGGGTTTGGGTGATCACGTCTCTTTCGATTGAAAACTGGCTAGGCAGATTTTTTCCTGCAATGCGTTGCCGTTTCTTTCTTTAGTAGACTGGTTGTCAACCAAGGCTCTAGAGCCCAGTCCGTACGGCTATTCAACACATAGCTGGCGGGGAAGAAGTGTTGGATACATACCTTTCCCAAATAAATGTAAAAAACCCGACTGGAATTTGAACTCTGCCCTCCAATTTACTCATTCGGGTGCCGACATCACTGACAACGTGCATCCATGAAATATGCGTAAATTATCTAAAAAGTGATATCTTTCAGATATTTATTCACTTAATTTTTTTCTAGAGAGAATATCTTTTCTCTGTGCAGAATTGTTAACCTTCGAAAATATAGAAGTCATTAAAATGAAACGCGTAACACTTTGTGAACATTCGAAATCGTTTCGCACAAAATCTAGTGAATAAATTATGAATTCTATCATTAATTTTTCTATTCAAATTAAAAATTTGACTTAAATTAAATTTTGGTTTAGAACAAATGTTTCATAATAATTACTTTCGCCTCCATTTTCCCCCTTTTGTTAAATTAAACGTTCGTCAATATTGATTCTCCTCAAAGACTACGAGAACAATTATTAATATGACTGTCAAATTGAACGTAAGGGTACACATTAGAAAAGGCAAATATGGCGTTCGTTGACCTCGTTATCTGATTGGATAATCCCCTTATAGTAACATTGTATTCATCTCGTTCTTTTATTTGCCTGTCCCTTCAGGGAAAATGAAGTTCATGGCCCTCCACAATTTTCTGTCATTTAGTCTTTTAATACCCTGCCTGAAACGTTTGCTGCCATCCATTAGCAGGCGCTTTCTATGTAGATTAATCACTCGCCACCGTCCTGTTCGTCTTGCATTCATTATATCTATGTGTCGAATTCTCTAAGCTTTCTTTCCTCGTTACCTGTCCTAAAAATTTTAACCCCTAACTATAAGGGCCCTTTTTATTTCCATTTACCCTAAAACTTCCTAGTTACTCACATACTCGGTCCTCATTATTCTCATCATCCCTCTGTAGAACTATATTTCTCACTATTTACATTATTCGGACTATTGTCCTCATCTTTGTCGTCTGTATATATATATATAACCGTCTCTTTTACTTCAATAGCTTCATGTCTGGCACTTCCCGTCTGTGGAACTCCCTTTCTCTTACTTGCCTTCCTGATAGCAATAATCTCCAAATAATCAAATGCAATGTCAATCGACATCTCCAGATGCCTTGTTCTATTCCTCGTCCTTTACTCTCTGTAACTTCTGAAAAGATCTACTATCACTAGTTCCCAGACTGCATGAATTTAAGCTTGCTACTAGGCTGGCATCACGGCTTCGCCCTTTCACTGTCGAAACTGTTAAATGTAGCCGTTTCTTCTACTCCAATAGCTTCATGTCTTGCACCTCCCCTCTGTGGAATTCCCTTCCTATTACTTGTTTCCCTGATAGCTATAATCTCCAACTATTCAAATGTAATGCCAACCGACATCTCCAAATTCCCTAATCTAGTCTCTGTCCTTCTCTTTATCCTTTCCTCCATCGCGCCACTTTACTCTCCCTCTCACTCCCTAACCCCTTGCGTGTTAGTGACATCCCGCCTTGCTTGGGGTGAAATGCTTAAAAAAATAAGAATGTTTGGATTCATCTAAATATACGTTCGATTTATTATGTAAAAGTAGTTTTAAATGTTTTTCATAGCCTTGTTACAATTTTTTCTTCAAACTTTCAAGCGAATTCATAATCCCATCTTTCAAATATTGTTATCGTTTTTACAAAGGATCTTTTTAATCATTACATCACGGATTTTCGGTGACCGGATGCACTATTTACAGGTATATTTTTCTTAGGGGTTTAATATTCAAACCAAAAATTTCTGGGCTCGCACTAATAAAAGAAGTAGACTTATACTTAGGTGGAGTAATGGATAGCGTCTCGGATTGATGAATCGGAGAGCCGAGTTCGAATTCCAGTCGAATCCATTACATTCGCTTACGTGTTGAAATCCTTGGGAAAGCTATGAATCTTATTCTCCCCCAGTTATGTGTAACTAGGGGTCGGGTGACAACTGGTCTACCGCAGAAAGAAATGGCAACCTACTGCAGGAAAAAAATGCTTCGTCAGTTATGTATCGAAAGATACATGATGGCCTAAGCGTGTATCACGCATGACACACAACTGACTCAACTGATACACGAATATATTCTAGAACTGTAATTATGCATTTTGAAAATGCATTTTACGGCGGTGGTAATTACTTTCATTGACTCTTGTCACAGAAAGTCACTAGTTTTCGAGCATAAGAATTTATAACTTATTTTCTCGAGAAGTGACAACAAAAATGTTAAACACTGTTAATTAGACTGCTTATTTAGATGAACAGTTTTGCTAAATTTCGAGAAAAAAATCTAACTGCATGAATCTAGTTTCATATGTTTGGATTTTATTAACATACTGAAAATTACTTTTTAAAGCTGTTGTTGTAAGAGCCAGTTACCCTCCTTGCTATAATGAACGGAATGATCAATTTATTATAAATAGTACTGGGTAATCGTCTTGGAAGAAGAAACATTTACTTCCTCTTCCTCTCTTGTCGAAATCTCTGCCTCCGGGCGGAGAGGAACACAGACGAGGCTCGTTTGGGAGGTAGACAAACCCGACTCCGTGTATAGAAGGTCTCCGGGAAATTTTTGCCCGAGACTATGGGCTAGGAACACCCCACATTAAAAACCGGTCTTGTGCCACATCCCGACTTATGCGAAGACTTCGGGTAAATACCGAAGATAATATTACTAAAAGGAGGGGGGGGGTTTCTCTTCCTCTTCGTCTCTTATCGAAACCTCTCCCACTTTGGGCAGAAGAACCTAAGCCGAAAGGCAGTCTCGTTTGGGGAGTTAGAAAAACCCCACCCCGTGTATACGGGGTCTTCGGGCTTTTTTTCCCCGAGCGTATAGGCTCTGAAGTCTGGGGAGGATCATCATAGTTCTGTTTTTAGAAAATGTTATATTTGATGTATACATATTTTATACAGTATTTCCAATGGTTGTATTGATCTATCCGTAATTAAAAACGCTTATTTTACTTTTGAAAGAAAATTTACGCTGGTAACAAAATTTATTTTTCAAAAATGTTTTAAAAAATGGGTCCGAAATGTTTCTAAAGTGTTTAGGATGAAAGTTTAAGGCATATGGGGTTTTAACAATCAAAATAGGTACCTATAAGCATTTTCATGTAGGGGGGCGGCTACAAGTATTCGGGGATTCTATTCGCGGCTGGTTCTGGACTCTAACCCCGCAAATACGGCGGATATATATATATATATTAAATATGTATTAAATAGAATTAAATATATAATGACGATATAAGATATTTTACATATATTTTGATATATTTAATATTATAATATTAAAATAAAAATACTATAATTTTAAATATGTTTAATAATATATTTTAATATATTATGATATATAATAGTATATATAATATATTAATAATATTATAATATATATTAATAATATAATTTATAATATATTATATACAGTTATTTATTTGAAATACAGACAATCCTCTCATCTACGGACCTCCCTCCGTCTGTCTTATTCAACCCCGGTATAGACTGAGTTCGTGTCGGAATATTAATTGTTATATATATATATATATATATATATATATATATATTAGGTTGGTGCAAAAATAATTTCGTTTTCTAACATATGTTACTATGTGAGAAAACGAAATTATTTTTGCACCAACCTAATATATATATATATATATATATATATATATATATATATATATATATATATATATATATATTAAACAATAAAAAAAAAATTAAAAAATTAAAATCTTCAGACACACTGGGTTGTAGATTAATATTCTTTCGTTTTTTTTTTTATTATTATTCCATTTAGATTCCTCGACTAGTTTCGGCCGAAATGGCCATCATCGGGAGGAGAAATATTTCTGCTTGCTGCTAGCACTAAACTACAGAAATGAATGTCTAATATATATATATATATTTGGTTGGATAGATCGTCAGTTTGTCTGACGATCGCTAAGGCGTGAAACCCAGGGTCACAAACTCACATCTATCCAACCAAATATTTTAGCTCTATCTCTGATATTGAGCGCTTTCTAATAAGTACCGCGCATATAATATATAAATAATTATACCTATATATATTCATTTATATTTATATACATACACTTTTCAAATACATACATATATATATATATATATATATATATATATATATATATAAATATAAAAGTGAACATAGAAGTCAACACTTAGAGGCGACAGTCTGTTTCATGCTATATGCAATCGTCAGGCCACGACGATTGCATATAGCATGAAACAGACTGTCGCCTCTAAGTGTTGACTTCTATGTTCACTTTTATATTTACACACGCTCTATCTCTGATATTGAGCACTTTATTCCATAAATATAGCACACCTTAAGACTATATTTTTTCATATATATATATATATATATATATATATATATATATATATATATAATATATATATATATATATATATATATATATATATATATATAATATTATTAATATTATTAATTAGTATAATGTTATAAATTAGTATAATATAATAATTATACTTAGAATAAATATAATAATTTATATTAAGGGTAGCAGGAGAAAACCCGTTCTTTTGACATACCGAAGTTAAACTTTGTCCAAAAGAACACGTAGTTTCTCTTAACTCTTAATTCTATTCCAGTTTTGTTGAATATAGTTTTCAATTTCCTTTGTTATTAACGTACAACACAAATTGAAAACAAAACCTGATAATGAAACTTCAATTAATTCAACAATTTGCCGAATTATTTATCAGAGACTTATATAAGAAAGTTGTTTTTTTTTTTTGTTTTTCGTATTCTGTTTCTCATTTAGAATGCACTTGTTTGTTTTCAGTTACTGGTTTTCCTCCACAAGAGTAACTGAATAATTATCCTCTAAAAATACCGTCATATTAATTTCGAGCCAAATTTTGATTTCTTGCTTTTCAAAGTGAGAAAGATCAAAGCGCTATGATACCATAATGTGACCTCGACATCGAAAATGAATACGAAAAATTGACTTCATTTCGTTATTAGTTTCGGTCCGTTTTTATTATTTCCATCAAACATTTGCAAATTCATTAGTTTGAATTAAGTTTTCTCGAAATGTTGTTTGCTTGATTTGTTTATTTCGCTTGACTGTAATTTAATATCCGTAACGAACCAAGAATCAACATGAAATACGCGCTTCAACAAGGTTTTATTTCCCCCATGTCTTGTTCTATTGCTTTCATAATTTCTTTGGTGCAGATACCCATTGGTTGATTAGAGATTATAACATTACATCGGCTATGATTAAATGTTCAGCCGATGTTTGAACTCCCAGAAACAAGCAAATGGTTCGGAAAGTAGCTTCTAAACTAAGACGGACGCTTCCTGTTTCTAAGAGAACTCCCCAAATAATATTAAAACATATAAAATAGGCAAATGATAGCGCTAAATGTCGGCTGAGAAGGAAGCCTTTTCCTTATTGTTAACCAAATACAAAACAAAACACTCAAAGAAGTGGATTATTTGAATAGCTTTTTTTATATTTTTTTATGTAATTAATCGTTTCAATGTTTATCTTAGATTTCAATCAGCCTTCTTATATATATAGCGCAAATTTACTGTAGATGACCTTGCGATTAAGGCACTCTCTAGACATTTAGGTCGTAGTGGATTATTTCTCCTTTGATGAGAGTAGCATTTTTTTTATGTCAAAATCAGTATCTTTACGGTGGGCAACCAAAGGATTTGATGTACTGTTTTGTAAAATGTCCCTTTTTATCATACATTTTCCTCAATACTGTTCGTGATATATAAAAGATATATATCCTTATCACATACATATATGTATATGTGATAACGATATATATCTTATACTATATATATATATAGGAATACAGACCCAAACATATATATATATGTGTGTGTGTGTGTGTGCGTGTATTCCTATGTATATATCTATAGCTATATATATATATATAGAGAGAGAGAGAGAGAGTTGTATGGATATGAGTTTGTAGCCTGGGTTTCAAGCTTTTGCGATCATCAGATTAACTCTCTTCTGTTTGCTCTATCATTGATATTAAGCGATTTCCAATAAGTACTGCGCATTACTTACATTATTTGGCCTAGTGGTCTCACCTTTGTTGCCATATTTATTACAACGTTTCGGCCGGTGCATGATCTGGCCTTCTTCAGGTTGTTGAAATGTCGAACTGAACCCTTTATTTCGCTCACTGACGTAGACTGTTCTAGTTCCACGTGTCATGTTTAATGGATGTCAAGTTATCTGTTAATTCACCTTTCCAAAGTTCTCCACTGACTTAACCGAGTATTGAACTCACACTCTTTGGGTTCTGTCACTGGATCTAACCAACGCCTTTATCCACTGTGCCATGTGTCCTTGAGTACTGCTCGTATATAATATATATATATAGAAATTATATATATTCATTAATATTGCACTGTTATGCAATATACTGTTTTATATATATATATATATATATATATATATATATATATATATATATATATATATATATATATATATATATATATATATATATATATATATATATATATATATATATATATATATATATATATATATATATATATATATATATATATATATATATATATATATATATATATATATATATATATATATATATATATATATAAGTTTCATTAAAAAGAACCGATTATTCTATTTCCTTTTTTACACTATGTTTTTTTTTTTACTTTTTCATGCAACGTCCTTTAGTATTGTGATCAAAGATGTGGTTAAACTTTCCGAAGTTCACGTTGTCTTGTTGCTTTGAGATTTTTGCATTAAATGACGACAATCCAATGTCAAAACTTTTCTCCCCGACAGCTCTAATCTGTTGACATCATTTTAAACAGGAAAATCACGTCACGCTAAAATCTTTTCCACACAAAAGCCATTCATCAAGACATCCACACCCTGCGTTACTATTTTTTATTTTGTCCTCTGTAGAAAACGAACACTTCCTAAACGCTCAGACACACTTACTCCTATTCAATAAAGGGTGATGAAAACATCACGTGATAGCGTGGAAATTGCATTCACTGGAGTATTGTGATCTATGCGACAGATATGAGGTATTTGTTTTTTTTTTTTGTTTGTTTTTTTTCAATCAATGTTCTCATGCCTTTTATCCTAATGTTAACCCAATGCCAGACCCAAGAAGCACTAAAAGTAGAGGGTCACTGTATGGTGTTGTATGAACGTAAGAAAAGGCAAAATTTGAAGTTTACGGGTTATGCTGGAAATTATCTAATTTCTAGCGAACATGGAGTTGAATCAGTGCAAACAGCAGAATTGTATAATAGATTTCTAATGGGTCATACGAGTCACACATTTTTTTTTACACTTTGTCATTAATTTTCTTAACAATGTTCTCTCATATAAAATATATATATCATTTTCTGATATATATATATATATATATATATATATATATATATATATATATATATATTTGGAAAGATTCATCTGACACCATTAAGTGGTTCAAAAATATAAAATCTAAAAATAAAGCCACCTTTATCCAATTAGACATTATCGATTTTTACCCCTCCATTTCTAAAGATTTATTAGAAAATAGCCTAAATTTTGCTAGAAACTATACTGAAATCACTGACGAGGAAATTAAAATCATAATGGATTCCAGAAAATCTGTACTTAAACTTAACGACGCTACTTGGTTTAAAAATAACAGTGACAATTTCGATGTCCCAATGGGAGCGTTTGATTCTGCTCAAATAGCGGACCTAATAGGGATGTATATTTTAGATATTCTGAGCAGATTTCTTAACCCCAAAATGTAGGGCTTTACAGGGATGATGGTCTCATTATTATACCTAACTCTAATGGACCTCTTACATCCCAACTCCAGAAGAAAATAATTAAGGCTTTCAAATATATAGGTTTTAAAATAGAAATATCATCTAACCTGAAAATAGTAAATTTTCTAGACGTAACATTTGATCTTGAAAATAACACTTATAAACCTTTCCAAAAGGAGAACCAATCGCCCATATACATAAATATCGACTCAAACCACCCTATAGCAATTATGAAACAGATCCCTAACACTGTAAATACTAGAATAAATAAACTATCCTCTAGTAAAAGCATCTTTGATCAAAATAAATCAACATATAATCAAGCCCTATTAAAAAGTAAATTCAAACAAACACTCACTTATATAGATAAATCTACTAGCGACACGTCTTCTAAATCTAGAAATAGAAATAGGAAAATTATATGGTTCAACCCACCCTTCTGTAAGCTGTCGAACATTAATATAGGAAAATATTTTCTTAAACTTATAGATAAACATTTTAAAAAAGATAAGCTATTAAAAAAGTTGTTCAATAGAATGAATTTAAAAATTAGTTATTCCTGCATGAACAACATGGAAAAAATTATTAGCTCCCATAATAGTAAAATTTTAAATGAATTTTATAATCAACTTCAAAAAGATCCTAATACAAGCCCAAAGACCAAATCTACCTGTAACTGCAGGGAAGGATCTGTCTGTCCAGTAGAAGGAGTATGTTTGTCCAAAAACATAGTATACGAAGCTACGATTTTCCCCAAAGAAAATACTGAACATAAGAAGATCTACATAGGAATTTCTGCAGGAAGTTGGAAACAACGATTTTACAACCATCGCCAATCCTTTTATAATGAATCAAAAAACACCAAACTGCACTTTCAAGGCACTATTGGGAGTTATTGGAAAACAAATTAACCCCACAAATAGAATGGAAAATCGTCTCAAGAGCCAAAACTCCGATTAATTTCAGAGACCGATGCAATTTGTGCATTATGGAAAAAATACTAATTATAAAAACATAAGGATCCGGACATACTATTGAACAGACATAATGAGTTGATTTGTAAATGTAGGCATAAAAATCACCTCATTTTAACAAAGTATGTGTAGATATATAAATAGAAAATATAAATTGTTTTAAATGAATATATGAAAATACTGACACTGTGCTCTTTGATAAATGTGTTGTGGAACTTAATTTTTTTTTTTTGTGTGAACTTATTTAGATATATATATATGAACATTATAGATAAGGATAACTATGTATTTATATTGTGGACACATATGTATGGTAGTATGGATATATATGTATAAATAGATATACACGTGTGTGAGTATAAATATACTAATATGAAGCATGTTTGAATACTGAATATTTTTTTTAACGTGTATGCTGCATGGGTGTGGATGTATATGTATAAATGTTTTTATGTTTGTTTTGTATGTATATGTATATTATATGTGTATGTACGAGTATATGTGTGTGTGTACATGTACTTAAACATGTGTGTTTTTATGGATTAAACTACTTGTAATCTATATATGTATATAGACGTAATTACCTTAGAATTTATATTTGGTAAATGTACATATGTATATGTATATGTATGTATATATATATATATATGTATATATGTATTATTTTTATATTTTGTTTTGTATGTAGGGTTTTGTGCTTATATATGAATGTATATCTATTTAAGGGTGTGTATGTGTATATGAGTATGTCTCTCTCTCTCTCTATATATATATATATACGGATGATTAAATGGTTAGATTAATTTTTTGATATATAGATTTGTATATGGATATATGAATTGTATATGTATGTATATGTGTATATATATATGTGGATGTATATATGTGTGTGTGTATGTATATATGTATATGTGTATATATATGTATATGTGCGTGTGTGTGTGTATGTATATATGTGCGTACGTGCATGAATTGATTTTAAATGAAATATTGGGTCTTTCTAATGACATTTTAAATTTATTTTCTTAATTTGTAATGTCCTTCTTTTGTAATATTCTATAGTTTAAATTTTGTTTTCTTCTGAAGGGAGTTTCATTTCTAAATTTATAATTTAAATTTAAATATACCATTCTTTGACTATTAATAATAGTAATAATATTAGCTAAATTCCTTTAAAATGAAACACTTCCGAAATCACACTGATAAAATTAAATTTTAACTGTGAAATCTATATATATTTTGAAATATAGATAAAGATTGTAAAATGTATATATAGTTTATGTACGAGGATAAATGAATTTTTGTGTAAATTATCTCAAGTGTTTCTATGGTTTTTTTTGTTTTTTTTTTTTTTGACTTGTTAATGATCGTATGTATGTAGGGATTCACATGAATACATTTGTGAGACATATATGAATAAATGAAAATTAATATTACCCTCAAATTCTATTAAATAATGAAACCTAATCTTTAATTTAGTTTACCAATATAATAAATAAATTACATTCATAAATTAATTTTAAATATTAAAATAGATGTTATTTTTATTTTTATTTTTTTTTTTTTATATTGTGGAAATACAATTAGTCGGGTGAATAAACTATTAAGATTTTAAATATTTCTTTATGTCCTAGATAAATATGTTTATTACAATAATAGTTATATTTAGTCCTGAAACTATTTACTTTAAAAATTAAACATTTAAGTTAATAACAAAATTTTTTTCAGACATCGAATTTTCTATCAAACATTGTAAACTATCTTTTACACAATTTTGTTAAAACAAAATTATAACAACTCCATCTCTCTTTCCCCCTCCCCCTATCTCTCTCTTTAACATAAGACTCACTTGTATACATTTTCTACAATTCATTTCCGTTTTATTAACCATCTAAAGAGGTCAAGTTTTCTGTCACTCCTCCTACTCCAATATAAAACATACTTAAGAGAGATATAAAATTAACCCCTCCCTATACTTTATATTGTCTGTTTAACTACCACTCTCAACCCCCTCTATTAAATTACAAAAATTACACTACCCACCAATTTCTAATCCCATTTCTTTTCTCAATTCGTTGTTGGAAGATTTACCTGATGATCCTGAATCCTTAAAAAAGGATTTAGGTGAAATAAATTATCGTAATGGTACATTAAAGTGGTTTGTTTTTCATTACATATTAGCTCTGTCCTAACATTGAGCTCTCAGGATTTCATTTTCTTTGGATTTAACAATTCGGTTTACCAAGTTCCTTATAACTTAATTATATATATATATATATATATATATATATATATATGGCCTGACGATTGCATATAGCATGAAACAGACTGTCGCCTGTAAGTGTTGACTTCTATGTTCACTTTTATATTTACACACGCTCTATCTCTGATATTGAGCACTTTATTCCATAAATATAGCACACCGTAACACTATATTTCTTTATATATGTATGTATGTATATGTATAAAAGTGAACATTGAAGTCAACACTCAGAGGCGACAGTTTCATGCTGGACGTAATCGTCGGGCCACATTTTTTTTTTTCTCGATTATTTCGATATACGAAAAAAATAGCTTTACTTACCGCCCCAGATCAAAACAAACTATTAGATCAACGACTAGAACTAATCACCAAAAATCCCCTCCAGAAAAGACGCAGAAGATTATTCTGAAGGACGTGGCTAGAGCCAATTTTCGTATTTCACGATCTTTTTGTGTCATTTTTTAAAAATATGTCTGTTAAAATGAGATGTCAGTGTTATTTTCATTTTTGCGCAATTTAGGTGACAGTTTATCCATTGACCCTGTAAATAGTGTAAATAACCTATCCAAGAATTTGGATAAAAGATGGTTTAAATAAGGAAAAAATATCTCTCTTTATTTTTATATTTAAATGAGTTTTTCAAATTTTCCAGTTTATTTATTTTTTTTCCTATTTGCGAGTATCGTTGATCGAATATCCGAAAGTTTTTTTTTGTTTTTTTTTATACGGAACTGGATATTCTCCTTATGTATTCAGTCATTCATTTCCTCGTGAAACCTATTTGATCACCCCCACCCACTGATTATATTCCACTGTTTCCTCTCCCAATATAGGCAAACAGCTATTTTTATGACTGAAAAAAGCGGTTTCTTCCACAGCTCGGAAGGCGAACAAATCGAGAGATGGCTTTTCGAATACACGAAAGAATTTTTTTTTAAAAGTTGAAGAAAAACGAATGGGAAATAAAAGAGTAGCTTTGATTTGAAAGCCACCAAGCTGAAGACAGGATTGTATTGGAAGAAACAAGAAACACCATCGAATATACTCCTATACACCCAGCAGAAAAATTTGCCAAATCCAAAGAAAGAATTGGGTACGGGAGAGAGACCGTTTGTATAAATTCCGAAGGCAAACAAAAATGGCAATGATCTGTTTTCATTAAGTGAGAAAGGAATGAAATATTAATAAGTAAAAAAAGAATACAAATCTTCGTATAACGCAAGGAAGAAAATATAACCATATAAGTAGTAAAAATAATGTGGGTTTTTGACGTATTTTTAACGTAATAAACCGACATTATTTTTGCACGGCTTCCTTTTCTTTATTCTCTGCGGATAATAATGGTATCTTGGGGGCGCTCATGAGTCTCCACAGCTTCCTTTTCTTTATTCTCTGCGGAAAATAATGGTATCTTGGGGGCGCTCATGAGTCTCCACAGCTTCCTTTTCTTTATTCTCTGCGGAAAATAATGGTATCTTGGGGAGCACTCATGAGTCTCCACGGCTTCTTTTTCTTTATTCTCTGCGGATAATAATGACATGTTGGGAATGTTATATGTTCCTTCAGATCATCGTAAGCGCTCATGAATCTCCGCAGCTTCCTTTTCTTTATTCACTGCGGATAATAATGACATCTTAGATATTAAAGTATTTGGACGAAGTATTAATATGTGCACTCGGTCATGTTTTATTGGAAAAATAGGAAAAAGTAAATAACGGAATTATTCGTTTTGTTTAGCTTAATTTGCACAAGAGTGTAGAGATAGATAGATAGATAGATAGATAGATAGATAGATAGATAGATAGATAGATATGAACAGGCTGAGATATATACACTGGCTTGGAAAGTCTCCCGATTTAAATCCAATCGAGAATCTATGGTCAGTCTGCAAGGAACGACTTTGTGGAATAGACATACGATGTACTAACATGTGCACTGGGTCATGTTTCATTGGGAAAATACGGAAAAAAAAAGTAAATAATAACGGAATTATTCGTTTTGTTTCGGTTAATTTGCAATAATAATTTAAAATTTTAAATGTTAATATTCTATACACACTTTAAAATATTGTCCACTTTGGTGAAATATAATTTATTTAATATTGGCTGTTTCTTTTGTATAGAATTTTCTAGAATTTTGTGTTTTATCTTTGAGTGAGTGCTCCATAAATCTATTCTCCACTTGTGGGTATGTTTGTGAGAGAAATAAAAAGACTGAAAAAAAAGTAAATCAGTTTCGTTAGCTCTAAAAGAAAAACTTTTTGTTTTTTTAGCTTTATTTGAAATTCGAGTATTATCTTTCGGCCTCTTCCAGTTCCACTGTATCTTCCCTGGCTGCAAGTGTGTCACGAAATGGAGACCCAACGTTCCTGTCAAAGTGCAACATCACATCGGTTCTGCCAAGTACTCACTTTTCGGAAGCCTTTATCACCCATCCCCAACATCTTTTTACCCAAATCATTATGTTTCAGTGCTGTTTTATTTCCCACCGGATTATCGATAACTTGAAAGAAGACGGGAGCTTTTATTTCGCAAAAGAGACGCCGGTCTTATCAATTTTGTATTTGCTTAAACTTGCCGACAATAAGTTCCGGTTTCAATAACAGAGCAGACACTTCGTTGTCTACAATGATTTATCCGCTTACGTCGATCAATTCTTTGTGAATGATTAGCGTTTTGTTACCTTTTAGAAGAATCACAGATCTTAACCTGGCTATTACCATTAACAGTAGTTCAACAATACCCACATAAAACGCAGTGTAGCTTGCAATTTCGTTGTATTAAGAAAATATTTTTTTTAAAATGCATGAATATTAGAAAGTGATATATACACAGAAACAAAATTATACAGACATTAAAATTACAGAGAGTTTAAAATTACATAGACATTACATATATGTCAGTTTCTCAGATAAAAACATTGATTTATCAACCAAAACTAAGAAATAACTTTCAATTCACAACTTATTTTTTTCGTTAAGATTATCATAATGTAACTTTTCTTGTACGTCACCAAAAGATTACATTGAACAGGAGTCGGCACGAATTGCCTCCCGTAACAGATTTTTAGGTGTGTATAATCTTAGAAGAAAAATTTGAAAATAATATCTATCTATCTATCTATGTTTTTTTACAGTGACAGTCATCCTTTACAAGTCCAGGGGGGTCACACAAGTTAGAGGGTTACTTTAGGAGACCATTTATATGTAGAGATAACTATTAACCTTAGCCTTGAATAGGTTAAGATTGTAGTGATCAGGGAAACATCCTGTTGAAAGTCGGTTCCACAGGACAGTGGTTACCGAGAAGAAGCTGTTCGAGGGGACTATATATCACTGTTCAAATCTATATATCTATCTATATGGGTTTTTAGTTGTCTATATTTCTGAGATGGGGTATTATGTACACTATTTACTTTGCTCGGAATATCATCCTCATCTTTGTTGGCATATTTATTACAACGTTTCGGCCGTTGTACGCACCGGCCTTCTTCAGGTGGTTAGAATTTCGAACTGAACCCTTTGTTTCGCTCACTGGGATAGACTGTTCTAGTTCCATGTGCCATGTCTAATGGATGTCAGTTATCAGTTACCACTGTTAATTCCCCTTTCCAAGTTCTCCATCGCCTTAACCAGGAATTGAACTCACACTCTTTGGGTCCTGTCACTGGATCTAACTAACGCCTTTATCCACTGTGCCATGTGTTCTTGTATCTGCCTGTCTACCGTCATCGATTCTAGACCTTTTGTTCGGGATAAAAGCTATAAATGAGATGGCACCAGGTCCTGGGGAGTTCAACCCTTCGCCAGAACCTTAGTCGCAGTATTAAGAGAGGTTTGGTTGGTGTAATATCGACGACAGTGGTCGCACTATGCATATCTTTGTGCATGGAAACTACACGATAAGAACCGATCTTGTGTCACACCTTAAACCATGATCAGGTAAATGTCATCTCTTCCCGGGTCTTTTGGTCTGGATGAAAGCGTAGTAAGTTTTCTCTCCTCAAGAGAAATATGTAAAGGCGCCTGATCCCGAAGATTCCTACTCTGCCGCAGCAACATCCTCATTGCAGTAAGAGAACCGAGGTCTGTGTGATACCAAATTCAAAAGCGTCTACTCGACGATGTTGGTGATGAAACTTTCCATCTTAGAATCCCTTTCTGACAGATTTTTTGGTCTGGAGCTTCTATATACTGGGTGGTCCTCAAGTTTTTCACTCCCTTCCAAAACATAATGAGAACAACACAATAAAAAGCAATACAGTCATACAAAGCACGTGTACTGGATTCAGTTTATTCACTTTCATTGACGCTGACACACATCGAGAACGTTTGTATGAAGACCATCGTTTTTGTGGTACAAAATGAAGTGGCGGCATATCAAGTGCAAAAAAAGGGTACCAGTGAGAGTAGCTCGTCAGAGCAGTTGCCATGACGAGCAAGAGTAAAGAGGGGTGTTTGAGGAAAGGATATAGTGAAGGATGAGAATCTGGCTGACGGCATCAGATGTCGAATGACATTACATTTGAATATTTGAAGAGCATAGCTATCAGGGAAGCAAGTAAGAGGAAAGGAGTTCCACTGTCAGGTAGTGCGAGATAAGAAGCTGTTGGAGTAGAAGAGACGGCTACATTTAACAGTTTCGACAGTAAAATGGTGGGACCGAGATGCCAACCTAGTAGCACGCTTAAATTCATGCAGTCGGGGCATCAATAAAAATAGCTCGTCTGACCAGTAACCATGAATGAAAATATTTGTAGAAAAGACAGAGGGAAGCCACACCTCCTTTGTGAGAAAGTGACTGGAGTTGAGATGCTAGATCAGGACCTATCACATGTTATCATCAGCTTTCCTCTTTGGTACTTAAACTTCATGAATTCAAGCGCAGTACTAGATTGGCGGCAAGGTCCCATAAGTTTATGTCTAGATGTTAACAGATTTTTTTCCTCACACTTCCCGTAGAACGCAGTTATAGAACTCCCTTCCACTTTCTTGTTTTCCAACACTTTGATTTTTACAAATTTAAATGTTATATCCATCGTTATCTTATGTTTTCTTAATTCTTTTTTTTTTATTGTGTTCTCTCCTTAATAAAGTTTTTTTTTTTTCTAGATTCTTTCATCCTCCGTTGTGTGGTAATTATTCCCTCGCTTTACTTAGTGTGAAATGGTTTTTAAAAAATGATAAAGCATTACAAGGCTCATGGTATTCAATCCCTATTTCCATGAAAAATGTTCTGATGAGATATATTACTTGGGAATAAGACATTCTGGCGTAGCCTATTTGGCGTGGTTGATTCGGTGTCAGAAAAATAATTAGACAATTCGACATAGCCGTTTCAGCGTCAGACTGTTTCGACGTCACTGTCTTTGACCGAATGCACCCCCCACCAAAAAAAAAGGAAAAAGCATTGAAAACACCCAACTTTCAATATGACTTTTTCTTCATTTAGGAAACTAAGGATCCTATTAAAACTCTAATGGAATAATGTTAATTAAATACTTAAATTAAAAATATTGCATTTTTAAAAAAATTAAAAAACTTAGTAAAGCTATTTAATTTTAGAAGTTACTTCTTCATTTCAAGATACCTCTTGCTTGTTGCGTCAAAAATTTTGAAAAAAGTTATCCATTGTGTATCACTTTATTTCTTCCACGTTTTGATAAAATATTTTCTTCCATTTGGGATAAAAGTACTTTGACGACTGAAAAATATTAAGCTGCACTGAAGGAAATAGTATATAAAAATACCACAAACTACTCTTTTTCTTAAATATAAAAATACCTCCAACTAATCTTTATCTTAAATATAAAAAATGCTTCCAACTATTATTTTCTTAAAGTCATTTAAGTCCCTTTTGATACTCTAGGATTATCATGTACAGTGGAATAGGTGCATTCAATTGGGATATCTTTAGTTGGATTTTTTTTCCAAATCTGAAAAAAAAAATACTCTCAATGTGGTTGGTTTCCTTCCATAAAAGTGATGGGATAAATTTATGAATATTAAACAGAAGACTTTAGGGTTTCATTTTATTGATGTCACTTTATTTATCAGGTCTACTAAAGTCTATTACTGATAAAGATTATCAGTTAATTTGAATTTTGGCGATAAATTGGAAAAATTCGGTACTTCTATTTTTAAATTTTGGTCTCAAAAACAATTTTTTCTCATAAAAATAGTTTATTTTCGGTGACTGACATAAATTTCTCGGGCAACCTGAAAAGTGTTGGTTTTCTACGGCCTTTATTAACTAAATTTTGCGATCAACCAAGATCGTAAATTGATTTTTTTTTTCAAAATGAGCAATTCCACTACAGCAAAAATAGTAGGTAACCATTAAAAACTACGGTTATTTTCAGACTCAGCACCATCAGATTAGCTTAAAAAAAAAGTGTTTTGTCTCTTGGCAGCAAAAATCGTGCCGTCCACTGTTATTTGATCTTTCTATTTCTGTTTAAAGGTTTGAATAATTAATTGTATTTTTTTTTCAACTATTATATTATTACATGATAACAGTAGCCTAGTAAATTACACCCTCATTCGTGAATTTGGGGACATAGTAATCGTGAGTTCAATCCTTAGGCCGGGCAGTGTGTGCTTCGCACTCAGTGGAAACGAGCGAACAATAATCGAACAGTACAAAAGAACCAAAAAAAAAACGTGATATCCCTAGCCAGTGGAACGAGAACAGTCTACCCCACGTAGATTAAATAAAAGGTTCAGTTCAGAATACCCTGTAGGTTACCCGGATCGATATACACCTGGTAAAATCCGGAGGACACAACGAGCGAAACTCTGTGAGAACTTCCTCCCCCACCGTAGATATTACATAGAATCTAAGATTAATGCAAGTTTACACATGCATTCAAATACTGCCATCTATTTTTTGCAATTTCTATGTCTTTAAATATATCTTCTTCTCCTTTGTAGTAATCGTAGTATTCAGTCAGTCAGTTATGTGCCATGCGTGATACACGCCTAAGCGATTATGTATGTTCCGATATATGACTGACGAGGCAGTTTTTTTTCCGCAGTAGATTGCTATTTCTTTCTGCGGTAGACTAGAATCCGGTTTGTCTTGCTATTTACCCATAGCTGGGGGAGAAGAGGAGGATTCATACCTTTCCCAAATGTATTAGCACGTAAGTCCGGCAGTTATGTGCCATGCGTGATACACGCTTAGGCGATCATGTATCTTTCGATGGCTATAGGTTGCCATTTCTTTCTGTGGTAGACTGGTTGCCATTCAAAGCTATAGAACCCGGTCTGTCCGGCTATTTACCCATAGCTGGGGGGAGAAAAAGAGGATTCATACCTTTCCCAAGCATTTAGCATCTAAGTGAATATAATGGATTCGACTGGAATTCGAACTCGGCTTTCTGATTCCTCAATCCGAGCAGCTAACCCTTACTCCAGTATGGCAGGTACTTCTATGTCGGATTTTGTTTGAAACAGTCGACCGCGGAAGAATATTTCAATTTTACTCAATGTCTCAGTGAACGAAGCCCAAATAAAAATTACTTCCGAAGACTTGGCCGGGGATCCTATGAAAGCTTTTTACCTTACGGAAGCCCTTCGCCATGTAGAACACTTGAAAAGGTTGAAACGTTCGCGTGCTGCAGAGGAAATAAACATTGACTGAATTGGAAGATCTAGGAATTCAGTGAACTGCCCGAAATGTATGCAACCAATGGAAATTTAAGGTTTCCCTAATATTTACTTTACGTACGTTTTTTTTTTTTTTGTTTTGTTTTGTTTTTTCTATTTTCTTTCAACAAAAGATCCCAACGACCATCTAAAATTTAATTTTGTTCCCTCTGATATTTGAGCTTTCCCAAAGTTAAAAGGGAATCGGAAGGATTTCAAGCCGGGAATAAAAAGGATATGTCAAGAAATTATATTGAAAAAAAAAAAGACGACAGGATAGGAATTTCAGATGCCAACGGGATTACTTTGAATGAGACGCACCCGTAATAACAATAATCTGGATATTTTTCGTTAATATTAAAGGTGGGAAGACTTCGGACTTTACATGACATTCGACTGCCCAATCGGCATTCTTGTTAATTTGTCACTTTATGAAGATTATCAGCAGCATCACTGTGGAGTGGGATTTCAAACGTTGTCAGATCCGTTCTTGTCCAAGTGAATTTTCTTAATCCTGGATTCATCCTCACAACTTTGTGCAAATTAATTGAAACAACCGCTTTAGTTACCTTTCTTTCACCTCACACTCAGTTTTAGACCAACTGGAGTGACACAGTGTAATCGATTTCTATTTCTTCCTCATTTGCAGTGGTGTGCAGTAATATGAATCTATTTTCGGGGTGTATGATGAAATTTGTTTGGCCTTGAAAAATATTGCGTCATCCGTGATTTTATCGTAACCTGATTCTGTTGTCTCGACTGTCGATTAGTTGTCCTACGGCCATTTTCTGCGATGGACGTTAATCCAAGAAAGTGTACGAAACTTGTAACGCTGCACAAACACATTGGCAAGCCTTACCAGTGAGTAAATCAAAGTACTATAGACTGTCGCGGAAACACTCCTGATTTAAATCCAATCGAGAATCTGTGGTCAGTCTGCAAGGCACTACTTCGTGGAATGAATATACGAAGTACTAACATGTGCACTGAGCCATATTTCACAATAAAATACGAAAAACAATTAAATAATAATGGAATTATTCGTTTTCTTTCAATTATTTTATACAAAGGTGTAGACACGTCTTTATCTCTTGTTTTATTTATTTATTTATTTTTGAAAAAAGGTGTCAAATGATGATCATAATTTCCAAATGATTCTTAACCTTTCAAAGAAGAAAGAAAAAAATCGGGATGATGATGATGAAAGTCAGTATTTCTCATCTAAGAATTTTCATCACAATTGAGGATCTTATTAGAACCAAATTACAATACGGGAAACACCGAGATTGTAAATTGTTTGTCTCTTCTTATCTTTTCTTTTTTTTAAGTCAGTATAAGTTTTGATGTACAAATTGCTGTTCCTACCCAGTCATATCTACATTGCTATTGATTCTAAGATCAGTTGATATATACACTTTATAGAGAATTTGATTTTTCATCTCTATATGAACGCCCTCACCTTGAAAGGTACAGCGAAAACAAGACGGCGTAGCAGTAGTGGGAGGAATAGTGGTAGTTGTGGTGGTGATTTTTCTTTTTTTCTTTTTTTTACAGTTGGAGCAAAATGAACACGAATAAGGTACGTTGAAATGCGAAGTAGCCTTACAGATTTCCTTTTCGTGATGATATTTCATTTTTCACCGTACACACACACAGACACACACACACACACACACAAATATATATATATATATATATATATATATATATATAGAGAGAGAGAGAGAGAGAGTGAGAAGGGGGAAAGAGATTAATAGAATTAGATATTAACAGAATTAGATAATGAATAGAATTACATCGATAGATAGATATGAATAGAATTAGATAGACATGACTAGAATTAGATAGATAGATAGATAGATAGATAGATAGATAGATAGATAGATATGAATAATATTATTTATTATGAGAAATGCATAATGACTATAGATAGATAGATAGATAGATAGATAGATAGATAGATAGATAGATACGGACAAACCTCGACAGATTGATAGACAGACACAAATAAAGGGATTATAGTTCAAAGAGAGAGAAGGGAGAACAGACTGAGATAGACAGACAAGCAGATGTGAATGGAAGAAGAACTGAAACTCCAATAATTCCTGTCGACTCGTTTTGCATTTTCTGTTCAGGGCATTTTTTTTTTTTCACTCTGGAATAATCAATTACATTACGCTGTCGATTTCTCTGAGGCTGCTTCTATCGTTTTCGAAGAAAAACATCTGCGCACGCTCACGCACACACAGACACATGCACACGCGCACACATGACATATTGTGTGTAAAATATTCTGCATATTCATATCTATATGCGTCTATAGTTATTGCCTCAGTGCTTTTCAATATTAACTTAGTATCATTAATATCATTACGTTTCCGACATTATGCTTATTTTTAAATCTTGTTATAATTCATGTGATATTCATAATAGATATATCTGTGTTAAGTGACAACAAATCTTAAAAACCTCATAATTTTTTGGAAAACCCTGTAGCACTGACCTTTCTGGTCATGTGACTTTCCAGGATTACATGTCCCTTCAGGTTTCCTGTTATATCACGTTGAAACACTCGCACGGTCATAGAAGCAATGTCGAGTCTGTTAAATGCCTTACTAGGTGACCCCTTGGGAATATCAGGAGTGGTGAGCTCGGATATGCAGCTGGTGTAATGGATAATGGTTTAGAATGAGAATTCGGAGAATCGAATTCGATTTTACAGTTGAGTTAGTTATCTTCAATTTTGCGCATGTACCCTTTGGAAAGATTATAATTCCACTTCTTCTCTCACTGTCTATGGATCAAATAGTAGCAATTGTATCTACAAATCATTGTCAGTACAATATTCACTCAGAAAATGAACAAGAATTATTCTTACAATGGAAATATATCTTTCGACTTTAAATAAACTACAAACAGTTGATAGCACGTTAAGAAACACCAAATGAGTCCATTTCCTTCAAACTGTTTTTTGACAAAATTCCAACCAGGGAAAAGATGGACTCATATTTCCAATTCTATAGATTCTTCTGTTAATGTAAATGTTTTTTTGTTTTTTTTTAATATCCTCGTCTACATTGCCATATTCCCAACGTTTCGGTCGTTGTACGCCTTCTTCAGGATATGTCTGAGATGAGGTATTGTGATTACTTGCTATATTTACATTATTGGGACTGCTATCTTTCATCTTCATTGCCATAATCACAACGTTTCGGCCGTTATACGCCGCAGCTTACTTCAGGATCTGTCTATATCTCTGAGATGAGGTATTATGATTACTTGCATTATTTACATTATTCAGACTGCTATCCTCATCTTCATTGCCATATTCACATTTCGGCCTCTATATGTCTGAGATGAGGTATTATTTTTACTTGCATTATTTATATTATTCGGACTGTTATCCTTATCTTCATTACCATATTCACAACGTTTCGGCCGTTGTACGCCATAGCTTACTTCAGGATCTGTCTATATATCTGAGATGAGGTATTATGATTATTTACATTATTTACATCATTCAAACTGTTATCCTCATCTTCGTTGCCATATTCACAACGTTTAGGTATGTCCATGCCTTCTTCAACTGATTAGAATTTCGAACGGAACCCTTTATTTCGTCCAACGGGGTAGATTATTCTAGTTCCACATTCCATGCTTGAGCCATCTTGAAGATGTATGATACGTGGAATTAACAATATACCCCGATGTAGGAAATAAAGCGTTCGATTCGAAATTTCAATCACCTGAAGAAGGCCGGGCCGTACAATTACCGTAACGTTGTGAATATGACCATGAAGATGAGGATAACATTCCGAATAATGTAAATAATATAAATAATGTGTTTGTGTTTTTTAATTTCCTCGATTTTCTCAAAGTATGTAAAAAAATTGGACACTTAGGTCAACAAAAACCGGTAACAATTTACGCTTGAAGGCAACCTTCAGACTATCTATCTATCTATCTATATATATCTATATATATATATATGTACGTGTGTGTGTGTTTAAAATGGGATAGAGTTTTCAGAAAAATTGACAAATGAAAACCATTCCATTGAAACTAGATTTCATTACACGTTTCGTCTGTCTAGGTTTCATCAGACCAAAAAACGAAACACAGAAACATGTATGTGTGTATTTGTGTGCATGCGTAAATAATAGACTATTAGTACTTTTTCAGTATTGATGAAGCCTGGAAAGGTGAAACGCGTAATAAAATCTAGTTTCAATAAAACGGTTTTTATTTGTCAAATATATATATTTTTTTTCTGTAGTTTAGGGCTACCAGCAAAGAGAAATATTTTTCCTCCCGATGATCGCCATTTTGGTCGAAACTAGTCGAGGAATCTAAATGGAATAATAATAAAAAAACGAAAGAATATTAATCTACAACCCAGCGTGTCTAAAGATTTTCATTTTTTCATTTTTTTTATTGTTCAATATATATATATATATATATATATATATATATATATATATATATATATATATATATATATATATATATATGTAATATTTCAGATAGTATATATCTATAAAAGGACAATATGAATAAATACACAGGGAGAACTTACCAACTAAGATAAGGTTTCCTTTTGTTTTTATTCATAATTTCCTTTTACAAATATACTCGATCTGAATAAGTTTTCCTTTTTCTTCACACACACACACACGCACATATATATATTTTTATATATATATATATATATACACACACACACAGAGGTTTGGATAGAGATAGTGACAGTTGCCACGATAAATGCTTCACCTAAGGTTTAAAATGCATTTTTAAAATGAAAAATCATTCAATATTTTTTTTCTTTTTTTTTAGTTTTAATTCCAAGCTAATAGATTCAATTTTCTAACAATTCTTTGGATGTTTTTGATAGATTTATTGATAGCTTCATGTTTGCCATTTTTAGTAAAGGGACCCATAACTGTATGAATCACTTGATGAATGCACCATGAACGCTTTTTTTATATATATATATTTTCTTAACTACCCAGTTATCTCAAAAATTTGGGAAAATATTCTAAATAGTTTAATATTTTATTGAATTTTAGATAATTTTGCTTTATAGTTTTTACAAAACATGTCTGCCGAGGAAATTTTAATTTTGCTATAGTTACCGCTCTTATAATTTCTGATAATGTTTTGTATGGGCATCCATATTTACATAAATCGGCACATTTATACAGACACACACAAAAATTGTTTAATTCTAGTAAACTTTCAATTTCTGATGAGTAAACATAGTTTTTACTTAACGACAATATCGCATAATCTCCACAAATTAATACAGAATTTCAAAAATCTTTATAAATTATTATAATTAAATATTTAAAAAATTCAAATGAATACAATTCTTGTAAATATTCATTATTCCTTAAGACAATAGTGTCCATAATATACCCTATTCATAAAAGTCATTAAAAGCTTCTTTAATTAAGTAATGTCTTAGTTTTATTGCATTTTATATTTTCTGCTTCAGAGCAGATTTTTTTCTATCTGAAGAACTTGTTTGACAAAATAATTCCATGATTTAATTTCTCCGAGGACTTGTGCTTATTTATAGTTAATATAAATTTTAAGATCTACAAAAATGAATTTCTCAAAATCTTTTAAAATTAAAGGTGGAGAGGTCGGAGGTAACAGATATTAAAAAAAGTATTTCTTACTAATTTTTTTTTTTTAAATACAAACGTTTCATTAATTTGTGAATATGTCCTTAAAATTCCGTTAACACCCAACTATTATCTGATTATCACAAGAATTTCCAATTCAATGTGTTTTTCACGCAAAAAGACGCTACGATTTCCCATATTAATTTATGGTCTATCGCTGACGCAAGAAAAATAAATTTTTAACAAAAATTTCGAAAGTTCTAAAATGATCAAAAAATATAATTTAATAATCAAAAACTCTTTTGATCGTTCTTCTTAATAACATAAAAATATTGATGTATATTGGGGCATTTTTCATCATGCATATTCATATTAAGCGAATTGAGTAATTAAGGTAACTTTATATATGTATATACTAATTAATATTTATTTATTGTGTATGAATATTAATAGACTCTGTGAATATATTAATATAACGTAGATAATAAATTAGATTCATACGATTGTCATTAACATTGTCATGTATAATTTATCATTTCATCTTAGCGTAATTGGATGCGAGCCAACAAGTACCAGTTATATTTACTGCTAATCTTTCGCTATTAAAGCTTGTTGACCTTCTGAAATTTTTATTAAATATCTACGTTTTTGTATCAGATAAGAATTTAGAACGAATCGGACTTACTAGCACTGGTCGATGAAGGAAGCTCACTAAATACAACAGTCGACTTTCAAGAAATGTGTAAACTTGGTCTCTCCTGGAAATAAATATTAGATTATCTCGAGAGAACAGAACTTTCAAAGACAGTGCCGTTAATTGAGAATGGTAACCATTTTTCAACCAATTGTGTTGCAATTCAATAAAATATGTAAGTATAACGAAAAAATTGAACAAATACGAGGAATGATGAGCGTGTGGTGAATTGATTGATAGATTGATTGTCTCTTTAACGGCATATCAACTCATTCATGGGTCATTTAATAGCGAAATGCAATTTTCTTGGGAGCTTTGAAGTAATAAAAATATGATGTATATTATTCTGTATCTGTCTATATTTCTGAGATGAGGTATTATGTACACTATTTACATTATTCAGACTATTGTCCTCATCTTTGTCACCATATTTATCACAACGTTTCGGCCTTTCAGTATCTGTCTATATTTCTGAGATGAGGTATTATGTACACTATTTAAATTATTCGGACTATTGCCCTCATCTTTGTCGCCATATTTATTACAACGTTTCGGCCCTTCAGTATCTGTCTATATTTCTGAGATGAGGTATTATGTACACTATTTACATTATTCAGACTATTGTCCTCATCTTTGTCACCATATTTATTACAACGTTTCGGCCCTTCAGTATCTGTCTATATTTCTGAGATGAGGTATTATGTACACTATTTAAATTATTCGGACTATTGCCCTCATCTTTGTCGCCATATTTATTACAACGTTTCGGCCCTTCAGTATCTGTCTATATTTCTGAGATGAGGTATTATGTACACTATTTAAATTATTCGGACTATTGCCCTCATCTTTGTCGCCATATTTATTACAACGTTTCGGCCCTTCAGTATCTGTCTATATTTCTGAGATGAGGTATTATGTACACTATTTAAATTATTCGGACTATTGCCCTCATCTTTGTCGCCATATTTATTACAACGTTTCGGCCCTTCAGTATCTGTCTATATTTCTGAGATGAGGTATTATGTACACTATTTAAATTATTCGGACTATTGCCCTCATCTTTGTCGCCATATTTATTACAACGTTTCGGCCCTTCAGTATCTGTCTATATTTCTGAGATGAGGTATTATGTACACTATTTAAATTATTCGGACTATTGTCCTCATCTTTGTCACCATATTTATTACAACGTTTCGGCCCTTCAGTATCTGTCTATATTTCTGAGATGAGGTATTATGTACACTATTTAAATTATTCGGACTATTGCCCTCATCTTTGTCGCCATATTTATTACAACGTTTCGGCCCTTCAGTATCTGTCTATATTTCTGAGATGAGGTATTATGTACACTATTTACATTATTCAGACTATTGTCCTCATCTTTGTCACCATATTTATCACAACGTTTCGGCCCTTCAGTATCTGTCTATATTTCTGAGATGAGGTATTATGTACACTATTTAAATTATTCGGACTATTGCCCTCATCTTTGTCGCCATATTTATTACAACGTTTCGGCCCTTCAGTATCTGTCTATATTTCTGAGATGAGGTATTATGTACACTATTTACATTATTCGGACTATTGTCCTCATCTTTGTCACCATATTTATTACAACGTTTCGGCCCTTCAGTATCTGTCTATATTTCTGAGATGAGGTATTATGTACACTATTTAAATTATTCGGACTATTGCCCTCATCTTTGTCGCCATATTTATTACAACGTTTCGGCCCTTCAGTATCTGTCTATATTTCTGAGATGAGGTATTATGTACACTATTTAAATTATTCGGACTATTGCCCTCATCTTTGTCGCCATATTTATTACAACGTTTCGGCCCTTCAGTATCTGTCTATATTTCTGAGATGAGGTATTATGTACACTATTTAAATTATTCGGACTATTGCCCTCATCTTTGTCGCCATATTTATTACAACGTTTCGGCCCTTCAGTATCTGTCTATATTTCTGAGATGAGGTATTATGTACACTATTTAAATTATTCGGACTATTGTCCTCATCTTTGTTGCCATATTTATTACAACGTTTCGGCCTTTCAGTATCTGTCTATATTTCTGAGATGAGGTATTATGTACACTATTTAAATTATTCGGACTATTGCCCTCATCTTTGTCGCCATATTTATTACAACGTTTCGGCCCTTCAGTATCTGTCTATATTTCTGAGATGAGGTATTATGTACACTATTTAAATTATTCGGACTATTGTCCTCATCTTTGTTGCCATATTTATTACAACGTTTCGGCCCTTCAGTATCTGTCTATATTTCTGAGATGAGGTATTATGTACACTATTTAAATTATTCGGACTATTGCCCTCATCTTTGTCGCCATATTTATTACAACGTTTCGGCCCTTCAGTATCTGTCTATATTTCTGAGATGAGGTATTATGTACACTATTTAAATTATTCGGACTATTGTCCTCATCTTTGTAGCCATATTTATTGCAACGTTTCGGCTTTTCAGTATCTGTCTATATTTCTGAGATGAGGTATTATGTACACTATTTACATTATTTGGACTTAAGGACACATGGCACCGTGGATAAAGGCAGTAGTTAGATCCAGTGACAAAGAGTGTGAGTTCAATTCCTGGTTAAGGCGTCGGAGAACTTGGAGAGGGGAACTAACAGCAGATAACTGATAACTGACATCCATTAAACATGGCACGTTGAATTAGAACAGTTTCCCCCAGTGAGCGAAATAAAGGGTTCAATTCGACATTCCAAGAAAGCCAGAGCGTACAAGGGCCGAAACGTGGTAATAAATATGGCGACAAAGATGAGGACAATAGTCTGAATAATATAAACAGTATCTTACTCCGCTTTCACAATTGAATAAATGGTAGATCATGTGAAGGTTTTGTAGATATATATGTTTCCGTCGACATAATTACTAGAGGCGGTGATATTTTGTAGTTTTGTTAAAGGTATATTTTGGAATACAGTTCGATTTTTTTTTAAATTGTAGGATATTATATTTTTCTTTTTTTTTTTTTAAGCGTTTCACACCCAGCAAGGCGGAAAGCCACTAGCAAGCAAGGGGGTTACAGAGATTTGGAGCTAGAGCAAACAGGAGTGATAGAGGAAAGAATTAAGAGAAGGATAGGGAATAGATCAAGGCATCTGGAGACGTCGATTGACATTATAATTTGTATAGTTAGAAATTATACTTATCAGTGAAACAGGAAAAGGGGAGGGAGTTCCACAGGCGAGAGGTGCGAGACATAAAACTATTGTAGTAGAAGAGACCGCTACATTTAACAGTTTCGACAGTGAAAGTATGTGAGCGAGATGGATTAATGTCATGAAAGAGTTCTTTCATGTTGGTTGGTAGTATTTAAAACAGATTTGGGTGAAGTCGATACAATTTCTCCGTATGCGCGTGTTCTTAGCTATTTTACTATAAATATTTGTTTTTAATTTTTAATATGAAATATATGCTGGTATTTCTACTATAAATACGCATTATTATACTTGTGTTCTCGCTTTTGCTAAAGGGTTCACTATTTGCCCGTCTCTAGGATTCTATCTGCTGCTATCACTCGGGTTTAGGATGGACCTCTGAAAAACAGAAAATAAGACGTAGTGCCACGCTCCTAACAAACTGCATTCTGCCAATTTATCGTCATACCCAGGACTAAAACGAGAGATGGAATAACATGAACAATGCACGATGAGTAAAATTCTTCTGTTAGTAATCTTTACAGGCAACCAAAGAGAATGTAGAATGTAAATAATTTTGGTCTCATGAAATATGAATCGATCGTGGTGTATTATCGTAGAAGGCTTCCTTTCCAGTTTAAAACCAAGCTGGGTAACAATGCTTTTGTTTCGTGATTCTGACTTTCTTTTTTACTTCTGCTATTCTATGCTTTGAGTTTAAACAGATCAGCATTCGGTCGATGACTTTGCATGTATCTCTGTGTGCGCGTGCGCAGGAGATTGTAATAAAAAATGGTATGGCAAACACAAATAAAATCGTCAAAGAAATGTACTTGTAATTGATTGCTCAAGTGTAAAATAGGCCGTGAATACTAAATCCAAAAACGCGGAGAATTGGAGCGACACTGTTTCTACAGCACGCTCGCATATAATTTGTACATACTAGCATAGGACCCGTAAAAAATAACTGGCTTATTTGCGTATGGATTGGTTCTTGAGCTTGCATTCAGAATACCAGTGTAGCCTTTCTATGATCAAAGTAACTCCTCCGAGGATGCGATGGATAAATTGTCGTCATTTTATATTTTTTTAATTTCATGCATAAACGTTCTTTGGTTTTTGATTTTGTTGACTGAACATTATAGTAGGGTCAGTAAGGCATTGTGTACTGCTTGGCATTCGCGCCGAAAGATACAATATGAACATATCAGAACAACCCTTGCCTTGGCTTGCTGTGTCCCCAAAAAATGTACCGACAGTGATGAAAATCAAATATCTAGTTAACATCTTGCTGTTTGGGGTGATCACTAGTAATTGTGGCGTTATGCCTCCATACATATTCGGATATGGAATATGAATTGAGGCAGAATACGGAGGCCTACAGCAAGGATCTTGAGGAGTTTAGTGCTCACCTGGGTCAAGTCGGTGGCAGGTGAAAGAATCTATGTCTGGCAATAAGAGTCTGTACTCTGCAACACAAGCAAGCGAACACAGTTATGGTTCTCAGTCAATTCTTGCGACCACATCACCTCTTATATCTGGCCACATAATTTCCCACGCTGCAACACCCTTGATTATTACGAGTAGGTCGCAGGCGAGCGAGAGATCTAAAGGCAAGGATGATGGCTGAATTTAGCAACTGAAATAAGGAGACCGTTGAAAAGAAATGCAGGAAATTCTGAAATCGTCTGCAGGCCGTGGTTGAAGCCAACGGAAATTTTATAAATAAGTTTACTCTTTAGTTTTTTTAAGATATTTTTGTGTAATTTTTATAAATATATCTGTTATGATAAGATTTTATTTTTGTGTAATTAAGACGACAGTTTATCCCTCACAACCTATACTGGGAGAATATAAATTCTTATATTACAGAAAAATGTTAAGGAAATTAATGCCCACGTAGAATGTCCTTGTCTATTTTTCTGAAATGAGGTAATGTAACTATTTACACTACTTGCATTATTCCGATTGTTGTCCTCATAAATATTACTACATTCCTGACGTTTCGTTCGTTTTACACTCCAGTCTTCTTCAGGATCTGTCTATATTTCTGAGATGAGGTATTGTAAATATTTACACTATTTGCATTGTTCGGAATTTTGGCCGCATCCTTATTGTCCGAATAATGTAAGTAGAATTCATTTTAATCATTTCACTCAAAGCAAAGCAATAAAGCCACTAAGACGCAAAGGTTTACTGGGTGTGAAAGTATATGAGAAAAAGAAAACAGTATTAACGAGAGAGAATAAAAATATGACTTAAAAAGAGCGAAGATAACGATTAACATTGTATTTAAATTTTTGAAGAATATAGTTACCTGGAAATGAAGAATTCAACATGCAAGTGAAGACACTTCCTTGCAGCAAATCTAGTACTGCGCTTATATTTATAAAGTGCGGGTACCAAAGATGAAAGCTCATTGGAACAACTACCGTGAAAATATTTATAGAAAAACTATAGGGAATCTAGATAACGGAGTTGGGAAAGTGACTGAAGCTTAGATGCCATGTAAGGATCAAGAATATTGCAGATTGTAAATTATCAAATATACCCTGCGCGGTTTTGATTGATTGATTAGTTTTTACGGTTTATCAACACTTTCTATGATATTTAAAATCGAAATATATTTTGGATGAGAGAATAAATCTTTTGGTGAGAGTGAATACGACATTAACAATACTTTTAGAATAAAAATGATTTTTTTCAGATGATGCTATAAAACTCGTGAGAAAAAAAATGGTAATTCCTGTTGTAACGGAATGTTTCTACCGCTCGCTTAAAATTTTCCATATCTTTCAAAAAAGCTAAGCGGGAAAATAAATACCCTAATTTTATACCGATTTTCTTTCTTTGAGTGAAATCGTTTCAATTTTATTTTCCATTGTATTTGAGAAGCGCAACGGAATTAGATAGATAGATAGATAGATAGATAGATAGATAGATAGATAGATAGATAAAACCCACAGTCATAGATAGATAGATAGATAGATAGATAGATAGATAGATAGATAGATAAAACCCACGGTCATAGATAGATAGATAGATAGATAGATAGATAGATAGATAGATAGATAGATAGATAGATAGATAGATAAAACCCACAGTCATAGATAGATAGATAGATAGATAGATAGATAGATAGATAGATAGATAGATAGATAGATAAAACCCACAGTCATAGATAGATAGATAGATAGATAGATAGATAGATAGATAGATAAAACCCACAGTCATAGATAGATAGATAGATAGATAGATAGATAGATAGATAGATAAAACCCACAGTCATAGATAGATAGATAGATAGATAGATAGATAGATAGATAGATAGATAAAACCCACAGTCATAGATAGATAGATAGATAGATAGATAGATAGATAGATAGATAGATAGATAAAACCCACAGTCATAGATAGATAGATAGATAGATAGATAGATAGATAGGATTATATTCGGTCGCATATATAGAAATCTTCTGCTGCAACATAGGATTTGCATCTATGACGAGATAAATGCCAAACTTTCTAATACTTATTTTCAAGGTCACCACATTTTCCCCACTCGAAAGATTAGCCATGTCCACTCTTGCTAGCCCTCCTGATGCAACATTTGTCCCTTTGTTGAATTAAATTGCACTTAATATATATATATATATATATATATATATATATATATATATATATATATATATATATATATATATGCGCATTTATCTTCATCTATTATTTTATTTACTGGTTATACTTACCTTATTTGCTGATCTCGAAAATAATACCTTCCATTTGATAATGTTGCCCAAACGCAACAGAGGGGGCTGTTGGTGATTCTAACATTTAAAGCTGAAATCAGTGAAATTCAATCTGTTAAGATCGGGTTTGGCGTGGAAGCATGAAACAGAAATTTGTCGTTAAATTCCTAACCGCGAGAAAAATGGCATGTTTTGACATTCACTTCTTTTATGTCTCGTGTCCCTTCAGGACGTAGGCGATTATGCCTCTCCACTCCCCCTATCCCTTGTACCTCTCTATAAATTTTGTCCCTTCGTCACTTCCCCCAGGCCGTGTTCTGTCATGTATTTGCTTAAATCCTCTAAGTGTGTCATGTGTTGCCTTCCCTTGTCTCTCTTTCCTTCTATTCGCCCTATGAATATCAGATTCTCCAAGCCCTCCTTTCTCATTACGTGTCCAAGAAATTTTAGCTGCCTCTTCCTGATGTTAAGTATAAGCTTCCCCCTTGTTTGCATCCTATCCAAAACCTCAACATTGCTCACACTATCGGTCCATGATATCCTCAGCATCCTTCTGTAGAACCAAACGACCGTTACCTCGAGTCTCTTCTTCATCTTTGAGGAGACTGTCCAACATTCGCGAGCGTAGATATCACGTAGCAGTTATTAACCTTTTCTTTGTTTTGTCCCTTTGCTATCTTCCCCAGGTCATGTTCTGTCATCCATTTGCTTAAGTCTACCAGGTATATTGTGTGTCGTATTCCCTTGTCTGTCTTTCCCTGTATTCTCCAGACCCTCCTTTCTCATTATGTGTCCCAGAAACATGAGCTGCCTTTTCCTGATTGCATCTTCTCAAAAACCTCATCATTGTTCCCACTCCCGGTCCATGATATCCTTAGCATTCTTCTGGAGAACAATACGTCCGTTACGTCATTCATTTTTGAGGAGACGGTCAAACATACGCTGACGTAAAAAAGGGTCAGATGTCACGTAGCAGTTTAATACTCTTTCCGTTGTTACAAAAGAAATCCTCCTGTTTCGTAAAACTCGACCTAACTTTTGGAATACGTCTTTGATAATTTTTTTTTCCTTTTGCCTTTTGTTTGAAACTCAAAGTCACCATTTTTGTTTGTTTGGCCTCCCATCTTCCTAATCCAATCAACCCCGGCGCATTTGGTCCCTGAAATGCTGACGTATTTTTATAGTCTGCTACACGTTTCACTAAATGACCATTGATTCTAGGTTAGCAAGATTTAACATGAAATTCCAATTGTAAGTAATAAGAATCGCTTTTTCCATGGCATTCTTGAGACCTTTATAAACGTTTACGGAGACCAAACAGTGGATGTGATCTCGGCATGCAGTCTATTCTTCCTCGGTGGCAAAAATGCATAGTAAGTGGTAGGGAGAAATAGCATTTTGAACTTTAGCTCTTTTAAATACTTGCGGTTGTTCTTCCTGTATCTGTTATAATATACGTAGAAATAAATCGAACGTATAAATGCCGAGCGTACCTCAAACTACTGCACTATGGCCCCAGAAAAGCTCTCCCCCAACCCTTCCACCCTAGTATTTCACTTATTTTTCAATGTCGCTCTCTCGCTCTTTGTCTACTGTTTCGCATTTTGCCCCTATTTTTATCATCACATGTCTGAATTTTCCCCTCGATTTTTCCTAAGCATTGACTCTTTCTTTCTTTCTTTCTCCTCGCATCTCATTTCATTCTCTTCTTCCTCACTTTCTATTTGTATCATTTCTTTTTGTTTTCCTTTCTCTTTCACTCTCTGTTTCGATCTCTCTCTCTCTTTCTCTCTTATTTTCTCTAACTTTCTCTTTCTTCATATCTCTTTATCTTTCATCACATCCTATTGATTTTCAAGACAATATTTTTGTAACTCATATATATATATCACTCACACGTGGTATAAATATCAAGATCATCATCGTCATAATCAACATAAACAACATTTCGACAACCTACAGATATTTCGATTGATGTCGGGGAGGTATTCATGCATACATAGGATGTCTTTAGCATGGGGTCCTAGCGGAGCCCATACATCTTCTGGTACAAAATATAGCTGATATCTTTTAACCAGAAAGCTAATCACCGACGCGTGAGCGTTGATCTCATATGACTGGAATATATATATATATATATATATATATATATATATATATATATATATATATTGATTTATTTGAACTGATATATATATATATATATATATATATATATATATATATATATATATAAAATTTGTATGTATATATATATATATATATATATATATATATATATATATATATATAAATATGCATATTTGTTTGGATTGTTGTGAGTCTGTAACCATGGGTTTCACGCTTTTACGATCGTCAGACAAACTCACATCAATCCAACCAAATATGTTAGCTCTATCTCTGATATTGAGCGCTTTCTAATAAGTACCACGCATATAATATGTAAATAATTATATATATTTATATTTATATACACACACTTTTCACATATATAAATATGCATATATATATATATATACAAATAAATAAATAAATATATATATATATATATATATAAATATTAATTTTATTTACTTATATATATATATACATATATATATATATATATATATATATATATATATATATATGCAATTTTTTATATATATTATCTATATATTATATATGCGCGGTACAAATTGGAAAGCGCTCAATGTCATTGATAGAGCTAACATATTTAGTTGGACTGATGTGAGTTTGTGACCTTGGCTTTCACACCATTTGCAATCATCTGACAAACTATATATATATATATATATATATATATATATATATATATATATATATATATATATATATATATATTAATTTGTATGGATATGAGTTTAGATAGATAGATAGATAGATAGATAGATAGATAGATGTGTGTGTGTGTGTGTGTGTTCGTTGTGCCCGCTTGCGCGTTTCCGTGGACTCGTACGCGCTACTGCTTCAAAAACTAAGATTTTTGAACATTGCTGATTTCTCTTCCATTATTTCTCTCCCAGGAGATTTTAATCTGAGCCACGTACGGCATTTGGTTCCGTATCTTGCTTTCCAGTGACGTCATTCGGATCATTTCAAACTTCCAGCCTTTGTGGGTGGAGGAGGAGGTTTGTCTTGTTTCTTCAGTCCAAATGATAGGAGCAAAAGCAAAAATCCAAATGAAATCAAGTTCAGTTAAATAAAGAATAAAAAGAAAAGAAAAGCAATATTCCTGCGTTTGCTTGTTTTTTACAATAAATGAAAAAAATCGAAGTAAATTTAAGCATCGGAGAACGACAAATATATTGATCGAAAATGAACATTTTTTTCAAAAAAAGTTTCCGTTATTTACGTTAAAATTAAAAAAAAAACAACAAAAAAACAAGAAAATTAAAAACTTCTTTCCACTATTCATCTCTGCCTCATATTCCAGAGTTAGAAACCCGAGAATAAGATAGATAGATAGATAGATAGATAGATAGATAGATAGATAGATAGATGTGAACTGTCTGGGATAGAGAGATCGCAAGAGATAGGTCGATATGAACAGACGGGAATATATATATATATATATATATATATATATATATATATATATAGAGAGAGAGAGAGAGAGAGAGAGAGAGGAGAGAGAGAAAGAGAGATATATACATACATACATATATACATACATACATAATGAGTCTGGGATAGAGCGAGTGATAGGTAGATAGGTACATATCAACAGGCGGAAATATATATATATATATATATATATATATATATGAAAATGATTTAGATAGATAGATAGATAGATAGATAGATTGTAGACACAGGAATCATGACATCAGTTTCACGCCTCAGACGAACATAGGTCACTACTCCTTTTGTAACTTCTAAGTTAATTGTTAAAAGAATTCAAGTAAGGCGCCCCAGGCTCTACCCAATTCTTTTTGTTTAGGGCAATTAGTCTATCCATAGTCATAGGCTATTCATAGTCATAGTCATAGGCTATTCATAGTCATAGTCATAGGCTATTCATAGTCATGGTCATTAGATTTGATCCTTTTGTATATTTTTCTCTACTCTATATTGGTATAAAGTTGGATTTCGAATATCGTATTTCATTTTGTCCTTTTTTTATGACAGGTTTGTTGGTAGCGTCGTAGAAAATTGTATTCGTGTCTCTATTTAGGAAAAAGATTTGATCTCTTGTCTTGGAGTTTATCTTCCCTTGGAAACTAGCTCTCCTATAGAGCACTCGTTTCCCATAAATAATACCAAAACATAAACAGTATACACACACGCATCCATATATACATATATATATATATATATATATATATATATATATATATATATATATATATATATATATGTGTGTGTGTGTGTGTGTGTGTGTGTGTGTGTGTGTATGGACTGGCATGCTGTACCACTCAACTACTGGGAAGCGTCTGTTTAGCAAACTCTGTATTACAGTTTATAATCACAATAATTAATACTGTTTAATTACCAACAGAGCATTTACTTAAATAAATTATATGTATAACAATAATGTATAAACAGAAAATATATTAAATAATTATCGGACCGTTTAATTTTATGTTGTCATTGTTTACGTTAAGATACGTTTCGCGAGCAGACATGAACGACTGAGAAAAGTCATCGAATATTGCATGTTTGTAAACAGTAATTCTGACTTTGCTAACCATAGAGAGAAAGGCTTTAATGATAGAATATAGATGACCTCCAACACTTTTAGGCGGTACTTAGAGTGGAATCTGCTAAGGATGGTAAAAGAGTCCACACTAAAACTAACGGCACAATTATGGCTATATATTAGGTGTTCTGCGACGGATTCTTTTACCATCCTTAGCAGGTCCCACTCAAATTACCACCTAAAAGTGTTGGAGGCCATCTATATTATATCTTTAAAGCCTTCTAAATGTAAACAGAAGGATTTTGTATTAGGCTTCCAACAAATTACCATCTAAATATTCCTCCCACCCATTACACTTTGTCCACTGTTCTTTTTTAAATAATTTACTTTACTTACCTCGATTTAGCTCTGTTGAGCGAGGCATGAAACCGGTTACTTGTCCCGTTTTTCAGTTTTACTTTTTATTATCATGAGTGTTAATAATAAAACTCATATTTGTCTGTTTATGGCAATGATAAAATTTTATACCACTAAACATATCTTTATATATATATATATATACATACATACATACATATATATATATATATATATATATATATATATATACAGTGTAACCAGGATATAAGAGACCCGGATATAAGAGAAATCTGGATATAAGAGAGATTTTCTCTGGTCCCAAATTATTCCCATACTTACCTAAACAAAATAGACCAAACCCGGATATAAGAGAAA
>OZ010591.1:99827861-99865361 GCA_963932145.1 Acanthosepion lycidas
ATCAAGTAATTAACCTAATTTTTCAGTTTCTAAATTCTTCTAATTGCTAACGACACTTTGTTTAATTTTTTATAGATACTTTGTTTCAATAAATTCATTTCGATTTTTTTCCTTGAAAAAGTTCACATTGAAAAAGTAGTGATTTTCTAAGTGTATCTTAGATGCGACACAAGGCCGAAAGTATGGAGGATCCAGTAAGGATTGAACTCACTACTCAGTCGTAATCGTTTTAACAAGACTGGCCTGCTAACCCTTACACCGCCTCGAGCGTCCAATAATGATTTTCTAAGTGTGGTTTAGATGTGGCACAAGGCCGAAAGTTTGGGGTTCCCATTGAGGATCGAACTCACTATTCAGTCATAACTGATCAAGAAAGTCAATCTTTCTATCTATTACAGCACGTCGAGGTACCCAAACTATTTACTAATCATTGTGCTTCAGAAATACTCAATGGGATTTTCATTGCTATTTCAGCTGACATTAGTTAAAGAACACACACACACACACAGACAGATATATATTAGGTTGGTGCAAAAATAATGACGTAATAATGTCGTTTTTGACGTAATTTTAACGTCAAAAAACGACATTATTACGTCATTATTTTGCACCAACCTAATATATATGTGTGTGTCTGTGTGTGTGCAGCTGAAATATCAATGTAAATACCATTGTGAATTTCTGAATCACAATGATTAGAAAATAGTTTGGGCACTTCGACCTGGTGTAATTGTAACCAAGTTTGTCTCGATAGGCCACTTAACACTATATAGTGAATTCGATTCTCACTGAGCGTTCTACACTTTCCCCCATGTTCTACATCTAAGCACCTCGAAATTGTTTAATCGTTAACAAACTTGGGCAGCTCGAAATGGTTTAATGGTCACCAAACTGGTCTCGCGAGAATAATTACGATTGAGGTGCCCCATACTTTCGGCCTTGTGCCACATCTAAGCTGCGCTTGGACAATCAAAAGCGTTAAATAGTAACGAGGCTTCCTGTGATCTCTTAATCGCTATGTAATAATTTTTATTTATTTTCTCATTTCACCCCAAGCAAGGCGATATTGCCACTAAGACGTAAAGCGTTACTTGGATTGAAAGAGAATGACAGCACAATAAAAGAGCAGGTTTCAGGAAGGCAGAAAATGGCGATTAACGTTGCGTTTAAGAATTTGAATAACGTAGGCTACGCGGAAGCCAGAAACTGGAAGAGAATCCTTCAAACGAGAAGTCACTGGCGACACCTCGAAACCTCTGAATACACTCCCAACTAGTAACTTACTTGTACCGTACAGTTTGTCTGACGATCGCAAAAGCGTGAAACCCAGGGTCACAAACTCACATCAATCCAACCATATATATATATATATATATATATATATATATATATATATATATATATATATATATATAAACGCACAGTAAAGTGAAAGAACACTTGTAGACTTAACACGAACTCAAACCTCTTTATTCTGTGTCGTAAACCATTACGCCACCTAGTACCTTTTGATACACATCGGATATATTAGATCTGTCTTATGAACTAACTGCATTCAAGTTAGACAAATGTTGTTTTCCTTCACTTCTTCTCAAAATCTATTTCTCTGCCTTAAAAAAAAAAGAATACCATTGTACAACCGCTCTTTTGTGATGTGGTTGAAACTATTAAATCAAGTCAATAACAAACAGGCATAGCATTTTCTAAAGACTACAAAGAGGAACTAGTAAGCGGCCGCGTACAGCTTTCTGACGCCATTGTCAGTTCCAAGTCCGTTTTATGTTTCTGTTATGAGAAAAAAAGGAAAGAAAATAGCATTGATTATGCTTGTCCAAAACGTGAATGACTCTGTGCGTTTACAATATGGCGGATTCTCTGCTCGTTTTCTATTGGATGGTTTTGTTTGCGACTGCGCTGTTATACCACAGTCACGTACACCATTCAACCGAGAACAAAATGTACACTTAAGGCACGAACGTCCTTCATTATTGTCAGCGATACCATGTTTTACACCGGTAATTACTGCGTGAAGCCCATGAAATAAAAATGACGTTTCCTTAATAAAACAGAAGTCATTCCTCGCGGAAATTTCTGAAACAATAAGAATGAAGTCAGTTCAAGAAGTAAAAGGCATTTAAACAATAAATTGATAACAAACAAAAGTTGATGTGTTCGGATCATTTTTGAGTTTGGGTTAATTTTGAAAGTATAAACGGAAGATCACCTCGCTGTAGAGCTGTGATTAGGAAATTATTCTCGTAGTCAGTTCAGACGTATCGAGGTCGATCTGTGCTACGCAGTTTATATACAATTATAGTTTTACTTACATTATTTTCTTTCTATCATCTTTGTTGCTATCGCAACGTTTCGGGTGTTGTGTTTTCATGATTTCTTCGTGTGTAAACCGATTTGATTTACCGTATTTTCCGGCTTACAAGACGCTGCGGATTGGAAAATGCACTCTAATATTGAAAAGTAATTTCTAAGAAAAAAAGTGATTCTCATACAGCAACACATTAACCATGCGCCCCTCGCATACTGGCGCTACGTATTATTTACATTAATCACTCATTTTGTTTGTATGGCAATGACATACTAAATAAGAGCAGAAAAACTTACGCCGCTGCTAGTAAACAGAGCATGTTTAAGATTGTGGCTCGGCTCCAGGAAGGTCTTGGAAATACTTGTAACAGCTAAGTACTGAGGTTACATCATATAAACGACTGAATTAGATAGATAGCTACCATTGTAGTGCAATGAGTCAACATGAAAATCCACGTCCCTATTAGTCAAACCAATTAGGTGACCGTCTAAGCTTACTTGAGACTGGGCGTTGCCTTACATTCGTCTTGGAAGACGAATCCATATTTAAGAGAAAAAGTGTGTCTTGTAAGACGGAAAATACAGTAATTTTCTTGAAATTTATAACTGAACCGTTTAGCGGCTTTTCTCAGTTTGTGTTCTTTTTACTACTGTTCAGTTAATACTTACCATTTCCACTGGCCACATCACGTGGAAGCACCAAAGTTAAGCAACGTCAAGCCTGCTTCAGTACCTAGATGGGTGACCATTCGGTAATACATATTAATGTATAGTAATTCGGCAGGGTTAGTTTATTGGTTAAAAGTAACAGAGAGCAGTTTCTCTACTTTATATTCAAAGTAATCATTAAGGTTATAGCATCATAACAATTGTGGGTTCAATCCCTGTTCTGGGTAGTACAAACTCAGACCAAGTAGAAATGCGATTGATTGATTTGTTATTTACGGCTTATCAACACTTTACAGATTATTTAAAGTCAGGAAATATTTTAGATTATTAAAATCTTTTCCTTGAGATAATAATGATTTAGTGATACAAGACTTAATATATAACCCATAGCTGGGGAAGCAGAAGTGGATTCATACATTTCCCAGGAGAATTTGTGCGTAACTGAATATAACGAACCCAACGAGAATTAGAACTCGGCTATTCGGTTAACAATTCAGAGCCATTATTCATTACTCCACCCTCACATCCAAGCTGAGTTATAAGAACAGGGATTGAACCCACAATTGTTATGATGCCATAACCTTATTGATTACTTTGAATATAAAGTAGAGTAACTGCTTTTAACCAATAAACTAACCCTGCCGAATTACTATACATTAATATAATGACTAGATGCGCAGGAGAAGCAGAGTCGTGTTGCCGAAGAAGCGGAGAAGACCGGCCCCCAAATCAACATCGGGAAGACGGAATTCACGAGGGTTAACAACAGACAAGAAGACCCAGATTACACCAAGAAGACATCAAGGAAGTCGATAAGTTTGTCTACCTGGGAAGCGACGTCAGTAATGATGGGGGAGGGGGTTGATAAAGATATCAAGTGCCGAATCAACAAAGCCCGACACGCTTTCAACACACATTGACCAGTGTGGAAATCAACATCCCTCTCACTTTATAACAAGATCCGGATCTTCAACAGCAACGTCGAGTCGGTCCCCCGTTACGACTCAGAAACCTGGCGGGTAACCAAGATCAACACCCAGAAACTTCAGACATTTACCAACCGATGTCTCAGGAACATCGTCAATACGAGGTTGTTGAGGTCAGCTCGAACGACTAACTATTGGAAAGGACCAGACAAGCCGCAATCAAGATTGATATGAAGAAACGGAAAAGGGGGTCGTTTAGCCACATACTTCGCAAGCCTGATTTTAGTGTCATCAACCAGGCCCTTGATTGGAATCCATAAGGGGAGCGAAAAGTGGGTCGACTAAAACGGACTTGACCCAAATGGATTGACGCAGAGGTGAAGGCAGCCGACACGACATGGGCCGAGCTGAAGAGAATCACCCGGAACCGTGTCCGTTAGAGAGGTGTTGTTGCAGCCCTATGGTCTCCTATGTTTACGGCATTAAGATTGTAATATCGATGACTCGACTCTGTGGAAGTATCATGGCGTGTCCTAACTGTGAAGGTCTGAACTTGTGGAACTAAATAATAGAGTTCATCTGAAGATTTGCCTGGAAATTCGCGGCAGAATAGTGATAGGCTTGCAACTCTGCATCCGTGTGAAATAAACTCCAAAATGAAGAAAATGGTTTTCTCTCACAAGTCTAGTTGAACGCATTTGAACTCAGTCATGTTTGAAATGCATAGAATGAGCAGCTTCGGACCGGTTTTGTTCAAATCTGACTTTTTTGTAACCCAAATAAGGATACAAAGCAAGGGTTCTCAGTGTGAAAGAAAACAAAAAAGATATTATTAAAGAGAGAGAACAAAACAACAGATATTTACATATATTACGAAGGCAGAAGATAACGATTGTTATGGCATTTAATTTTTTGAAGATCAAAATTGACTGGGAAACAAAAGACAGGAAGTGAGTTCCACAAGCGAGAATTGTGAGAAAAGAAACTATTAGCATAAAACTTACGGTTACATCTAGTCATTCTAATTTTAAGATGATGAACGCTGAGGAAAGGCGGAAATGATTCTCTAAATCAGTCCAAAATGAATTGGGTACTTCCTGGTGCGATCAAATGAATGTACATTTTTTTTTTTAGTATCTTTAACAATAAATCGTGAAGATGAGTTCCACATAAAGTCTGCGGTGAACATGAGATCCCAGTCTTATTTACAGCATTTTATCATTTATTTTAAGCTCATCTGAGACTACAGTGAATAAAGAAGTAAGATTCTTACCGTAAAGCGATGATACCGGATTGGATACATAACTATTTGGATGCCAACCGATTCTCAGCTTTTCTAGCTTTGTGTTGTTAATTTATGCTAAGTAATTTCGATTGACGTTGAATAGTATTTAATATTTATTTATTTATAATACCCCGAAATTGATACACAGATGTCCTCAAGGACACATAGTATAGTGGATAGAAGCGTTAGTTAGATCCAGTGACAGGACCCAAAGAGTGTGAGCTCAAAAACCAGTTAAGGCAGTGGAGAACTTGGAGAGGGGAATTAATAGGGGATTTCTGACAACTGAGATCCATTAAACATGGCACGTGGAACTAGAACAGTCTACCCCAGTGAGCGAAATAAAGGGTTCAGTCTCGACATTCCAGCGACCTGAAGAAGGCCGGAGCGTACAATGGCCGAAACAATGTAATAAATATGGTGAATGAATAATATAAATAATGTACATAATACCTCATCTCAGAAATATAGATAGATACTAAAAGGACGAAACGTTGTAATATGGCGACAAAGATGAGGACAATAGTCCGAATAATGTAAATAGTGTACATAATACCTCCTCTCAGAAATATAGACAGATACTGAAAGGCCGAAACGATGTAATAAATATGGCGACAAAGATGTGGACAATAGTCCGAATAATGTAAATAGTGTACATAATACCTCATCTCAGAAATACATATGTTTGCTGTATATAAGTGCCTAGGCTTTTGTCACCCGATACCACACTTTGCAATGTTTGCTGTATATAAGTGGCTGGCCTTTTGTAACCCGATGCCACACTTTGCAATGTTTGCTGTGTATAAGTGCCTGGCCTTTATTCCGTCATTATTTATATTGCCATGATTTCAATTGACCTTTTTCAGAATGTGTTTAAAAATGTCTATAGCTGAGTCGTTACGTTTATTAAAATATATTTTCTTATAAAACTAATATGTTCTATAGCGAAAAGGTCATGTTCAATGCAAAGATATTTCTGAAGTGGTTCTAAGCAGTCAAATGATAATTTTACGCCATCTTATTCTCGTGCATATATATGAACGCAACAAATAAAGTATGTACATGCGTTAATTTTATTTTTTCGGCATGGATCAATAAGTAAAATGTATTCTAATTTACTTTGAAAAGTATTAGAATTTCTCGCTATAGCGATGTGCCGTCTTACCAGATGCGTTCAGGTTCTATAACAAAGAGATTACCATCCTGGGTAAGACGATAAACTACATCCGCTCCCTGGGTAAGACGATAAACTACATCCGACAGCAAAGACGCTGATCAAGATGTTTTGTGGATCGTGGAACAACCTCTCAATTGCTGGTGTTCTCGGGTCCACCTGATTCGGATAGGTAGGACCTGTTAGGGTCCCAGCTACGGGCAAATAGTTACCCACCAAACTGGGGCCGTCCTGAGTAAGACGATAAACTACATCCGATAACGAGGCCGCTGATCAAGAGGTTTTGGGGATCGTGGAACCAGCTCTTAATTGCTTGTTTTCCCAGGTCCACCTCTTAAATGCTGGTGTTCCTATATTCACTAGACCCGGGGTGGTAGTACGCGTTAGGGTCCCAACTATGGCAAATAGTTAACCCCCCAATCTGGAGCCAAAACTTTATGAAATTGCAAAACATTGCTTTTTTGTAAAACATTACTACCAGCAATAGATTTTTGAAAAAATATTACAAGCAATTTATTTTTGAATAAAAAAAAATAATATCAATACATTTTTTAAAATAAAAAAAATATTAGCAGCAATAAAATCGTGTCGGCTTTAAATAACTCATTGTGGTTGATATGCCGTAAAACAAACCAAATCAAGGCGATCATAAATACAAGTCATATCAAGGTTTATTATCGGTAGATATAATCTTAACAACACACATCCGCGTCCTGCGTAAGACGATAAACTGTATCCGGCAGAGGTGCCTTTGATCGGGAAGTTTAGAGGAGAGTGGAACCGCCTCTTGGGTTATGAGGTTCCCAGATCCGCCCCGACCCGGGGTGATGGCGCCTGTCTGGATCCCAGCTGTGGTTAAATCGTTGCCCTTTCCCACAAGAGGGGTCAAAGCGCTGTAGAGGTACAAAACTAGGTTTTAATGCCAGCAGTGCTTTTTTAGAAAAATTATTTTTTTAAAAAGATTATTGCGAGCGGTACATTCTTGGAAAAAAATATTGCAAAATACATTTTTGGAAAGAAATATTGCCAGCAATAAAAATCGTGTCGGTATTAAATAACCCATTGAGGTGTTGATATGCCGCAAAACAAAACAAACCTAAACCTATAAACATATGAAATGAGGATAGCATCGTGTTGTTAGCAAATTCAGAAAGGAAACTGCAAGATTTCCTGGGGAATGTAGTCAAGGAAAGTGAGAAGAAAGGATTAAACATTAATTGTATTTATGAATGTATGATTGTAAACAAGGGAAAACAAGATGGCTGCCTGCGAAATGAAGATGTCAACAGCAAACAAGTACGGAACTTTAAATATCTTGGAGATATTTTAACAGACAATGGAAAATGTGGCACCAAAACCCGAATCTTTCTTGGAATACAGAAAGATGGTTTCTAAAGGCATTACCAATTAGTTACATTTCGCTAGAAAAAAAGAAGAAAACAATCCTGAAACGCTAATGGCCAGCATTGAATCCAAAGTTTTTTTGTGTTCATTTTGGTAGATTTTGTGTGTTTTTATTATTAACCTTCTTGTAATTAAAGAAGAAAAGTCCTTACATTTTGACTAGTCCGCAATTACAGAAGAATGACAGTATAATGAGTACTAAATTTGGAATCCTGAGAATTTGGCTATTCTTTATGTGCTTCTAGCATTAGAACAGATGGTCCTCTTATATATAGAAACACAGGTCTGGTTACAGTTTAAAGGAGTTGCCTATGTCCCAATAATACTAGTGATCTATGTTTGATCTTACGATAAGACTATGATTTCTAACACTTATTTCCTTTAAAAAAACCCTTTTCATTTTAAATACTGGCACAACACGGTCTTTCTGTACTCTTTACATTATCTTGGCCTTATGGAGTAAGGCTTAGGCTAAATAAATGCCACAATCAATTCTCATTAGAGAATTATTGTTTTAATAAATGTTGACCCAATACAATGTCCAAGAGCCACTCAAGGAAGAGGGTTACTGAATGAGGTTTATTTACGGACGTAAGAGGAGGAAGCAAGTGTAGATTATGAGGATATGTAGGATGGATAACCGTTGACATGTTGAACATTTTTTGTAACTGAGTAGCGTCTTCGCTGAAGTTTATTCCACAAAGCAGCCCTGCAGGGGAAGAAGCTTTCTGAGTTGAACTTGTTCCTTATAAACTGAATATGAAAGGAACGGGCTTGATATGATTGTGTCTATGTGAAACTAAGGTATGTAGCTTTCCTAAACATTTGCCATGGAAATAGCGATAGGCTTTTGATGGCAACATAATTTTATGGCGAAGATTCGTGCAACACAGTTTTTCCATATATTTTACGCTATCTTCGCCTTGCAACCGATCTCTCCTCTGATCAATCTCTAATCACTCAGTGAGGGAAAATATGTAGTCTCGTTCAGTGCCTCGTAAAACAAGAGCCGGAATTTTCGCTTATCTCGATAAACGGGTACCCTTTCAGCGAGGCCCCGTGCCTTGAGCGCTTCTTGGGTCTTAAGCGCCAACCAAAACGCAAGTGGAACTCGTACCTACGATCTATCGCCAAAGATACTGGGAAAATGGTCGGCACCTTGTACCGACCCAGTAAGTACCTGATACTTCCTTTTATTCTCTACCTTTACAAAAGAAAGATCAGAGAAATGGCGTCCTATTGTCGTATGATGCTGCTCAGTTTTTACTTTCTGGTCTTAAGAGAATCCTAAAGCGAATCCGCGTCCCTATCGAACTGGAATTATTTTCCACCCTACAACCTCTTTTCTCATAGACGAAACGTTGCTATACTCTTTCTGTTGTATCGATATTTCCATAAATTGCGTTCAGGCGAACCTCTAGTTCTTACCTTCATAGCTAGGACCCACAATGCCACGTAGATTGTATGAATCATCCCCGGTCTCTTTTTATTCAATTATGAGATGCAAGTTCTACTCGAACAGCTTCTTCCGTCAAACCGCAGATTTATGGAACCGACTCCCAATAGAATGTTTCCTTCGATCGATACAATATTGGCCTATTCGTGCCTAGGTTTAATCATTATCTTCCGCACATATGCCTATAAATTGTACCTTTTTACTCTATAAATCTCTAGCTTGATTGGCTATTGCGCCTTCGACAGAGAGAACATTATTTGAAATAGAAAATAAAGTGCTAGGATTAATAAGTACTATAATCTAATCTTATTAGCATAATTTGAGAAATCCAGAGAAAAAAAAAAGACAATTTCGAAGTTAAAATATTAAGGAAGAAAATGGCTCAAAATACCTGTATTTTCTTTGTTTTTGATTAGATTTCTTTTGGTTGGTAAAAAAAAAACGGCTAATGGGAATGTCGAAGGGTTTGAAAAAAAAGGAGGGGATTCGAATGCCAAGAGCTGGTGTAAGATCTCATTACGCAGGAAACGAAATCTCGCGAGGTTACTACAACTGATGGCTTGATTTGGAGAATTCACGATGAGGTTTTCTTTCTCGGCAAAACAGAAATCGATTAACTTGAGGGCGCTTTTCTTCTTTCTTTAATCTGCGTTTTTATCAGGGTAATCGAAAGAAAGGGGAATAGTGTTACCTTTAATAAAAACATGCAGAGCGTACTGAACAATTCGGCCGCGTAGGGGGAAGAGAAAAAGGGAAAAAAATTATGTTCAATGCGAGAACATTTCTGTACAGCAGATCGGAAGTACGTTGTGTCCTCGGAATCTCTAGATGAATCAATAAGATCAATGAATAGATATAAGCCTTCTCTATCTATTCATCAACTCCAGCTGCTCGCTCAAAAGTTTTCCTTTTTATCAGTAAAGACAACGAGCGATATACGTATTTAGATTATATATATATATATATATATATATATATATATATATATATATTCGTGGAACTTATTGGAAAGTGCACAATATCGGTGATAGAGCTAACATATTTGTCTGATGATCGCAAAAATACCATTAGTATTATAAAGAAAAAAGTCATATCCATACAACGGAATATATATACGGTTAAGTGGACATTGATTAAGAAAGCCCGGACATATAACTCCCTATATGCCCCATGTTACCTATGTCTTAACGAAAAATTTGAAATTATTAGATTTAAAAACAAGACTGATCTCTTAAATCAAAGATATGAACTAACTGTTAATTGTAAATAAATATATATATTATAAATTTAACTTATTATAGGGGTCCTATACTTTAAATGATAATGGTATGTCGCTGTAAGTTTAATAGATTATTATGTTTATTGCCTGATGGTCATCTTGACGATATGAATTTGTATTGTATACCTACATAATGTTATTTGTGTTTGTGTATGTGTGTATATATTTATTTGTGTTTAGGTATGTATGTTTGTACTGCGGAAGGTGTACGTTTGTATATAACTATATTTATATATTGGTAGGTTTTGTATATATATATATATATATATATATATATATATGTGTGTGTGTGTGTGTGTGTGTGTGTATGTCTATATATATATTTGCATATAAAAAGGAAGAAGGTAAAAAGGAGAAAAGAGGTTAATAAATATTAATGTATATTGTATGTATATGTATTTGTGTATATATATATATATATATATATGTATATGTATATATATATATATATGTATATATATATATATATATATATATATATGTATATATATATATGTATGTATATATATATATATATATATGGGTATATGTATGTATGTGCCCTGTTATATATTGTGTATCTAAATTTATATTTACGTATATTTCTGTTTGTATGAATGTGTTTATATATGTATGTTAGGGTACATGTATATTGGTGTGTGTATGTATATGGATGTATATTTATGTATGTATATGTATGTATGATTATATATGTATTTAGTTGAATATCGTTGTATTTATGTATTTGTACGTATATACGTTTACTCGTTATTATAGATAGGTATTTTTGCATATATGTATATATATTTATGTGTATATTTATATGTATATATATATATATATATATATGTGTGTGTGTGTGTGTGTGTGTGTGTGTGTGTGTGTGTGTGTGTGTGTATGTATATTTCTGTTTGTATGAATGTGTTTATATATGTATGTTAGAGTACATGTATATTGGTGTGTGTATGTATATGGATGTATGTTTATATATGTATTTAGTTGAATGCCGTTGTATTTATGTGTATGTACGTATATGCGTGTTCTTGTTATTATAGATAGGTATATTTAAGTATATATTTATATGTATATATATATGTGTGTATATATGTATGTTTCTGGATGTATATGTGTGTGTTGACATCTATTATATATGAGATTGTTTGTGTGTATGTGTAGGTATGGAAACTTTGGTTTGTCATTACTGCCACATGAGTTAGTCTGTGTGTGTATATATGTATATGTTTACTTATTGGTTTGTGTATATATGTATATTTATGTGAGTATGTGTGCATAAATGTGTCTATATATAAGTGTATGTGTGTATATATGTATGTATATGTATGTATACTTATTATCATAAATGTCTATATGTATGTATATGTTTTATGTTTATGTATTTATATGTATGTATTTCTATGTATATATATATGTGTGTGTGTTTATATATGTATGTGTATGTATGTATATGTATACATATGTATGTATATGTTTATGTATTTATATGTATGTATTTCTGTGTGTATATATATATATGTATATATATATGTGTAGTTATATATGTTTGTATATATATATATATATATATATATATATATATATATATATATATATATGTGTGTGTGTGTGTGTGTGTGTATATGTATGTACATGTGTGTCGGTTTGTGTTTGCTGCCACGTGTATATATGTATATATGTGTATGTATGTATGTACGTATGACTATACACTTATTTCTGTAGGTATTTCTTTTTATCTTATTATCCGTTATTAGTTACGTTTTGGTTGGGGGTAACGTAACTAATAACGGATACATCAAAATACAGACATAAAGAACACGCAAACACCCCTTGTCTAGTGGAAGTGAATTTATCTGTAATCTTGGAAACGTGAATTATGATTTTAGCTGTGTCTTTAAAATCCAGTACTTTTAAAAGTTACTCCAATATTCGCTTGAGGATGAAATGGAACTAATGTATTTAATTTAATTACAAAATTAAATTCGGACCTTCCATTTTTGAAACATAGTTAGAACTGTGTAGCGGAAAAACCATATTTCAAATCAATTAATTTATAATATTAATGCTCTGTAAATTTACAATGAGCACGATTTTGTAAAAATAAAAATATCTATAAGAACACTGGATTATATATCTCACTGTTCTTTCTTTATATATATATATATATATATATATATATATATATATATATATATATATATATATACTCGTTTCATAGTTATAGGAATTATCCGAAAACATGTACAAATAAAAAGATCTGACAACTTTTTTCCATTTCACTGAATCATTTCTTTCTTTTCTTTCTTTTATTTTCTCATCGAAACCAAACAGGGTGTCTGATATGTCAATTCCGTGTCAATTCACGCTGTCAAAACGGAATAGTCTTTTATTTATGAGGTGCTGGCAGGGCGTAACAATTGTGCGAACAAACGAAGGAAGAGAGGTTGGAGGTGTTTAGAAACGTGCAGAATTATAAAAGAAATATATCACATCATCTGCAACATCACCGGATGTGATTGTAGGGTCACTGCGCAACTAAACACAAATCTACAATATAATCCGGGCATTTATTAACACGTAATGCATCTTAAGCAATTCGAACTGGTGGAGCTCATCTCTCTCCGATCCAATGTTCGCCAACGAAATCGCTAACATAGGGCATTGATACCATTGGGGAACATCATCCAGATTGTTAACTTCCGTCGGTGAAGCACTTCACCACTTACGTACATGTGATGTTATCACAGTACTGATTACATATTTACCTATGGAGTCTAGTCTGTTCGGGGTGGACGTTGACCGTACAAGTACGTTCGTCTAGCCACCACCACTCCTCCACGCCACCTGACAGGAAAAAACTGGTGAGGAATAAGTTTAGTGACTGATGAACCGACCATGCACCAGGCACAAATGGATTACAAAAGGAAAATTTTCTTTTGCAATAAAAATAACCATACATATAAAGAAAAAATGTTCATTTTTAATACAAATGAAAGTTTGTTATTGTCTTTTTTAACAACAATATCGTATAGCACATGGACCACAGGTAATTTATGATAATCCGATTTATTTATGTAACGGTCAGTCTCAATTCAGCTTCGGAAGATGACATTGTACCTGAAACTCGTAATATTTTAACTGTAGGTGTGGGATCAATTTTTTTTTTTTTTGTATTTTTATAAGGTTACAAGGAATCCCTTCAAAGAATATATCAGAAAATGTTCCAATCAAACCAAGGAATTCAACCACAAATGGAATTACTGATCACTTTATGTGCTACAATTTATTAGATTTCCACTTCAACATCCTTGCATTTTAAAAGTGTTTTGAAATTTTTCCAAGACGCGTTACCGTCTGCAGTAGTTGCCATGTCAATAAGAAATAATAATAATAATAATTATTATTATTATTATTATTATTATTATTATTATTATTATTATAATCGCCAATTATTTGGTAAGAAAGAGAATAAAACGCATATATTTTTTATATTTATGTTTTATTTTAATTTTTATTTTTATTTATTTTATTTTATTTTTATTTCATGTTTTATTTTTATTTATTTTCTTTTGTTCTATTTTGTTTTTATTTTATCTTTTATGTATTTCATTTTTATTTTATTTTATTTTATTCTTTTATTTTATTTTACTTTTTATTTATTTTTATTTATTTTATTTTGTTTTTATTTTATTTTATTTTTGTTCATTTTATTTTATCTTTGTTTATTTTATTTTTGTTTTATTTTATTTTTATTTATTTTATTTTTATTTTTATTTATGTTTTAATTTGTATAAAATGTCTGGATTATTAATGATGGAAGAGGAAAATATCTAAACATATTAATAACCTAAAGAATATATATAGACATGAACTGATTATATTATTTATTATTTTCTCGTGTAATAATAATATTTTGGTTTACCTCCATATGACTCTTGCAATGCCGGTTCCCGTACGATCACCGAAGTTAAGCAACGTTTATCATGGTCAGTACCTTGATGAATTCCCCCCTTAGGTATACCAGGTGGTGTAAATTTGAATGTGCGGATGGTGTAATGTATAATGACCCAGAATTGTTAATCGGAGAGCCGAGTTCCAATTCCTGTTGGGTTCGTTATATTCACTTAGGAAAAAGTATTAATCTACTTTTTCTCAACCCCTGCTATGCATTAATTAGAAAGACGTGCATCAATAAAACACTTATTACCGTCCAAAAATTCTTACAATGTAAAAATATTTTGTGGTTTTAAATAAACCCCAAAGGGTTGATAAGTCGTAGTAAAGGAATCAATCTATTTCATTTTGTTCACAAACACACACTGATCGATCCTGTGGATTTAATAGTAGTATAGTATTCTATTGTATTTTGGATTATTATTTTAAGTCTTTGTATTTTTACTCTTATACTCTTTGTAACATGCATTGAAAGTTATGCGGCATTTATGTAACAAGGACTGTAGAAGAAACAGGAACAAATGCAAAATTTCTATCGATTCATTTTTCGGTTTTTCTCTGGGGTATATTTTATCTGATCTAGTTATTTACATTTTCATACTTCAAATCAAGAGACACCTCGACATTTTCATACTTGCGTTATTCACAACGTTTCGACCGTTGTACACTCCGGCCTTCTTCAGATGAATGGCATTTGGAACGCAACCCCTTTATTTTGTCTACCGGGGTAGATACCTCAAGGTCCAGTGGAGAAAGACGTTGGTTAGATCCAGTGAATAGACCCAAAGAGTTGTGAGTTCAATACCAGGCCGCAACAGTGGGAGAGTTGAGTTAAAGGGAAATAACTGAGACACCCGGAAGAGGCATGGCACCTGGAACTAGAACAATCAAGTGGGCGAAGTAAAGGGTTCGGTTCGAAATATGACTATGGCGATGAGGATAACAGTCTGAGTAATGTAAATAATGCAAGTAACTAATAAAACTGTTAAAATGACTAAGGAGGGAATCTTGAGACTCATGAATCTCCCAGCCTCTATTTAAAAAAAACATGAAAGGGACCGTTTAGTCAATACAATCTCTGACCAAAATTAACGATAAAAGAAGACAACTGAGTCACAACTAGTATTAACCAAAGCTGGAGGAAAACCAAGAAGAGATGGCTGTTAGCCAAGGCTAGAAAACTCTGTCAGACCTCCTGTAACCCATAGTTACTAGAAGAAGAAGGCTGTCAGCCAAAGCTACAGAACACTGTCAGACCTGCTGTAACACATACCTACAAGGAGAATAGATACTTCCGAGTCAAGGCTAGAGAACACAGTCAGACCTGCCGTAACCCGAAGAGACGGTTATCAGCCAAGGCTAGGAAACACAATCAGACCTGCCGTAAGCCACAGTTACTGGGAAAAGAAACGGTTGTCAGCCAAGGCCACAGAACACAGAACTGCTGTAATTCATAGCTACAGGGAAAAGAGAAGGTTGCCAGCTAAGGCCACAGAACACAGTCTGAACTGATGTAACTCATAGCTACTAAGAGAAGAGACGGTTGCCAGCCAAGGTTACGAAACTATCCAGAGAAGAGATGGTTATCTACTTTTCTAAAAGTATTTGTGGAAAAGTGAACGCAAATGTCTTAGCTGGAATTTGAACTCGGCACGTCAATCCCAATTTCTCGTGCCGACATTTGTTACACTATATTAATTTTTCAAGAGTGGCATAGATATAGCGCATGGCCGAAAGTACGAGTGTCGAACTCACTACTCAGTCGTAATTGTTCTAGCGAGACAAGCTTGCTAAACATTACATCTCCTCGAGATGTCTACATTTGTCAGATTATATGTAGCTACATGGAGAACAGTGAAAGTTTTTTACATCAGAAACTCGAAAAATCGCAAAGAAGTTGAATAATTCATCGTTTTAACAGAAGTGTTAAAAATAACAAAGACTATTATTAGAGTCTGAATAATATTTGGAATAATGTCAAAATTAGATTTAACTGCATTGTGGACCCAGTTTACGAATTTCAACAGTTACAAACAATTTTACCTGTCAAACAAGCCAAATCTCAATAAAGTATAATTAAATTGTAAAACCTCGACTTTCCAAGATAATTTCTTTCTTTCTGTCTCTCTTTTTTAGAAGAATTCTATTCTAATAGCATTTAAAAAACACAAAAAAAGTATCTTCACTATGGAACGGGAGTGAAAAAAATATTGATTGGTTAAAGAGGATTTGGTCTTAAATTTCATTTTTTTAATAGCAGACATTTTCTTTTTTTTTTTTTTCTAGATACATCTATCAATCAAATGTAATTAGTTCCTTAGCTGCTTGGCAATATTTAATCGAAACGACGGCCATCAATACAAACCGGTTAACTGATTATCCTTCTAGTAAAAACGACCGGATAGAATTTATGGCTCAATGTCATTAGTAACTGCGAATGACGGGTATCGAGGGAGTAGCGACTAAAGCCTATAAGAGAGGGATCGATTTTAATTGGAACCGAACGGTCTACCATTTTGGAGATTAATTCAATTAGCGTCACTATCATTCTTATTATTAAAACTGTATTGTAGTGATAATGTCGATAACTAGAGACCCTGTAATTTGATTATTATTTTAAGCAAGAGTGTTTTTTTGTCATTTGAAATGTTGAATGTGTTCTCCTCGTTTAAAAATAAAATAACGCAATGGTGTTTCAAATTGTCCAGCTGCGTCTCGAATGAGCACCTGTTTGGCTTTTATACGTCGCTTCTTAGGTGACCGCAGAGGCTGAATGCTGAAAGAGTGGCGTGTCGAAAAGTGACCCCGTTGTCGGAAAATCACGAACGACGAAAAACAGTTGAATGTCTATTTCTGTTTTATAGATGAGCTTCAACAACAAGGCGAGTTGGCTGCTATTTGACTTTGGAAAATCAAAAACAGTGAAATAGGACGTCCTCCTCCTAAAGCGGACAGGGTGAACTCCGAACTGACGAAATAGTTCTTCTTTTAGAGAGTTTGATTCCTACCAGCTCAATTAAAACAAGAAAGCTATAAATCAGAGGTCTCTACGCTACCCAGACTAAAATATTTTTGTCGAATCTGATCGAAGATATTCAAGAATTCTGGCCCAAGTGATTTCATTTGACATGCACAATTAAATCGTATTCTTCCCCTCCTAGGGATTAAACTTCAAAATATATTTTTGATATAGTCTAACGCGATTATAATCGGGCTGAATCCAAATTAATTTAAGTTTTCATTAAAGGAGCATCATCATATATCGCTACGCAAGGGATAGACTTGAGAACTGATTCTAAACCAGTTAAAACCATGCCTAATTGGAAGAGCAATCCGTTTATCTATGAATACTAAGGAAGAAACGGGGTTATACGACTTAGGATTGTTTTTAACATTTCAACGGTGCATATATTTCGAGGCGATAACGGTCTCTTACAAATACAGAAGGGACTTTTTCTCATAATGTGACAAAACATTATCCTTGTGAAAAGTGTTTCGTTGTTCCAGATTTTTCTTATCTCAAGTGTTAAGCCTTCTAATTAGTTGTCCGTTTGTCTCATCAACACAGTTTATTTTTCTTCAGTATATATATATATATATATATATATATATATATATATATATATATATTAAAAAAATATGGATCACTGTTGCGAATTTCTTTTTTCGTTCAACGATAATGTTATTAAACTTATCAGATGTTACGAAAAAAATTTACATAAAATAGACAACACTTGTCTATATTATTTAATGAAACGTGTATACATATATATATATATATATATATATATATATATATATATATATATAGTAATAGCTTGCCACTAGGTTGATATTGAGCAATTCTTCAGTATATATATATATATATATATATATATATATTATTCGGACTATTGTCCTCATCTTTGTCACCATATTTATCACAACGTTTCAGCCGTTGTACGCTCCGGCCTTCTTCAGGTGGTTGGAATATCGAACTGAACCCTTTATTTCGCTCACTGGGGTAGACTGTTCTAGTTCCACGTGCCATGTTTGATGGATGTCAGTTATCTCCTGTTAATTTCCCTCTGAAAGTTTTCCACTGCCATAACCGGGTATTGAACTCACACTCTTTGGGCCCTGTTACTGGATCTAACCAACGCCTTTATCCACTGTGCCATGTGTCCGAGTAGAAGGTTCGCATTCTGACCAAGAGATATCTTGAATCTCACCATGGTCGATTTGTCAGAAAGGAGACTTCTTGGTGTTATCGGACTGGAGCGGTCGATCCAAGCGTGACGGCACCTTTGGAAACTGCCCAAGAAACACCCCACGTGTTGACCAATGCGTTGTGAGTGAAATTGGGAAGACGGAAACCTTGAAACCCGTCGATAGCTGTGCTAGCACGATGTCACAAGTCATCGTGGCCGAGTGATTGAGCGTGCCAGCATTATTCAAATTGTTGATAAAGGTAGATAAAAAGCTCTTTCCCAGAAACTGCAACTAAGGTCTGCTCAGCATAGTTGCAGTGTAAGCTACGGGTGGGCTCTGTGGGTGTTGAATAAACACAAATGCACCTGACCGAGCGTTTGCAATAGAGATTGGCTAGCCGCCCTAGTAGAGCGGTATCCTCGTATACGAGTGGCCAGCTATTACTATATATATATATATATATATATATATATATATATATATATATATATATATATATAGGAAAAGATATATATTCATATATATATATATTCATATATATATATTCATATATATATATATATATATATATATATATATATATTCATATATATATATACATATATATATATATATATATATATATATATATATATATATATATATATATATATATGCCAACATCTCATCTGGTAGTTAACTCACCTGATGAAACCTTGGCGTTTTATTATTTTTGTATATTAAATCGCTCTTAACACATACGATTGTAAACAACTATTTTAGTGTTTATATATATATATATATATATACATATATATATATATATATATATAGATATAGATATAGATATAGATATAGATATATATGATAAACATATACCTTTATGGTATGATTGTTGTTGGCTTATATGTCCATTCACTCCTTATATATATATATATATATATATATATATATATATATATATATATATATATATATATATATATCCATTCATCAATAGATAAAATAAATACTTCAGAAATATTTTATGTATTGATTAAAATCAGATTTTTATAAATACTGATTTGAAAAATAAATTATCCACAATCAGAAGCACTCGTCTCTATCATAAAATAATTTTTCTCAGTCGATGTTTTCAACCAAATATTATGTTGGTGCAAAAATAATGACGTAATAATGTCGTTTTTTGATGTATTTTATAACGTCAAAAAACGACATTATTACGTAATTATTTTTGCACCAACCAAATATTAAATTCTATGTGTTGTACTTTTATGTTCAGATCGACTTTCATTTTAAAAACTCAGTCTTTCTTACACATTTGTAAAGACTAAGTTCGAATAAGGAGAAATCCGTTATCGAAAATCGAACTTGTGAATTTCAAACTGAATTGCCTGTAAACTGACTCCAATAGAATGTCAAGATTCCCCCGTTTTGAAATGTTATAATGAAAACATTTCAACCTTGAGATACAGTCTTTTGTCGTCTTCTGTTTTTTTTTTTCGTTCCTTTGATGCCACAAAATACAAAACAAGAATCCAATAAATACGGTGAACCTAACACCTCAACCGACAAAAAAATATCTTTAAAAATGCTAAGTGATCACACAATCCAAATTGCGATTCATTTTTCATTTTTTAAAACTGCTTAGCAGTGTTTTTTTTAAGTGAATAACTTTTGTAACATCAGCTGCGCCTGACGGATATTGCCAACTTCAAAATAAGTGACAGAAAACATTAAAATGTCAATAATAATAGATGGAAAGGTAGAAACCGTTGTAATTACTGCTGTTATTATTTTAGCACTTATGTTCTACCGTAATTCTTTCTGACAATCTCGTTAGTTCCGGTGTAGACGTCAAACAAAACAATTGGCTTTCAAATGTCAAGTTGAGGTCGATATCTTTTGTTTAAGTCTAACCTTCATACGAAACAAGCAAATAATGTTATCAAAACAGCTCAGGTAATGTACATTGTGCATAGTTCAGTTGTTGGAAATTGGAACTTGTGGCGAAGGGCGAAAGATGTCGTCAAAAAGCTCAGCAAGGGATTAAGAAACAGAAAAAACTTAGAAATAAAGCAAACAATGTTGATCTGCTATTTAAATGGATAACAAACGGTGACTAGGAGTGACAGTATGGAGACAGTGTTACTTTAGGCTATAACAAATACGAAAATATAGAAAAAAATGACCCCCCACGTCCTTAAGAGATTCTGAGTATGAAAGAAGAATTAAAATGTCCACTCTTAAGTCAGTTAAAATATCTATATTTTGCTTGGAAATAAAAGTAAAGGTCGTTAAGAAGGTGAGTAAATGAGGGATAGTTTTAAGCAAGTTTCACTTTATATTACAAAATCTTATCAATTGCCCAGGGTACAGGTCAGTAGGTTGTTTCACAGAGACAATTTACTGGCATAAGTTGTTTCCAGGAATTATCGCGGGACATTCAGAGATGCTAGACGTCTTATGAAACAGAAAACGAAGAAATCTAAATAAACGAAAAATAATTGGAAATTTCTTCACCTTAAATATTTAAAATCTAAATAAGTAAATACAAAAATGTTATAGAACCGACAAAAGTGAAATTACAACAAAATCCGATAAAATACTATACTACTATTAAATACGCCGTGTTGATCAGTGTGTGTACTAGGGTTAACTGAAAAAGGGGATTAAAATAGTGATGTAACATACGTCGTCGGCATCGGTCCGTCTCGAGAGACGATGGAATAGCGAGCCTGGGCGGGATATATGGATAACTAGGGCTTCCCGGTCGCCTTGCTAGCAGAGTCCAAAGCAGAGGATAAACCAATACAGTTTGGTACCAGCGCGGCTGCAGGAGATGCCGGAAGATAACACTGAGTGCTGTCCATCCGCCTTAGGGGCTCCACTCCGTGTATCAATTCACAGTTGTCCTTCTCCTAGACCAGTTTCCATCCAAGGCTATAGAACCCAGTCTGCCCTGCTATTTACCCATAGATGGAGGGAGACGAAGAGGATTCACACCTTTACTACGGGTATTAGCACGTAAGAATTGGGATTCGAATGGAATTCAAACTCGGCTCTCCGATTCCTCAATCCAAGCCGCTATCCGTTACTCCACCGTGCCTCCTGATGTAGCATAACTACGAACAATAATGGGTATGTTCCCATTCACATAAATGCAGTAGTATGTTGGCCTGAATTTGGAGATTCGTCTCCAGCTGTCCTGGTCAAACTGACTCCGTGCAGTGAGGATCCCCAGACGAGGCTATGTCGAAGGGCAGAGTCTCGTCTCGGGAAACAGCTACCCGACCCCGTTTTAGACGGGCTCTACTGGGAATTTTTAACCTAGCCTACGGACTCGGACAGTTGACCTTGAATTTGTCCTTGTGCCACATCTGACCGCGTGGGGTGGTTGGTAGATATCCTGCAGTTGGAGATTCGTCTCCAGCTGTTCTGGTCAAACTCTTTGCCTCCGGGTAGAGAGAATCCCCAGACAAGGCTATGTCGAAGGGCAGTGTCTCGTCTCTGGAAACAGCTACCCGACCCCGTTTTAGACGGGGTCTAGGGGGAATATTTAGACTAGCTTACGGGCTCAAAATCTCGACCTTAAATTTCTCCTTGTGCCACGTCTGACTGCATAGGGGCGGTTGGTAGATATCCTGCAGTTGGAGATTCATTATAGAATTCACTTGACTCACTTCTAGCAGTTGTTTACCTCTTCTACGCGCCGTGTGTTCTTGTCCTAAGTATTATCATTCATTACCAACCTTTATTTGATTTTTCTATTCAGTAACCTCCCCTAAGTTTCAACAATTAAAAAAAATGTCGAGAAGAGGGAGAAGCATTTATCTTACTGCTAGGGACGAACTTTATGCAAAAGAATTACTAGAACAGCTCGTTATCCATGACATATTAGGGAATGGTAATTCAATAATACGGGACCTATAATGAGTTCGAATTCCAACTGATTATCAGAAATGCAAAAAATTATGAAACGAGAGCGTAATATCGTTTTAAAAAAAGAAATATGTTGAACGGTTACGTTATATCAATCTAATTTACACATAGATGAAGAGAAGACCTATTACAACAGAGATATGGTCCTTTAAAAGGATGCTGAGAATAACCTGGATAGAACATGTGAACAACGAGGAAGGTTGAAGAAAAATTGGAAGTAAAAGGACAATGGGGCACATAAATAAGAAACAGCGATTAGAGAATTTGACACTCACTGGGCATGCTGATCAATTTTAGACCCATTGGAGTGACAGGGTGTAATCGATTTCTGTTTTTTCTCAGATTAGGTTATTTGCTGTGGTGTGCAGTAATATGAATCTATTTTCGGAGTGTATTATGAAATTTGTTTGACCTTGAAAAATATTGCATCAGATTTTTATCACGCCCAGACACTATCGTCTCGACTGTCGATTAGTTGTCCTACGGCCAGAAAAGAGTTCTCCGATGGGCGTACGAAAATTGTAACACTGCACAAACACAATGACAAGCATTACCAGTGAGCATATCAAAATACTATAGACCTCCGCGGAAGCTCTCCTGATTTAAATCCAATCAAGAATCCGTGGTCAATCTGCAAGGAACGACCTCGTGGAATGGACATGCGAAGTACTAACATGTGGACTGGTGCATGTTTCATTGGAAAAAATATGAAAAAATTTAAATAACGGAATTATTCATTTTGTTTCAATTAATTTTCACAAGGTTTTTCATGTCTGCCAATTAATTTGCGGAGGGCTGCATCTGTATCCTTATTGTTAGACTGTCTTTAAACGTTTGCCGCATTTTTAAGAACTGTTCCTATATTATGTGTGACCTGTATATCTTGAGAATAAGATCCTATAATCTCCGAAACTCTTACAGTATTTTAATTCATTTTTAAAGATTTCAGTTTCTTCAGCCTGTCCTTTGTGTTATCGACCGAGATCTATAGGAGATAATTTCTGTATTTCTTTAATCTCTAACAATTTAGGCCTTGGGCTATTTATTTTATGCAATGCTTGGAATGGAAATATCTCAAAGCATATCACCAGGTTGTATATTCGAGATTGATTTTTGTGAATGTTTAATATCTATCCAGACTCATCGTTTCGTTTCTTTCTTGTTTCTCTGCTTAACGCAATACCAAGTCTTTGTGGATCATTTAATTCCAAAATTTAATTTTCTTGGGAGTTTTGAAGTAATAAAAATGTCATACTGCTTTCAGTAATTGAATACATGGCAGATGATACTCTGCTTTTGTAGATATAATTACTCGAGTCGGCTTTGTGCGTTTTATTGAAGTTATAATTTGGGCACGTGGCCGAGTGGTTGGAACGTTCGCATTCTGAACATGAGACCCAGGTTCAAATCTCACCATGGTCGATTTGTCAGGAGGGAGACTTTCTGATGTCATCGGACTGGAAGGGTCGGTCCCAACAAGCCGAACATTTGGAAAATACCTAGAAACCATACCATGTGATGACCCAAGCCTTGTGAGGGAAATCAGGTAGACGTAATCCTTGGGGGCCGTCGAAAATGTGCTAGCACAAACTCACAAGTCCTGATGGCCGAGCTGACCTTGTTCAAATTGCTGACCACGCTAGATACCACACCCTTTCACAGAAACTATAACAAGGTCTGCTCAGCAAAGTTACAATATAAACTAGAGGTGGTCTCTGTGGGTGGGAATGCACAAATGCTCCTGAGCGAATATCTGTAAACAGGAATTAGCTAACCGCTCAAGTAGACGGGTTTCCTCGAATATGCGTGGCCAGCTACACGTTTTTGAATACAGTTCGAGTTAAGAAATTGTCGGATATTATATGGATTAATGTCATGAAAGAGTTCTTTCATGTTGGTTTTTTTGAAGGGTTGATTTTGTTTAGCGGCATATCAACCTGCATCGTTTATTCAATCCCGAAATCTGAATATTTTAAACGCAATTCAGCTAAAGATAAATTGTATTGTTGGTCATTTTAATATAAATAGGTATTGTTGGTTATTTTTTTTTTTTTTTTTAGAAAAATTTATTACTGTAAAAATGATTTTTTTTTTTTTTATTTTCATAGAGTTTTGCTTGACAGGTGCTACCACCCCGGACTAGAGTGAACCTGGGTACAACTGCAATTAAGAGGTGTTTTCCACATTCCTCAAACCCTGCAATATCCCGATTAGAGGCCTTACTGCTGGGTGTACTTTATCGTCATGCCCATGAATAGCTAGAACTTATATCTAAATTCATAAAACTGTAGCCCGTAAAAGGGACTCATGTTCTATCACATATTCAAGGTTTTTAAATCTTTCCTTTTCATAAAGGTTCATGTATCGAAAGTCTCAAGCTATTTACAGATGTTGTACTTTTATGTTTTTCTTTGGTACGTCTAGCCACTTATTGATTGATTTGATTCTTACGACTTATCAACCTTAGATTCTAAGGAATGTTTTAGATAATAATGATTTACTGATACAATTCCTATTAATTAACCACAAATCTGGGGGAGAAGCTATAGATTCCTACCTTTCCCAAGGGTATTAGTGCGTATGAGAATGTAATGAATATTACTATAAGTAGAACTCGGCTCTCCAATTTTCAATTCAAAAAAGTTATCAATAATACCATACGCATATCCAAGGTTAAAGCTCCTGTTATTCTCAAACTTACCCATTTTGGCACTGACCATGCTCAGTGTTGCTTAACTTCGGCGATCGTACGTAAACCGGTGTTGTTATGGCCGTAAGCCTTCTGACCATTGGAAGGATTTTGACACTTCTGTATTTCTGTTACTGGCTTCAAAAATATCGCTTAGTCACTGATTTTAATTGATCGCTAGATAAACGATCGATTATCATTAACTCAGATTAAGTCTTGATCTCACAAGTCGTCAAAAATCGATAATCAACCCCAAGCGACCAAAACAGAAAAAAAATGGTTCTTTTGTAATTAGATAATAGATACGACTTTCTACTTAGCTGTTGTGTCTACAATTCAAGTCTTGCAAGCGTTGTTCTCACATGATTGAAGTCAGTGTGTGTTCTTTTTCTATATATTATTAGCTTTCAGAGAAAATAATATCGTATTGCTAAAAAAACATGTTAAAGATTGTATTATCGTGATCCGAACTTCGTTTGTTGCTATTTTCTTGTAATACGCTAAAGATTGTCACTTTACACTGATTTTGTTTGTGCAACCCTGTTCAATATTCTAATTTGAAGAATAAGCGATTTCCAATGATATAATACTTTCCAGTCATATAATTATATGATGTATTTAAAATATTATATGATGTATATAAAATATTATATTATCATATAATATTTTCCAATCATATAATATTATGATGTATTTTAAATGCCATACAAGGAACACGATATTTATGCTCAGAACGGTATGAGTAAGTATAATACAAATGTAGAATTACGTGTACATGTGTTTTATAAATTATACAAAAGCCTTAAATAAAGTACGCCACAAAGATCTACTGGAACGGATTAGCAAGCTTGACATATTTGAGAAGGATATTAAAATCATCAAGAACCTATAATAGCAGCAAACTGCCTGCATTTGGATAGAAAATGATTTCAACAGGTACACAAAAATAGAAAGATGTGTAAGACAAAGATGTATCTTCTCGCCGGACTTATTTAACAGTGAGGCGATTTTGAGAAAATTTTTTTTGAGAAAATTAAAAGTTCTACCAGGATTCATTATTGGTGGTTATAATCTTAGCAACGTAAGTTACGCAAATGATATAGTGATGATAGAAGAAATCCTGCGGGAAGGATTCTTCTTGGTTGCCCTCTCAGCTCCCTTGTTACGGTCCTGATCTTGTCCTACACGGCCTCAAATGGGTTCCCTTTATGATCCATTTAGGTTTGGGAAAAAGAAAATAATCAGGTGAATAGTGAGGTTATTCCAATACAGCAAGATTCTTTTCACCCAGGAATTACCGGATGCTGAAGGCGTTGTGCGTTGTCATGGTGACGCAGTCACGGTTTGTCCTGCCACAAAAGCATATGAAAAAATGCAATGGTTGCAGACAGCTATATGGCAATGAATGCTAGTAAATCTGCTAGGAATGGTATGAGAAACTACAATGCAAACATGTTTTATAAAATATACAAAAATCCTTCAATAAAGTACGCCACAAAGAACTATTGGAACGGTTTAGCAACCTTGACATATTTGGGAAGGATATTAAAATAATCAAGCACCTATACTGGCAGCAAACTGCCTGCATACGGATAGAAAATGATTTCAACGGATATACAAAAATAGCAAGAGGTGTAAGACAAGGATGTATCTTCTCGCCGGAATTATGCAACCTATACAGCGAGGAGAATCTTAGAAAACTAGAAGTCCTACCAGGATTTCTTATTGCTGGCCAATATATTAACAACATAATGTATGCAGATAATACAAAGTTGATAGCAGACACAGAAAGAAAACTGTTTACATTATTTGGACAATTGTCCTCATCTTTGTAGCTATATTTGTCACAAAGTTTCGACTGTTATATGCTCCGGGCTTCTTCAGGTATTAACTTGAACACACTCTTTGGGTCCTGTCACTGAGTCTAACTAACGCCTTTATCCACTGAACCATGTGTCCTTGAGGACAATAGTCCGAATAATGTAAATAGTGTGCATAACACCTCATCTCAGAAATATAGACAAATATTGGAAAGCCGAAACGTTGTAATAAATATGGCGACAAAGATGAAGACAATAGTCCGAATAATATAAATAGTGTACATAATTCCTGATCTCAGAAATATAGGCAGATACTGAAGGGCCGAAACGTTGTAATAAATATGGCGACAAAGATGAGAACAATAGTCCGAATAATGTAAATAGTGTACATAATACCTCATCTCAGAAATATAGACAGATACTGAAAGGCCGAAACGTTGTAATAAATATGGCGACAAAGATGAGGACAATAGTCCGAATAATGTAAATAGTGTACATAATACCTCATCTCAGAAATATAGACAGATACTGAAAGGCCGAAACGTTGTAATAAATATGGCGACAAAGATGAGGAGAATAGTCCGAATAATGTAAATAGTGTACATAATACCTCATCTCAGACATATAGAGATAGTGAAGGGCCGAAACGTTGTAATAAATATGGCGACAAAGATGAGAACAATAGTCCGAATAATGTAAATAGTGTACATAATACCTCATCTCAGAAATATAGACAGATACTGAAAGGCCGAAACGTTGTAATAAATATGGCAACAAAGATGAGGACAATAGTCCGAATAATGTAAATAGTGTACATAATACCTCATCTCAGAAATATAGACAGATACTGAAAGGCCGAAACGTTGTAATAAATATGGCGACAAAGATGAGGACAATAGTCCGAATAATGTAAATAGTGTACATAATACCTCATCTCAGAAATATAGACAGATACTGAAAGGCCGAAACGTTGTAATAAATATGGCGACAAAGATGAGGAGAATAGTCCGAATAATGTAAATAGTGTACATAATACCTCATCTCAGAAATATAGACAGATACTGAAGGGCCGAAACGTTGTAATAAATATGGCGACAAAGATGAGAACAATAGTCCGAATAATGTAAATAGTGTATATAATACCACATCTCAGAAATATAGACATATACTGAAAGGCCGAAACGTTGTAATAAATATGGCGACAAAGATGAGGACAATAGTCCGAATAATGTAAATAGTGTACATAATACCTCATTTCAAAAATATAGACGGATATTGAAAGGCCGAAACGTTGTAATAAATAAGGCAACAAAGATGAGGACAATAGTCCGAATAATGTAAATAGTGTACATAATGCCTCATTTCAAAAATATAGACGGATAATATCTTCTGGTTCAAACAGTTAAGCAGAATTTAAAAATTGATTACCTAAGCATAAAAATGTGTAACGATGGTAGGATATATTTCTTTAAATCACTCTCTTCCCAGCTTTTCCTAAAAAGACGCTGTTACCGAAGCGTAAAACATATATTTTTCTTTCCAAAACTTATTCAGCATATACGTTAAAGCGATTAGGAAACAACTAGAAGCCCTAAGAGTATTTGTTATTGGCGACCACGGTCTTAACACAAGTTATGCAAGTCACATAGTGTTGATAGCAGAAACGGAAAGAAAACCTCAAAAACTCCCTCAGAGGGGAATGAAGGAAAGTGTGAAGAAAGGACTAATCATTAACTGCAGGAAGATATAATGCATGGTTGCTAGCAAAAGGGCTAGCCCAAAATGCAAATTGCAAATCGGGGATGCCAAAATGAAACAAGTCCAAAAATTTCAATATCTGGGACGGAAAGTGTGATATTGAATTCCAAAGGCGCATTGGGATAGCCAAAGATGACTCCCGAAAGCTAAGCAAAGTATTAAGAAACTGAAAAACTTCATTACGTGATATCTGTCCTCCTATATGGCAATGGATGCTCGTAAATAAATACTAATTGGAGAAAAGTTCAACTTATTTTTTGACAAATGTTTTTCTTCAACAGCAGCAAATGGAGCTGTAAACAACAAAACCCTTTTGCGGCCAAAGAGGCATTTTATAAGCTAGGGAAAGTATTACGATACAGGAGGGTTTCGTTGGTAACAAAGAAAAAGTACTGAAATTCTACGTGATATCTGTCCTCCTTTACAGCAGCGAATGTTGGTCGGTCTCCTCAAAGATGAAGAAGAGATTCGAGTCAACAGAGTTGTCGCTCTACAGAAGGATGCTAAGAATACCATGGCCAAACATGTAAGCAACGATGAGGTTTTGGAGAGGACGCAAACAAAAAGGAAACTTAACATCAGGAAGAGGCAGCTGAAATCTCTGGATACGTAATGAGAAAGGAGGGTTTGGAAAATCTGATACTCACAGGACGTGTAGAGGGAAAGAGGAAAAGCATCGAATTGCATAATTTACGGATAGCAGAACAAGGTCTGGGAGAAATAGCAAAATGTCTTAAAAGTCTCAAAAACCTTATTGAGGGCTACTTGGAACAGGAGGAAATGGAGAGCCATGATCGCTTACGTCCTAAAGAGACACGGCGCATAAAAGATCAAATGAAGAAGTGACTTAGAAAGGTTATATCTATCTATCTATCTATATATCTATCTATCTATCAAACTATCTATCTCAGTCTTTTTTAAATCTATCTACCAAATTTTGTACACATCTATCTACCTCAGTCAGTTCATATCAATCTATCTATCTCAGTCTTTTCAAATCTATCTACCTAGCTAAGTCTGTTCACATCTATCTCAGTTTGTTCATAGCTATCTAGGTCAGTCTTTTCAAATTTATCTATCAACCTCACTATATATATATATATATATATATATATATATATATATATATATATAAACCTAAGTCTTTTCATATCGAAAATATTTTTATATCCTCTCATATCTGTCTGTCTTCATATCTATCTATCTATCTATCTATCTCTTTTCAAATCTATTTATCTATCTATCCTCGTCTTCTCCTATTTATCACTTCATGTCTATCGATCTTTTCATATTATTCGAAAAACTTTTCCATTTCTTTTTATGCCACTCTATCAAGTATCTTTAAATGATTTCTTATACTTTTTGATATTCATCATTTCTTCTCAAAACTTCTGTTCTTATAAGCTAGCATAATTAAAAAACAAGAGCGATAACATCGGAAAAAAGAAAAGAAAAAGAAAACAAAAGCGAGGCAAAGTTGAATGAAATCGGACAAGTTAATCTTCAAGATACCCGAACATCAATAATCTAAAGCTGAGCTTGCTTGCATCTTTAATGTTTTAGACATTTCCATATATATATATATATATATATATATATATATATATATATATATATATATATATATATACTAACTGTTTGGATAAAAACACACACACCCTTGCTAGTACCAAGAATTTCCTTCTGGAGACGAAACTCGACCAATTAGAATGCATGTATTTTGTCATTCGATTACACCCTATATTTAATAAACTCACTTTAATAAGGAACACAAACAAATTGCAGAAATGTATCTTCCTTAACAATCTACATTCGTAACGATTCTTTTTTTTTCCTTGATGCCATATAACTCACCCAACATGTTATACTTTTTGCTATTTTTACGATGTTTACCTTCAATTTTAATTTTAACAAGTTCTGTAGGTTTTTTCTGTAGTAACATTTTCAAATCGAAATAATAAACAATTTCAAAATCCCTGATTATTGAACAGTGTTTTGTTTTTTAAGTGATCATTAGTGGTACACAGCTTTTCATTAAGAAAATTATTATTCTGCTTTAATTAACCCTTTGCGCTCTGCGTTCCTGAACAATTTTAAACCTTCTGTCTGAGCTCCTGAGTCGAAATTCGCAAACAATTGGTATATAATATTTCACAGTAGATATAAAAATAGTTACAAGTGTTTACCTACCGTTCAACCGGTAGCTGGGCATTAAGTTATTTTTCTCTACCACTGTTCAACCGGTGGCTGGGCATTAAGTGACTTGTCTCTACCACTGGGGTAAGGCAGTGATCATGGCTCAAGGGGATTAAGAAACATTGTTGCCACATCATGTCAGACGGCATACTGGGAAAGTGACAATATAAACTGGCTCCCTTTTTTTCTTTCCATTGATTCCGACTACTATCTTAACATTCCGCTGTCGATCTAATCCCTAACCTGATATCTAATATGTTCCAAGCGCATTCTACGTAACGTGCCTACCGACGATCAGTCGTTTTAAAGATGCATTTATCAATTCTCCATATTTGTAGAGTTTGTCGTAATTTCATTTTTCGCATCCATTGTGAATGATTTCCTTTCATTCGGTAAAGAAACGGTCGAGATAATATGGCGAAGCACGTGAAACCTATTAGCTTTATCAAATTACAGTTTTAAAGAAAATAGCGAACATCATCGGAATCATTTTCCGAATGAAATATTAAAAGACTTATCATTATATTCTGTCCAGTAATATATATAATAAACACATTTTTCTCATTTGATTTTAAAGACAGTTACACTGGCGTCAGTATTTATTCAGCGCGCTTTCCTTGCTGAGTATCGATTATTTCACAAGTATAGCAGTTGTCTTTAATGTCAAAAAATTATTTTATTATTACTTTGTCGATGCTGGGCACGTCGCCGAGTGGTTAGAACGTTCGCATTCCTGAGATGCGGGTTCGAATCTCACCATGGTCGATTTTCAGCAAGGAGACTTCCTGATGTTATCGGACTGGAGGGGTCCATCCTAGCGCGCCTAAAAGCCATACCAAAAGGTTGAACCAAGCCTTGAGAGGGAAATTTGGTAGACGGATCCTTGCTAGCACGAAGTCACAAGTCATCATGGCCGAGGGTTTGAACGTGCTGACTTTCTTCAAATTATTGATCACGCTAGATAAATAGCTCTTTCTCAGAATCTTTGACTAAGGTCTGCTCAGCATAGTTGCATCATAAACCACTATAAGCACAAATGCGCCCGAGCAAGCGTCTGCAATAGGGATTGGCTAACCGACCTATTAGTATCCTTGAATATGAGTGGCCAGCTATACAATTCTTTCTTGATACAGTTACGATAACATTTTACTGATAATTAAAAGAGTATTGAAAATAGTAATAGATTGTTCAATGCTTAACGATATGAAAGTTTCGCTGAGCAATGAAAGCAGGATGAAGACATTTGGTTTGAATTTAGGGTACAGTTAAAATATCAGAAAAGGTTGCTGAGTGCGACAATAAACATCTGTAGGAGGCCAGAAAAGCGTGATTATAATTCTTGCGTTTGATAGAGCTGAATAAATGTTCCAGTCCAGTAGTTGAAATAGATGACAAGAATATTGGTGGATAACTCTAGCGAATATGAAGTGGTATGAAAAATTGTCTAAGCAGGGAAAGCGGCATGAAAACAATGCACCCCTTGGATTGAATAAACATCCAAAATAACCGATTAACATGACACCTGAAGAAGACCGGAAGGTGCAGCTACCGAAACTTTGTGAATATGAGTATGCTGATATGTACGACAATGACCGCTGTTATATGTTTGTGAGATTACGCTTAATGGAACCTGTTTGAGAAATAAAAATAATTTTAAAAAAATGGTCATATGGAATTATTTGGGGAGTTGTTAGAAAAACTGGCACTCCAGGTTAAGTTCTTCGTAAACCAATTCTAAAGTTTGGATCAAACAAAGACAGTTTCATCGTTTCGAAGAAATGATCAAAACCTCTTTACTTCATAAATCAGAATTCCATTAAACAAACACGTGTTCCGTACTAGGTATGACGATAAACCACATCCGCGTCCTGGGTAAGACGATAAACTACATCCGGCAGCAAGCCTCTGTGCAGGAGATTTTGAGGAGCGTGGAACCACCTCTTAATCACTGGTGTTCCCAGGTCTACCCTGGCCCGAGGTGGTAGCACCTGTTAGGGTTCCAGCTATGAGCAAATAGTTAACCCCAAACTGTGGTCAAAACACGATGAAAGCGTAAAAATAGCTTTTGATACCAGAAATACATTTTTGTAAAAAAGTATTACCAGCAATGTTTTTTTTTAAGAAAATAATTATTACCAGCAATATATTATTACTAGCAATATATTTCTGAAAAAAATATTACCAGCAATACATACTTGAACAAAAATATTACCATATCTTGTCGGCTTTAAATAACCCATTGATGTTGATATGCCGTAAAACAAAAAACAAACAAAGCAAACCAAACACGTGTTTGTAGCGCAAAGCTTAACGACTACAAAAGATAAACAGGCGAGCCAACATTAAATTCCAGCCGAGTTCATGAAAATAATTTCCTGAAAAAAAAAACCTTTGACAAAAGATACAAATAAATCTCTTACGCTTGCCAGATATGGGTGAAGTAGTAGAGTACACTGGGCTCTATAGCCTTGGCTGGTGATCACTCTAGAGATGGCGACTCGATCAAAATCTACCCATCAGCAGTTCGGATCAACTGGGACGAATTCTCAAACCCGTAAGGACGCACACTGACTGACGTGTTGATTGCCCAAATATAACGGAGAGGGTATCTATTTTCTTAAGCAAGACAGGCGAATCTTGAATTAGAGATACGAAAATCAAACGTACAGCGATGTAAATATCTGGGAAGATGCCTTCCAAAAGCTATAAAAAGTATTAAGAAACAGAAAAACTTCGTGATTAACAAAGAAAAGTGTACTGAACTGTTATATAATATCAAACCGCCTCAGTAAATGCTGAAAATTCTCATCAGAGATGAAGAGACTTAAAGCATCAGGAATGTGATTCTACAGAAGGATGCTGAGAAAACTATGCACAGATCATGTTAGGACACAGAAAGGACACTTATAATTAACATCAGAAAGAGACAGATGAAATTTGTAGGGCACATAATGTAGAAAAAGGGCTTGGAAAATTTTATAGTCACAGGACAGATTGACGGCAAGAGAGGCATAACGCATAACCTACCTCGAGAGTTTGAGTAAATGGATGACGGAAAAAGTTTTAAGAAAAAGTTAAAATTTATTAAGCGCTACAAAGGAGAGGAAAATGTGAAGAGACATCACCAACGTTCTGAAGTGACACAGCACACAGAAGAACAGTTATTGGTTTTGGAGTGGTGAATAAACGATCCGAGTTCAAATTCCAGCCGTGTCATTTGCGTTTACAGTGTAGCGGCACCCTTGAGGGAAAACATTCATCTCTTCGGCCCTTATGTACGATGAATAAATAAGGTGGACGGAAAGAATTAGACCCCAGTGCTAGTCTAAAACCAAAGCGGGTCTGAATTTATAGCTCTGTCGAATAGAACGAAAAAGCATTATCTTACTCAAGAAGCAATGTCAATTGATATACACTGCGTGCTAAATTATTATCGAGATAACTTTTTTTCTAATATTTCAAAAACCGTCCAATCAATTCACACAAAGTTTTCACCGAATGTTGACAACACTGATGTGCGCAATCACTGAATTTTTTGTACTGATCTGCGCAATGTAAACAAACTGGCGCCATATTTGTTATCAGCACGGTGATTTGAGCGTGCTAAATTATTAGAAAAGTCTAAGAATTTAGTGAAATGATGGGCCGTAAAAGCAGTTTAAGTGATGCTGAAAAGAAGATTGTACGCCAACGGACGACAATTCAGGAGCAACGCTGAGTTGTGGGAAGCAATTCTTGGCATATCTCGCGGCATTACAGCAGATGACATCCTACAATTAAAAAATTCTATGGATCGTCGACTTCTTCAAGTAATTTCAAAACAGGGAAAGCACATTCCCAATTAATTTCTTTAAAACTGTGCCTTTGTTTGTATCTGTTACTATTGGTTTGATTATCTTATTTATTAGCTTCTTTTGATCATAAACATTCATGTGCAACATTAATAAACGTTTTGTTTGCTCAATTCTGGGAATTTTACTAAACCTTTCTAATAATTTGGCACGCTCAAATCACCGTGCTGATAACAAATATGGCGCCAGTTTGTTTACATTGCGCAGATCAGTACAAAAAATTCAGTGATTGCGCACATCAGTGTTGTCAACATTCGGTGAAAACTTTGCGTGAATTTATTGGAAGTTTTTTGAAATATTAGAAAGAAAGTTATTTCGATAATAATTTGGCACGCAGCGTATGGTAAAGAAACGGTATTTGTGGAGAGGTATTATAATTTACATCCTGAAGGAACATGATATTAAAATACATAGCACTGTAAGTGCTGGAAATCTACAGTTATCCAAACTTTGCAAATTATAAACTCTCTTCTGTTAATAATTTACATCCAAATATGATTTATAAGGAAGAAAATTATCCTAGACTCAATGCGTGTATTCTTATTCCGTATTAATCAACGTTATTCACAAATAGAGATAACTTTCTTATGGTTTCTCTGATATTGATTTTTCCTTTGCAGGTTCTTTTAAAAACGCCATTGTGATGGTTCCATTATGGGGATTTCTTTCTGGGAGAAACAGAGGATGGATCCATCTCCTTTTATTTGTTTGTGGTTAAAAGCGTCAGTACATTTGTCTTCTCGTTGTTTTCGCTTTCGTCTTACGACCCGAAGTCTTTTGTTGCTGAGCTATGTATTCCGACCAGTTTTCTGAATCGCAAATGCGATTGATGTATTTATTGCAAAGGTGTCAACTGATGAAAGCTTGTGTTATAGAATTCACAGGGCATCGTCTTGTAGAACAAAAGCTTATAAAATCAGTCAATGTTTTACACTCAATTTTTCTGAAAAATATTTTGCAATATATATATATATATATATATATATATATATATATATATATATAAAAAGACATTTTTAAGACATATATATATATATATATATATATATATATATATATATATATATATATATATACAAGGTAACCCAAAAAGTTCTGTGCGAAAAAAAAGAAACCGCTTCACAGTATGTGTAACTTAAATTTAGTCTTCGAAGTAATCGCTATCGGCATCCATGACCTTCTGCCAACGTGTCTCCAGCTGTTCAATGCCCTTGCGGTAGAACTCGGGTGTTGGGGGGGGGGGGGTGACGCAAAGAAGTCCATGAAAGTCTGCTTCATTGGTGAAGGATTTCCCCCGAAGATGATTATCCAGGGAGTGGAAGAGGTGGTATAGTATCCCTGACTACTCGCTCGACATGCGACCTGGTGTTGTCATAGAGGAAAAGCACACCTTTGCGATTCACCGGTGCTGGCTCCTTCTGGCGCAATGCCTGTTGCACACGTTTCAATTGCTGCGAGTATAGGCTTCCAGTGACCATTTGGCCCGTTGGTATCAGTTCATAATGAACCACTTGACGACCTGTCCACCAGACACAAAGCATAATCTTGTGTGGGTGCATAGGCGGTCTTGCGGTGTGAGGAACAGCATTCTGAGGAGACAACCAATGTCTGGAACGCTTGGGAGATTCGTACAGAACTCACTTTTCATCACTGGTAAGCACTCGATTGAATAAGGATGCGATACGGCGGCGAGAAAGCAGTGATACGCAGGCTGCCACTCGTTGTCCCTTGTGGACCTCCAACAGCGTTTGCGGAACTCACATGCTCAGTTTGTACGTCTTACTTAGGCGGTGCAGGTGATGTCTACCTTTTCATCGGAAACGTTGAACTGTCTTGCAAGTTCACCACACGTTAGACTACAGTCCTCTTCAATGGACGCCTTCAGGACTCAGTCATTCAAGACCTGTGGTCGTCCACTGCGAGGCTCATCATGGAGAGACAAATCTCCCAACTTGAATTTTCGAAACCAACGCCTTACAGTACGTTTATCCACAGCACTATCCCCAAACGCTTGACATATGCGGCGACTTGATGCAGCTGCTGATAAGCCCACTTTGAAGTCGTAAAGCAAACAGCCCCGTACGAGATCTCTAGACACTTCCATCCTTCTCACAGCTGTCCAGCTTATAACTGATGGCCGGGTACGGTGCGCGTGTTTTTTATAACGTCTGATGTTCTTACTTCCGGCTGTCCGAATTTGAAAACAATTGCTACACGCATTTCGTATATATTTCAACTTCATTCAATGACTAATCAAAAAACGGACAGAACTTTTTTGGTTACCTTGTATATATATCATGATACATTTGTCGATGCCATATTCTTCACAATCAACAATGGTATCAGGTCTATATGCCGGTTTAGTGTGACATGAAAAAAATAACTCAACACCCTCCACCCACTGACTTTATTTTTCTAATTAGCGTAGATCTTACATTTAATTGCTTAATCGAGACAAACCCTCAAGTATATTTTTAATTTTGACCTCATGCCCCCTACTTTAACTTTAGGAAAACAGGTAATGATTTGTTTTTAAATTTCCCTAAAGAATCATTTTTATCACCAGTTACCAACCATCGCCTGAAGAAGTACAATCATAGTATTGAAACAT
>OZ010591.1:99870361-99925361 GCA_963932145.1 Acanthosepion lycidas
TCGGACTGTTATCTTTATCTTCATTTCCATATTCACAACTAAGTTGTTTTGTACAGGGCTTAGCGAGTTGTGTAATGCCTGTTCAGCTGACTCGTTTATTTTCAAGTGGCGAATATCTTTCACAAGTCATTGCAATTCATAATAGGACTCGTATCTAGAACAATGACTATTATCCCCCAAAAAATTAATTAAAAAACGGGTTCTGCTCAAAATTCTCTGATGAAGGCCGGAGGGAACAATGGCTGAGACGTTGTGATGAGGACAACAGACTGAATATAAATAGTGTAAATAATGATAACTCCTCATGCCAGAAATACAATCGGAAATCAATGATCTGTTAACGAAGGCATCGTTTTATGAGAAGGGTTACCAAATGGCGTATATAAGGAACCAGTCTTAATACTGGAAGTAAGGGACATTTGAATTTAAAAACAACATTCAATATCCATTCCTCAAACAAATTTTAATTGGATTAACTTAGTAACAGTGCAAAGACCAGAAGAGCAGCAGACCGGTGTTTTTCATATGAATGTATTTTCGGGGTGTATTATGAAATTTGTTTTGCCTTGAAAAATATTGCTTCATCCATGATTGCATCAGATTTTCATCACGCCCAGACACTATTGCCTCGACTGTTGATTAGTTGTCCTACGGCCACTGTCTGAGATGGAGGTTACTCCAATGGAGATTGGAGTGCTGTAATCGAGAAAATGCTGCTTACCTTGAAATCAGAGTTTTTCCGTGTCTTCTCATAACAATCTCTCCTATGACTCTTAAGTTTCATAGACAAATCAAAAATGGAAATGGAGATATGAAGATAAGTTTGCGCTAGCTGTCCAAAATAGTTACGTACTTTGCTCATTGAAGACTATCGACTTTTTCATCAGACTCGAACACTGTCTTCACTCAGCACAAATCCCTCAACCACAAATTCAAGCAGGTTTTAAAGCTATTCATAGTAGGGGGAGAAATCAAGGGTGCCTTGTGAAATACGAGTCGAAAGCTTGGCTTGATTCTGTCTTCGAAGTCCTACCTGCTTTGGAACTCAAATTACATGAACTTGTTCATTGCTACACTCTAACAACAACATCTGACGCTAATTACACCCTTATGCAAATTAATTAAAAGCGTGGAATGAATATATTAATTACAAAGATATGCACTGGGTCCTGTATCATTGAACAAATACAAAAAAAAACAACAGAATTATTCGTTTTCTTTCAATTAATTTGCACAAGGGTGTGCCACAACTGATAGATGGAAGTAGTATAATCTCCTAATTAGTACTTTACAGGGTCTGTGTGGAATTTAAACTATTTCCAAAACTAAGGGTTGACTTACATATCTGTGAAAATTAACTGAAAGAACCGCTTTAGTTTCATTTATTTCGCTATACGTCCACCCTCCGTTCTGACAGGGTCTAATCGATTTCTATTTTTCCTCTGAGTATATCATTTGCAATGCTGTGCAGTAATATGAATGTATTTTCGGTGTGTATTATGAAATTTGTTTGGCTTTGCAAAATATTGTTTCATCCATGATTGCATCAGAATTTCATCAAGCCCAGACACTATTGTCTTGACTGTCGATTAGTTGTCGTACGGTCATTGTCTGTGATTGACATTACTCCAAGGAAGCGTAGGAAAATTGTAACACTGTACAAACACACTGGCAAGCCTTACCAGTGAGCAAATCAAAATACTATTGACTGGCATGGAAACTCTCCTGATTTAAATCCAATCGAGAATCTGTGGCCAAATCTGCAAGGAATGACTTCGTGGAATGGACATATGGAGTACTAATATCTGCATTGGGACATGTTTCATCGGAAAAATACGAAATAAAAAGTAAATAATAACGGAATTATTCATTTTGTTTCAATTAATTTGCACAAGGGTGTAGAATTATGACTAAATCTGAATATGAAGATTGTTTAGCTTCATAGTGAAGAATTCATACATCCGCAGATATTTCAGCTTTTATCCCGTCTCTAACTGCCACATCTTGGGAGTTGATTAAGCTCAACAGAATAAAGTTGCTTTTTTTTGTTGTTTTTGTTGTTGTTGTTGTTGTTGTTTTTTTTTTGTTTTTTGTTTTTGTTTTTTTTTTTCGCGTAAGTAAATATAACAAATCCCATTAGAATTGGAACTCAGAATTCTGAGATTTTCTTCATTATATCACCCGACTAACTAAACTTACAGCACCTGGTATTCCCAAGCGGTCACCAATCTACGTACTGACCAGGCTCGACGTTGCTTAACTTCGGAGATCGTACAAGAACCTGTGTTTCAACGTTATATGGCGTATATCTTTTATCTAAAAGAGAGGACAATGAATGAATAAGGTTCCAAGGAGATAGAATATGACGATTGACGTGGCATTTACCTTTTTGAAGACCGTAGTTGACAGGAAAGTAAGAAGCTGGAAGAGATTTCCACGGGTGAGAAGAAAATATTTGAATAGAACTTACGCTTACATTAAGTAGTTTCAACAATAAAATGATGAGACCGAGTTCAGTTCATGAAGTCGTAGTACCACACATCAGTTCATGAAGTCGTAGTACCACACATCAAAACAATTGTCATGAAAGTATTTATACAAAAGACATGAGGAAGGTACGTTACGGCGGTGTGAAAGTGATTGAAGTCGAGATGCCAATTTAGGACCGATAAGACTGCAGATTTTTCTGCATGTCTTAGATACATGCAGTTATTACAATCACAATAAAGACAACAGGAACGTTTGTAAACATTACTTTCTTTTCATAAGGGTAGATAGCGGCGCGGATTGTGGTATCTGAGAGCAGAGTTCGAATTCCAGTCGAGTATATTATATTCACTTACGTGCTTTACCCTTGGATAGGTATTAATTTAATTTCTTCTCTTCTACCAGTTATGGGTAAATAATAGGACAAACTTGGTTCTACAGCCTTGGATAGAAACCAGTCTCGAGAAGGTGACTGGTTAAAATCACCGTGGGGCATCTGTGGAGATGTACTAGCCTCTGATAAGGCGTGGTGACTGAAATTCTTCAGTTTTATGAGTTGCGCATTCTGAGAAAGTGTTTTTTTTTCTTTTCAGAATACTTGTTTGATATTTACATTTTGGAATATTTCTTGAAGTCATAGAAGGTTTCTCCTTCGTGATATCATTCAAATGGGTATCTGGTGTTTATTCCAAAAATAGTTTTCCATACCGACTTCCTAATTATATTCTGATTCGCGTCCTTTTATGACTTCATTTCTTCATACGTTTCATTCTTTTAATCATTTTTGTTCTATGTTCCCTTGTCGTTTGGAGATGTGGTAAAAATGACAACAAAAGACGCAGGAAATTTCGGGAAAAAGATCGCTTAATGATAATATTGAAGAACGATCGATCGATCGATCAGTAATCGATGCTTCACACTGTAATTAGAAAACACAGGTGCATTTGGAATTGATTGCTCTAAAAATAATTACCGATTATTTTTTTAACGTCTTCTCTTTTAAGACTTCCTGCGATATTTTCTACTGTTTTTTTTTTGTTTTTTTCTGGGAAATGAAAAAAAATCAGAAAAAAACACCTAGGGAAGCGTTCTAATGATGTGAATTGACAACAGTTATTTATTCAATCTATAGAGCGCACCTCTCTTCAAAAGATACGTTATTAATCACCCAAAATAATATTAGCAATATCATCGTAAAAGATCGAATTCTTGTGACGATAGCTTGGTAACCGAAAAGTATGATCATTTCTGATAGATTAATTCCGATTTAAAAACAAAACAAAAACAAAACTGTTGTGTCTTGTGCTGTACCCCGTAGGATGAATTGCAATAGTCAAGTGTGACATCTGCGACACTAACAGATTAGCCTAAATTTGGAACTTTGGAAATGTTATTTCTCATGCTGTCTCTATGGATTATCTTAACGGAAGGTGACAAACCACAGGAGATACAAACAAGAAATCCTGATGTTGATAATCATGTGTGCAAAAGTCTTCTATTATTCCCTTACTTCTTATTCTCTTTTTTATAGAAAGCATGAGACATATATCTCTTTTTAAATGTAGGCGTAAACAGAGACATTCCATGATATTACTGATATAGTAGAATGAAATGCAATCATATAAATAGAAGATTCCTACGCTATTTACATTATTCGGGCTATTGTTCTCATCTTTGTCGCCATATTTATTACAACGTTTCGGCCGTTATACGCTCCGGCCTTCTTCAGGTGGTTGGAATGTCGAACTGAACCCTTTATTTCGCTCGCTGGGATAGACTGTTCTAATGTTCTATGTTTAATGTATGTCAGTTATCAGTTATCTCCTGTTAATTCCTCTCTCCAAGTTCTCCACTGCCTTAACCGGGTATTGAACTCATACTCTTTGGGTCTTGTCTATGGATCTAACCAGCGCCTTTTATCTACTGTGCCATGTGTCCAGGTAACAAATATGGCGACAAAGATGAGGAAAATAGTCCGAAAATGTAAATAGTGTACATGATACCTCATCTCAGAAACAGAGAGCGTGAGTTCAATACCTGGTTAAGGCAGTGGAGAACATTCAGAGGGGAATTAACAGGCGATAACTGACATCCATTAAACATTGCATGTCGAACTAGAACATTCTACCCCAGTGAGCGAAATGAAGGATTCATTTCGACATTCCAACTACCTGAAGAAGGCCGGAGCGTACAACGGACGAAACGTTTTAATAAATATAGCGACAAAGATGAGGACAATAGTCCGAATAGTGTAAATAGTGTACCTCATCTCAGAAATATAGACAGATACTGAAAGGCCGAAACGTTGTAATAAATATGGTGACTAAGATGAGGACAATAGTCCGAATAATGTAAATAATGTACATAATACCTCATCTCATAAATATAGACAGATACTGAAAGGCCGAAGCGTTGTAATAAATATGGCGACAAAGATGAGGACAATAGTCTGAATAATGTAAATAGTGTACATAATACCATATCTCAGAAATATAGACAGATACAAAAGACTTCGTCTTTAAATATTGAGCATTTTCTTTGATGGAAAATATGCCACCGAGATATACCAGCGATAAATGCCTCTTTAATGCTATTCAAAGTGTAGAGAAACAGAAGAAAAAGTCAAAAAAGACCCTGATGCATCACTATGTGATATCCACCCATAGGGCAGTGAATGCTGGACAGTCTTGCTACGGATGAAGAGAAAACTGGAGGCAACAGAAATGTGATTCTGAAGAAGGATACTGAGAATTCTAAGGATGAAGAGGGTAAGACTTAAAGAAAATGACAACAAAAACAACGCTTGTATAAACGTCTAAACACCCCCAGAAGGTCGTCCAAGACTTCCAACACCGCAAATGGTCGCTGAAGTGACCACTTCAATCCAGAGCTACCCTATCCCACGTTGTGAATTTTAGATCATAAGTCATCCAAGATAGATTCGTCACAAGTAATTTCACGTTGGGATGGTCCAAGCAAGGCGATGAGGTACAGAAAAAAAAGTGACACTCGAATAAATTGAACATAATAAGGATTTTATCACAGTCTCCGTACAATATTTGGTTTATATCAATTGTTCGAATGCGATTACTTATCGGCCCAGACCGCATCTAAATCGGAACTGATACTATCGTCGACCTGTCACAAATCTGGTTTAATTTTTTCATAAAGTTCGGCACAAGGCTGAAGTCGGAGCTTCTCTTCGGCAGGCAATCAGGTGGCCTCTCGTCTCTCTCTGACCCGTCTATCTGTCTCTCTCTCTCTCTCTCTTTCTCTCTCTCTCTCTCTGTCGCGCGCTCGCGTGTATTCACTTCGCGCATTCGTATTTATGGATTATTGCCAAAAATTGACATGGGTTATTTCAGTGAACCCCCTCCGATTTTCGTCATACCAACCTTTTCAGTGAGCGTGGGTAGCCTATCCACCCTCCGCCTGTCCCAAATCAACTTCACATCCGTTGTTTAGTGAAAATGAAATTTCCGCCTGCAAAATCAATCAAACATCGCCAATCAAACAATCGACCCTCACGTCTGGGTCACTTTTCCATTGTTCAAACTGCTCAACATACAATTCAAGCCGTTTATATGGGAATTTAATCTTTAATTATTCCTAGTTTTTTTTTCTTTTTTGGTATTAACTCTTCTTGTTTCCATGTCTCTCAGCACATAACACTTCATTATGGTTTAACAACCCCTTCTTCCGTTTTATCTACGACAAATAGTATCAGGCTTGTGCTCAGAATCAGAAAGAGACAACTAAAATTCCTTGGCCAAGAAGGAGGGGTTGGAAAAACCTAACCCTCACAGTTCCTACTGACGGCAAGAGAGCGGAAGCCTGTGAGTCACGTACATGAGGCGCTTGTGTGAATGGATAGCGAAACGAGAGCGTAGCAAAAGTAGAAAAACTGATAATCGCTATAAGGAATAGGAACTCATGGAGATCCATGTTCGTCTTTTTTTTATCTCGGTTACTAAGAGGATTACACTGTAAATATGCGGGAAATTCAATGACCACAGGTATTGGTAATGAAAACGAAAATTCCTGAAGCAAATTCGGAAAGGTAAGAGAAAATGGTGGAAAAGAAGTGTCAAAGATCAAATCAATATTACCTTCCAGATATGATATCCAACCATACAACTGTGAAATATGGCGAGGGGACCGGTCATGATATCGAGAAGTTACCATTAGAAAATGATGAAATTTGTGATCCAAACAAGCAAAGACGAAACGAGAACAACAAAAACAGGTATCCAAAAAAAAAAAAAAAAATCCATCAGCCACCTGAATCATCACTGGACAATTTTTATGCCGTTTGTATATAATAACATACCTTTCAAAGATTAAATAACCTGAACTTTAGGTAGGTTACGCACTGCTTTCCTCCGTGCCTCTAACCTTCAATATGCCCTGTCAGTGTTAAATTTTCTAATTCCTTTTTCATGGTCTTGCGACCTAAAAATTTCACCCTTGCTCTTTCTGATGTTAAAAAGAACTGTCCTTCGCAAATTAGTTAAACTAATAAAATATTTGTTTAGTATGTTTTAGAATAAAGCCTATCAAATTCTTTACTGTGTTCGATCTTTAGGTGTCTTTATTTATAGTAAATATCAGGAAATACTTATATAATAGTGCTTCAATGTACTAGTGATTTAACCTATCTCATATTTTATGTTATATGGAAAAATGTTACACCGAATTCCGAACATGTATCGGAATAGCAAAAGTATTAAGAGACAAGAAGATTAATAGACAAAAAGATTAAGAATCAAGAAGATTACGAGACAAAAAGATTAAGAGACAAAAAGATTAAGAGACAAAAAGATTCAGTCAAGATGATTAAGAATCAAGAAGATTAAGAGACAAAAAGATTAAGAGTCAAGACGATTAAGAGACAAAAAGATTAAGAGTCAAGACGATTAATAGACAAGAAGATTAAGAGACAAGAAGATTTAGTTAGAAACAAAGCATGCTGAACTGCTAGTTAATATTAGTACTTCTACAATGACCTCACCGATGAAGAGAAGACAAGAGGCAAGAGAAACGCTGTTTTACAAAAGGATACTGAGCATACAGTGGCCAGGGCCCGTAACCAAATAGGAAGTTTTACTGGAAATAAAATGGAAAAGCCCCATAGACTTACTATCAGAAAGTGACAGTTGAAAATTTTTTGAGACGCGTAAATGTGGAAGGGAGGGTGAAAAATTTGACAAAATAGAAAGATGGAAGCAGCAGGCGACATACTTGATGGTGTTTCTGTGAATGGATGTGAGAGCGGAGGAATTGGAAATGGAACGGAAGCGAATGCCGTGTACCCGTCTCTGTTTTGTTTCGCTTTGTTTCGTCTGTCACGGTGCTGCTGTTCGTTACGTCCCTCCTCGTTTGTGTTCCGGCAGTAGAAAAAACAACTTCAGGGCGAGATGTTCAAAAAAATAAAAAAATAAAAAAAATAAAACACTACAAATGATAGGAGATTGTGGAGAGCCGTGATTACTTATGTCCTGAAAGGACACAGTTTTCTTTAACTTGAATACGGGCAGTGCACTTGTGCTGTTTTGCCGAGCTTGGTAAATATCAGAAATCTTCAATTATGAACTAAAAACCGACTACCTGCCGTAGCGTAAACACTTCTAGAAACACCAATTCTTTATTAAAATGTTTTCAGATCACGCTCGAATGCATTTGCCTTGAGCCAGACTATGCAAAGCGTGGTAAACACCAAAACTGCTTAACTTGAGTTAGAGAACTGGAACTTTTGTTACGGTCATAAAAATTCGATTTGTTTTATTTGCTTTTTTTTTAATACAGAAAACTCTATGCACGAGACTCAGTCTATTTTCTTTTCTTTGATGTTATTCTCTGAAACACAAAGAAAGAATTTAAATGGACTAGGGACGGGAATATGGGTGGGGGAGCTTAAGCACATTCATTTGCAATACAATTAAGGCTGTTATGTAATGTAGACATATATTGTGTTTTTGTTTGTTTCCTTTTTTGATATTTTTTTTCTTGAACATTTGGTCTTCCAGTTAATTGCATTTACCATTCAACGCTTCTTTTGCCTGAGTCAACTGTAAATATCTATTGTGTGCGTGCCATCGTGTATACTTGTCGGTGGGGCTCCTTAGCTCTTTGATTTGTCACTATGTAGGTGCATAAAAATGTATCTGGGTAATTCTGAGTGTATGGAAATACACGAGGTATGTGTTTGAAAAACGAAGGCTAGCTCCAACACACACACACATACATGCACGCACACGTAGACTTATACATTTCTAAATTAGATGAATTAGATAGCAAATAGACCAGTTATAGAGTTACATAGATACAGGCACATTCATAGACACACATACTCACACTCGCATGCACGCACACATAAGAGATTTATTTTTTGTGTATACGTAGACACTTGGTTTATTTATATGGTGTGTTCGATTTTTCAAAAAGAACCATTGTTTTATATATATATATATATATATATATATATATATATATATATATATAATAAAAAGGCTTAAACACTAATATTCCATGGTTATAATTTATTCCATTGGAATCGTAAATACGATCCAATTCATCAGACCTACAAATTCAAATTTGAATTTGTAGGTCTGATGAATTGGATCGTATTTACGATTCCAATGGAATAAATTATGACCATGGAATATTAGTGTTTAAGCCTTTTTATTATATCCTTAGTCTGTCCTGGACATTGAGTTCTACCTGGATTCTATACTCTCGGAATTTTTTATTCAAAAAATATACATGTGTGTATATGCACCTGTGGATTTTGCATATATATGTATATTTACCACTAATATTATCTATCTATATATATATATATGTGTGTGTGTGTGTATGTGTGTGTGTGTGTGTGTGTGTGTGTGTGTGTGTGTGTGTGTGTGTGTGTGAAAATATATAGAAAATAGAAAAGAACTCGTTAGGTAATTAATCCAAAGTTCTTTAGTATTTTTGTTATTATTTAAAAAAAATAGTGCTCGATACAAAAGTAGAGCATAAATATAATTATTTATTTAAAAATATGATTCCAACACGCTACATTAGAGTTCTCATGTTTCAAAACAAGAGCCGAAAACTTCAATATAATTATTTGAATTAAACTTTTTTGGAATAACTTATTTCTGAAATTTACGTGTTTTAATAGCATATTCATTATTGAAATCAAAATTTCCATGGTAACGGCTAGAGCGATTGTTTAAATAGAAAGGGGTGAATGGTGTTAATAATTTGTATCAGTATAGAGTTATATTCATAGATGTCAAGTCAGGGTAAGGTTGGGGTGTCTAAATTTAAAACGGAAGATGATTTCGCCTAGTCTGGTTTACGTGTCTATAGAGAGTTATTTATTTTTTTTATTTTATTTTTTTCTGAAAGGGTTTTGTGTATATAAAAAAACTGCCGTAACATTTGTTTTTTGACGACTTCATAAAGGGTTATCTTTTTTTGTAGGGTATTTAAACTATTTATTAGGACTATGGATTTTAAAAATTATTTTATTGTTTGTTTTTATGCTAATTATTCAATGCAAAAATTTGATGATGTCGGCAAAAAACAGTTAACTCATGTCTATTGTTTAATAGATATTTATTATTTAGAAACTTAATAATGTGTACTTTTTCATGTAGGCATAAAGGGCATGGGTCATCCCAAGTTTTACAAGTTCTAGTTTTGTTTATAATTTTCCATTTTACTTTTGGTGTTTTATTCATTTCATTCAAATGCCAAAAATATTTAGATAGAGATGTCTGATTTCTTTTATTTATATTATTGAAAGAGCACGTATGCTGCCTCCATCTGGCTTTAAATTCATTCTTCGTAGACCCAATGTATATCATATTAGTATTAGGACTCTCAATGGATGAGATAGTGCATTGGTATACCACAGATTTGACGCAGCATTTATTTTCCAATGGGCAGTTTTCTGGGTTTCTACAATCACATAAGTTTTCACTGTTTTTGTCTAATTTTAGTGTTGGGTTTTTATTAATACTATTCAGACATGGGGGTTTGTTCAGGATTTTATCATTGTGGTTTTTTTTATTATACTTTCTAGATTTTCAGTGCAGCTCTAACTTAATTTTAGGGTGTTCTTATTAAATATTTTACTAAGTCTACTATTGGTAGAAAAGTATTTTTCTATTAAAGCTAGGAATTTCTGTCCTAGCTTAATACTAACCATTTGGTTGAACGGAGGGGTATACCAAATGATTTTTCTTTTCCTGTTTTTTTTTCCGGTTAGTACAATTGTTTCTATAATTAATGTTAGCATTCTTGTATCCACTATTTTTTAGGGCAGCGTTATAAAAGCTACTGTGTTGATGGAATATTTCTTTGTTAGCGGAGTTAATGCTGATTCTATTTTCTATTGATGAGGGTATATGTTTAATTATGGATGGAGGGTGGTTTGACTTCGGCTGTATATATAAGGGGTTATTATTTGGTTTTTTATAAGGTTGGTATTTTTTGTGTATACGTAGACACTTGGTTTATTTATATGGTGTGTTCGATTTTTATATATATATATGTATGTGTGTGTGTGTGTGTGTGTGTGTGTGTGTGTGTGTGTGTGTTAAATCTAGAGTTACGTCGAGGAAGTTTACCCTTTTCAATTTAGTACAGACTGTTATCTTTAAGTTTAGATTTTTAAATTCACTAAATATAATCTTTCTAATTTTCTCTATTTTAAATTTAGTAGAACTCCTCACTACCATGAGTCCGTCATCTCTATACAGTCCGATGTCCTTAATATCTATTTCACGGTGCGCGGTCAAGTTGTACAGTATTAAAAGACCAACAAGGTCAGAAGACTCTGCAGAGTCTAAAGATCCCATAGTGATGTCAAAAAGGTCATTATTGTTTTTTATCCATTGGTCCCCATTATGAATGAGGACAGATCTTTTTGCACTGAGAATTATATCTATTTCTTTCTTTGTTAGGTTAGAATACACATCACCAATCTCCAGGGTAGTCGTAAATAAATTCTTCGATATTGACGGATTTATTACTGACGAGACACATTCTCGCATCTAGCCAAAGACATTCAATTTTCCATTTTTCATGTTTTTTTTTGTTTGTTTTTTTTTCTTTCGAACCGGGATTTCTTACTAAACTATCAAATAAGGGAGAATCATTGGGACAAAATGTCTTTGAGTGGGGGAAGTTGTTGTAGTCATCTGCTTCCAATTTGTAGATGTTGCCAGTTTTGTCAGACTTAACTAGTATTTTATCACAATCATTTATGCTTTTAACTATTTGGTCTAGATGTTTTTGGAAGTGGCTTTTCTTTTTTTCAAAGGAGATGTTATTGATAATGTTGAGTAGGTCTTTTTCAAATTCATATAGCTGTTTATTGAATGGTGCAACTTTTTTTTACTTTTAAAGCCGTAAACTTCGCGTTCTTTATCGGTTGAGTTATTCCCACGAAAGTAGAAGTATGCCTTCCATCTCATTCTTCTAATTAATTCCTCTGTTTTTTGTAAAAGTTTAACAAAATATTTCCGTTTGTTTGTGGAATGTTTTTCAGAGAAATTCCGAAATTTACTTTTTCCATATTTTTAAAGAAGTTATTTTAAAAAATAAAGGTTCAGAAAAAAAACGGCAATACCAACAGGCGAGAGTTTGCTTCATGCTAAACGCAGTCGTCAGGCCATATATATTTACATACTCGAGCACTTTAATCCCAAAATATATCATCTCTTTAAACTATATTTTGTTTTATTCATATATATATATATATATATATATATATATATATATATATATATATATATATATATATATATATATATATACGTAGACGCTCAAGCCAGACTATGCGAAAACTTCCTCCGTCGTAAATTTAGCCACCCCCACCTTACCATGACCCGGCATCTATGAAAGTAACTCTATACTGATACAAATTATTAACACCCCAGCCCTGCCGATTCTAAACAATCCGCCCTTGATGTTACCATGGAAATTTTTGGTTTCAATTCTGACCATACTATTAAAACTCGTAAATTTCAGAAATAAGTCATTCCCAAAAAAATTTCGCTTGAAGATGGAACAGAGCCTACTTTAACTCAAGTTAATTCAAATATTATTTTGAAGTTTTCGGCTCTTGGTTTGAAACATGAGACCTCTTATGTAGCGAGTTGGAATCATATTTTTAAATAAATAATTATATATATATATATATATATATATATATATATATATATATATATACATATATATATATATATATATATATATATATATATATAGTGTATAAGATCAGCAGATCATTATTTAAACATATACTTTTAAATATAACAGGCATTGAATATCTATTATGTCTGATCATAAGCCGTTCTAATGGTCGAATGTTTGTTTTAATTTCTAGTGAAAATAAAGACAAAAACTGTCCAAAATTTGGATATTTTAGATATATGTTGTTCTTAATTTTTCGGCTCACATGAGCCATCCTCAGAGATGTTATACAAACATGAAACAAATATATCCACCGTCAAATATATTTTGTTATTTTAACATAGAAAACTGCTATACAACGATAACGGTCGCGCAATAGCAGACGCAGATCGTAAGTTCATGATGCTGTTCTATAATACTGTCACATACCCACAAAAAAAAAACTTTAGATATTGGAGGTTATCTACATTAAAACGAAGCGACCCACACTCAATAAAATGACATTTCAAACTAGTCACGACACATTACATTGGATCTAGACATTAGCCCTGTTGTAATACTTCGGTCTATCGCGTGATATGACGTCATAGAATCGCATGAGAAGAGAAACATTATTAAGGAACGAGAACAATAGAAGAGTAATCTGGAATGGCAGTAGATAACAATTGACATGCATTTAAATGTTTGAAGATCAAGCTTGTCTTGAAAGTAAGAAATGGTAAAGAGGTCCACAAGCGCAAAACGCAGGAGAAGAAACTGTTAGCATAGAACTTACGGTTCTACCTAATCAATTCGACTGTAAACTTTAAACCGATGAAACCTCGCACATCCGAACAATTGCGATTAAAGTATTCATAGAAAAGCAAAGAAAGGCAACCTTATGGGAGTGGAATGATGACTGAAGCCGAGACGACAGGCCAGGACCAATAATATTGCTGAACTGGCTAATTCAAGAAAGACATTTGGATCACTAACACAAAAAAGAGAATGTCTCATATCGAGAATATTTAACATAGAAAAACATATGAAAAAAACTAATTATTTTTAATGATATGTGGAAATCTCTACCTTTGCCTATGTTGGTCGCGAGACCGGAAAAACCTGTAGCAAAATTATGGAAATTAAAGCATAATATATATTTTTTTTAAATCCACATTACAACCAAAAACGTTTGCGGTTTCTCTATTTTTTTAATATATATATATATATATATATATATATATATATATATATATATATATATATATATATATATATATATATATATCCACATTTAAATCCACATTACAACATTATATATATTTATATATTTAAAAAAATAGAGAAACCGCAAACATTTTTGGTTGTAATGTGGATTTAAAAAATATATATATTGAGTCTTGACTCTGAATGTTGATTTATATTTACATACGCTCTATCTCTGATATTGAGCACGTTATCCCATAAATATACCTTACCTTAAAACTATATTTCTTCTTTGATGCGTTTATCAGTTACTAACAAAACTACTTTGATTGCTATGTTTACAATGTCTATACCTACATAACACACCGTGTCAGATGTTAGGCTTTGTCTCCCGACAAATATAGCAAATCCTCTCTCCATATTAGGCGGAATTTTAGTTTTCCAACGGAGGGATAATGACTGGGCCTTCATTATCATAGATACGGCGGAGTAGATGCGATAGATATCAATAAACTACAGAAGAATTCAAAATTGATCGCTACACTTGCCTTTCAAAAGTTCAACGATAATCCTTCTGTCGCCACTTAATTTTAAAACTATTTGATGTACGTAGGTCCTTACTTTCCGGAAAAAAATTATTTATATTTCATCGGTGAGTTTCACTGGATTTAGCAATTAATTTCGATTATTCCCAAATTTACTTCCAAGTTATAAAAAATGTTATCGTACGAAAAAAATAGACGTAAAAAATCGCCGAAAAAAAAAACGTATTAATAAAAATTTGGGAATCCAGAATTTCATGAATGGGGGTCTGGATCCGATCCGCCATGTTTTTAAGTTGCTCATGGAGTCGGCCTGAGAGCAATATTTTACCTTTGAACATGAGCTATTTAAATATAGAGAGTTGTATCCCTTTAATTGTTTCTGCCAGTATAAGCCAAGATGGCGTAATCCGAAAACAATTGTAGAAATGAAAACTTGGGATTCCAAAATTTCAGGATTGCAGATCTGAATACGACCCGGAATGTTTTTAATTTGCTCACGGAATCGACCTGATTCGCATTTATTATATATATATATATATATATATATATATATCGTGGCCTGACGATTGCATATAGCATGAAACAGACTGTCGCCTCTAAGTGTCGACTTCTATGTTCACTTTTATATTTACACACGCTCTATCTCTGATATTGAGCACTTTATTCCATAAATATAGCACACCTTAAGACTATATTTCTTTATACACACACACACACACATATATATATATATATATATATATATATATATATATATATATCATTGTGTGTGTGTTATCGTGTGGTAGGGTCGTCAGATTTATGGTGATTATGATTCTAGCACAAATATACAAGTGTAAGGCGGAGATTGGGGATCGAACTTACACCACTGTTTTATGGTCTATGAGTGAAGCTTGGATAACGTCTGCACACAGTGGCATTCTTCTAATACACTGGACGTGTGTGCAACAGTTTTCAGCGTCCTCCTTTCTGGAAACTAATAATAGACTTTTAAAAAACTAAGTAAACATTCGTAAGCACCTAACACACACATACATACACACACTCACACACACACACATATATATATATATATATATATATATATGTGTGTGTGTGTGTGTGTGTGCGTGTGTGTGTGTGTATTTAGGCAGCAATTTTTCATTAATGCATGTTTCATTAAATAATATAGAGAAGTTGTGTCTATTTATTTTAAATAATTTCCTTTCATATTGTCTAATAAGCTTAATAACATTATCATTGATAGACGAAAGGAAATCACCATACTGATACATGTTTAAATCCAATCTAAGCATTCGGCTTTTCAATATATCAACCAATATAAGCACGAAACAATAATTATAGTCTGTTTTTGTTGCATGAAAAATTTCAAAGCAACGACTAACTCGTCTATACGAGACGCGGAAGCGAAAATCGCGTCGCAGCTCGTGACTTCACGCGAGAGTGAAAACGAGAAGTATTAAGTATGGGAAGCCATGGTATAAACCAATGGCTTCTGTTATCAATTATAGGCATTTAAGAATATTTGTGGATATTTCGTAGTTTATTTTGTTCAGGTTAGGTTTCAACTGTTTTATGTATATAGCTTCAAGAATCTTTAGTTTTTGTTTATTGTTTTCATGTTTAAGTATAGTTGTGTTTTCAACAAGGATTTTCTGGAATTGTGTACGCGGCCAGGCATGTTGTTTGCTTTGAAATTCTTCATGCAACAAAAACAGACTATCATTATTTTTTCGCCTGTTTATTGGTTGATATATTAAAAAGAAATTGTCATCTTTTATAATGGCTTGTGTAAGCCGAATGTTTAGATTGGATTTGAACATGTATCAATATAGCGATTTCCTTTCGATTTCAATGATAATGTGATTAAGCTTATCAGACAATATGAAAGGAACTTAAAATAAAAAGACAAAACTTGTCTATATTCTTTAATGAAACATGCATTAATATTTATATGTATCTATCTATATATGTATGTATGTGTTTGTGTTTGAGCGCATGCGTAGCTATGTGTATGTGTGCAGGCGGCAAATTGATGCTTAATTAAGAACCTTTTATTTATTATTTTATGTTTTTATTCTTTGAACAATAAATGATGAAGGTAGAAGTTATTTTTACCCAATTGCTACGTCTTGGGAGTCTTCAAATGTAAAAATAAAGATTTTGCTTTCTCCACACTGAAATCATATTTTCTTTCACATCCAGTAACACTTAGCGCCTTAGGCGCATTATAATCTTCTTTGAGGTGATTTTTTTTCTCAGTAAAAATAAATCAGTTCCAAAACAGGAAACAACGTAAAAGAATAAAATGGACACGAGGAATTTCGTTTTGTAATCTGCCATTTCGTTTTACTCTGTTTTCGGCCGGAGAGTTTTAGGTTCATTAAGAGGATCTTTCACATTGAATGATTAGTAAAGTCATTAGTATACCATGAGGACTGCAACAATGAATAGGACAATTAGATAAACATTTCGGATGATTTTCAAATCTGTACCATACCAAAGTCGTATATGTATGACTCAACAAATGAGCATGAATCTCAATTTGATATTTTGGGATGGCTACGCTAAACAAGACAAAGTTTGCTATAAAAGCATTACTTGTCAATGACTTTCGATTTTTCTAAGGGACATATTGTTACATAAATATATTTCTATATATAAATCCCCGCCTTTTTCGTGTACTTATTTTATTATTCAACATACTAATATCCTTTCATTCAGATTCTATAATTCTTTCACCCTTAGTGTTTTAAACTTTTTTTATTCATTATTTTCAGTAGGTTTTATGGCTTCCCAGATAACTTAATTGGCTAATTATCGTTTCCTATTCACATAAGAAGCAAACTAAAGAGGTTTTCCTGCGAGAGAGTGTCCAACAAAGTTATCCCTTGCGCGTGATGTTGGTCATTTGTACGGGTATATCGTCTACCTTAGGAAGCAATCTCCGATAAAAAACAATGACGACGACGATCGGAGAGGCAAAAATAAACAAAATGAACGGACGGACACACGTATCATTTTAATGATGAAACACATTGATTTTGTATTAAGATCTAAGAAGGCTAGTCGTTGGGTTTGAATTCCATGTAATTTTTGTATCTTTGAAAGATTTAGGTAGAAGAGTTATTTTGCACGTGGAAAATGAGTATTTGTTTTGTATTCATATAAGTTTTTAAGTTAACAAAAAGTCCTATTTTAGACTTTACAATACAAATTATCTTGAAACTAACATAGACTCTAAAGTGACTATAATTTTACGGCCAAAGCCCTACTCCACTACCTACCCATATTTTATTTTTAATCGTGCTGGGGCGTAATTCTATAAAGGAGACAACCTCGAGCCTCACCATATAGTTCTACATTTTAGGTCCATTCAATGTACTTCTACATTCATCATTAGAATTACTCTGACGAAAACAGTTTTCATATTTTACTTTCTAGCGTTCCCAAGAATGCCAAGATGTAGTCAACAAATCTTTTCAAATATGCGGAAGAAACAAAATCTGGCTCAACCGGAAGTTGAACTGATTTCCCCCGTGATGAGAGCTCCAAATCTGAAGTTCCTCCCCAAGTATTCACACAACATAAATATAGGTAAATTCATTGCAAAATTCCACAGCCATATATCGTAATTCTAGATTTAAAATCACAAGCCGTTGCTCGTAATTCGATTTTCACTATGTGCCCTATTACCAAGATAAAAGGCCAGACAAAACCAGTTTTAGTAAATATTAACTTGCAGCGAGTCGAAACGAAATCAATAATGTTATTGTTCTTTTGAAATATCAATACTTTGAGCTCTAGCAAATTTCCTGTAATGTATCAAAAGATATCTTATAAGCGACTTTATTGATTCAGCATATCTTTTATAGATTTCTTAAAGTTTTATTCTGCTTTGAAGAGAACTTTGCCACAAGTCTTCTATAAAAATAACAAAGCTGTATTCAGTATTTTTAATAATTTAAAATAGCAATGTTATCGTGTGCATTGTTTACTCAACCGACTGACTTTTTATTATGACATGCTTATGAGAAAAACCGTGCCATAAACTAAATCGTTAATACCGTGAATTCCATCTATCACTCTTTTGAATCAGTATCAAACATACCTTGATTAAATTCCTGTCGCACACTTGGAGAAATTACCAAGTGTTGGTTTATTAGCAATCTCATCTCGTTGACAAATTCGTTGCTCATTTATTGCGGTCTTGTTTGAATTTAGTTAAACGAGATCCTGATGGTCACCTCTTCGGTACATACCTAAGATTTCCCCACAACGCGGAATGTGGCGCAAGACTGTTTTTTTTTTAAGTGTGGCGTTCCGAGCCCGTAGACTCGGGCAAAGATTGCCCGTAAAGCCCGTATACATGGGGTCGGGTGGCTGTCAACCTCACACGAGACTCTACCCGTAGGTATCTCCTCGTCTGGGTTCCTCTCCTCCCGGAGGCAGAGAGTCGACAGAGTAAGGATTAATCGTTAAGTTCTCTCTGATTCTTAGCTTTTCATTGCATCACCATTTCCATAAACATCATATTGTGTTACATATGCAAATTGGGTTATATATGCAAATTGTGTTACATATGCAAATTGAGTTAAATAGGCAAATTGGGCTACATATGCAAAGTGATTTTCATATGCAAATTAGACATACCAATCACTAATCAGACTATTAAACCGTATTGGCTGGATTCAGTCCGAATGTTTTTCAGTGCCTATCCTGAATTTGACTGCTGTCTCGGGCGGCTTTTTTATAACTGAATCTTTTACAAATTTGTCCTACTGTTTATTCGACGGCCGGGATTAACCCCCAAATCAATCTCTTGGTGTTGATCTTTTCTGTTAATTCCCCGCAAAATAAAAATAATTTATATTTCCTAAAATTGACATCAAATTCTCCCAGAGCGAAGCCCTTCTCTTGCATTCCACTTGGGTTAACCTTTGCGATGGCCCCAAATGTGAGCTACCCGGGTGCGTTATTTCTAAGTGTGGGGTTTCTGTCACGCCTACCTCAATGTGTTTGTTATAAATACATTCGAAAGGGTGCGCAGGATCGCTTCATCAATGAAATGAATTAACAGAAAATATCCCTGCTAGCTTCTTTTAACGGGTTGTAATGTATATTCTGACATCATGGTAAAACGTAGTTGAACTAATTTTTTTTTCGACATCAACCCTAATTTGTTGGTGCACAGTGAGAAAGGAGAGAAGGATTATTTCCTATTAATGATACAAATACAAAATGAATACGAACAACCGCCAATGAATATTGAACTCGATTCGCTGACTTCGTGGCTCACTAAGACTTATACATCTTACAATCGTTGAACGAAAGGCAAGGGCTTCATTTTTATATATTGGAAGCTGGATATTTTAGAATTTGTGAGCAGAAGATAAAGAGAGAGATGGACTTAAACTCTATCAGAGAACTTCGGAATGCCTGGTAACTGAATAAAAACCATCAAAGTCTGCCCGAAAAAAAAGCCCACGCAGATTCTTGAACAAGGACTGAGAATAAAATATATGCACATCCTCAACAGGATAGTGAACTCAATTTGCACTGGTCCTATAGCTTTATTCCACCTGACACTGACAAAAATCTTTCAGAGAAAGGGCCGAGCTCTCGTTTTGGACGACTGGTTATATTCTTTATGATCGAACAAGGGGAATGGGATTATTGAGTGATGTTTATTAAAATCCGTCTGACAGCTTCGTAGGGCCTTAAAGCTGAACAACAATAAACCATACAAACCCAACTGAAAAAAAAACAGTAAACATTTGTAAATATTGACTGAGAGAGAAGTTTATTTCGTACAAAATATCTTGTTGGCTCTAAGGAAAGTATTCGTTTTTTATATGTCATGTCCATTACGGACGTAGGCGATCACGCCCCTACAGAGAAAATATTTCCTACATCCTGATATATGGAAGGAGTGAAAATTCGGCGTATATATATATATATATATATATATATATATATATATATATATATATATATATATATATATATTAAAGGTAACAAATTCGTTGCTCCAAATGGATACTATTAATATAAAATATTAAAACAGATCCACAAATTACAGGTCAAATAATTGATACACATTAAAATCCAAAATCACCTCATATGAGGAATAAGCTTATTTCGGCAGATACAGACCAAAATATGATTCGTCTGTCTTATCAACCCCGGTATGGACTGAGTTCGTGACAGATTTAGACATCTAACTGTGAAAGTAAAAAAAAAAAAGATCGAAAAATAATACAGAATTTATCCATTTTAATGTTTCAGTCAGACGAAATGCGCGAGCTGGTGGTCAGTGGAGAATGGAAGGTATCCGTCTTAAAGGGAAGAGGTTTTATAAAATTAAACCAGGATATTAACCTTTTATATATATATATATATATATATATATATATATATATATATATATAGTACTAAGTATTAGAACTGAGTAATATCGGGTAGTCGATTTCACTGCATTCATTTAGGCTCAAATAATCCTTGGGAATGAATGAATCCATCTCTTCGTCTCTCCATAGCTATGGGTTAAATAGTAGAACAGACCCGGCCCTTTAGCCTTGATCAGAAAATAGTCGGGAAGAATAGCAACTTTCTATTTAAAATCGGAGAAATTCGTTCGGAGACCTACCTTTCTGTTTACGGTTCTTTCTAAAAGCGCTGTTGGTAGTGCAGAAGTCTTCGTAAGCCTACTATAAGCAACTTAAGTATGATAACAGACGCCAAATAATAATAAAAAAATTTTTGAAACTATATTTGCTTACGCAAAGTCAGATTAGACCGAAATGTTGTCTGCCGTATCTGAGCTGGATCTATTCAATTGTCTCTCGCTAGCCTCGACGGAGTTCAAAAATATTTACGCACCCATCTCGCTGATGAAGCATTTTTCATACTATTCGTCTCAAGCCTATCAACTCTATGGCTGGTTACCTGACTTTTTAATTTGTTTTTTTTTTGTGAATTATTCAAAGCGGAAATATATTTCGGATTATAAAACGTTGCTAACATTACATGGTATTCCAAAGAGATACCAAATCTAATTACTAACCAGGTTTGACGCCACTTACACACGGTGATTGAATTAGAACCAGTGTTTTCAATATGATTTGTTCGTAGATCTGTTTCCAGGGAATATATTCTGATTAGCTACGTTCTTTAGTTCCAGGAGTAGACATCTTTACAGCTAGCACCCTAGCTAGCTAGCATGCCATGTACACAGGAGTGTGCAATCATCATTTCTTTTTATTGGTAACAATTTCCATTCGGACAGTTTCTTCTCAAAGAACAATCTAAGAGAGGATATTTTGCCGAAAACGGCAATTTAAACTCTTTAATTCTAGGCACAATCATTATTTAACATATATATATTATTAATCGACAATCCTTACGTCTATAAAAATCTATTCAATAACGATCTACCCTGAGTGGCTCTTGAACCTTGTATTGCCGGATTATTGTATTACAATATGCAGCTTACAGCAGCTGGGCAAATTAACCCCCACAAACAACTGGAGTACAATTCACGACTGATAAGGAAGTTTATCTAAATTACAATGATTCCGTTGTTCATAATATAAAATTTAATTTGCAACCAGTTTATTTCTCTGACTTGCCCTCCTTCTCTCCTCCTTCTCATTCTTATTTTCCTCGATCTATCCCTTTCTCTCCCACCATTATCTCTCTTCCCATTTTCTCTCTGGGTCACGTTCTTTCTCACTCCCGTTTTCTCCCATCTCTCATCTCATTTTATCTCTCCTTTTTGTTCCATCCTTCTTCCTTTCACTCCCTCGCATTTTCTTATTTCACACCCCCTTTCAGTTTTCTCTGTCTCTCTCCACTTTTTCCCTCCCCTCTCTCGGGCAAATTCCTCATATATATATATATATATATATATATATATATATATTCAAATTAGGAGTTGAAACCATGGTAGCGTCATTAGCTGATCCCCTAAGCTTTGAAATTTAAAAGCTGTGCACGTTACATTTTAATTCTTTATTTTCTTTATATGCGTACTGAGGACTTTCCAATACAACTGTTATAATTTAACTCTGAACAATAACTGTTTTATAATATATATGTACATATATATATATATATATATATATATATATATACACACACACACACACACACATATATATATATATATATATATATATATATATATATATATATATATATATATATATATATATATATGTATATATGTAGAGAGAGAGACAGAGATTCAGTTGTTTGTGACCGTGGGTTTCACGCTTTTGCGATCATTAGACAAAATGTTTGTCTGATGATAAGATAACTCATATTCATCCACCTGAATATAATATCTCTATCACAACAATATACATATATATATATATATATATATATATATATATATATATATATATATATATATATGTGTGTGTGTGTGTGTCTGTGTGTGTGTGTGTGTGTATGTTCCAAGGGATGCTAAGGATTCCCTTGGAAAAGGAAGAGCATTTTAGTTTTTGTTGTTGTTTATGTAAGTAAGGATTTGCTTAGATTCAAAAAAAACATTTCGAAATGATTTCTGAACCCACTGTCAAGAAGAGAAGGTCGTAGATGGACGACGAGGAATCAGTTGCAATGAATGGCCACACGATAATAGAAATTGTCCAGTGTTTGAATTCAGTCTTTTCGCTGCCAGGATCTCAAAATAAAACAACCTAAGTTCTTTAACCGCTAACTCGAATTAGGATAGATTAAAAACATTCCCAATGGCATTATTACAAATTGAACATAAATAACCTGGTCAGAATTTGAACCGCGCCCTCTGATTACCCTTTCCGCGTTATTAACCGTGACCATACATCCACTCACCCACACATGCGCAGAGGCCGCATGTCTTACTGCTGGTATAATCTGACCAAAGTGAGAGAAAGACGCACCTGAAGGAAAAAGATGAGGAAGAGGCAATAGAAAGACTTTATCAGGTGCCGCGACACAAACGATGGGTGAAAATCATACTGACGTTATCAACATCCGTTGGATTGCAATTTCGGAAATCCTTATTTTCCCACACGAGAACCAAATAACAAACAATAAAAATTATGCAAATAATATCGCAGACATCCCATCTTATGTAAGATTTTTCAATATTTACATTTTTGGAAGCATATTAGAATCATCCAGGACATATACTGACTGTAAACCGCCAGCATAGTGTTAGAAAATGAATTCAGTAAACACGCAAAAATAGGAATGTCGTATGACAAGGATGTGTCTTCTCATCGGATTTATTCAATCTACCAGGATTCATTATTGGCGACTAGAATTTTAACAACATAAGATATACAGATGGCACAGCGATAATAGTAGACATAGACAGGAAACTATGAGATCTCGAACAGAAGTTAATGAATAAAAGCGAGAAGAAAGGACAAAATATCAATTGCAAGAAGACTGAATCCACGATTGTTAGCAAAAGGATGAACCCAAGATGCAAACTACAAATCAGAGATAACAAAATCAAGCAATATAAATATCTTGTAAGTGTTTTTGCATCGTAACGAACGTGCAACACTAAAATCCGAAGGCTCATTGGAATAGCGGAAGATGCCTTCCAAAAACTAAGGAAAGTATTAAGAAACATGAAAAAAATTCGTTAGAAACAAAGAAAAGAGTATTGATATGTAATATCAGTCCTCCCTATATTGCAATGAATACTCGATAATCTCCTCGCAGATGAAAACGATACCTGAAGCAATTGTAATGTGGTTCTACAGAAGGATGCTAAGTTGCCTTCGGAAAACTAAGCAATGTATTAAGAAACATGAAAAATTCGTTAGAAACAAAGAAAACAGTATTGAAATATTATGTAATATCAGTCCTCCCTATATTGCAATGAATACTCGATAATCTCCTCGCAGATGAAAACGACACCTGAAAAAATAGTAATGGTGTTCTACAGAAGGATGCTGAGAATACCATGGACCGAACATGTGAGCAACGACCAAGTTTTAGGAAACATGCAAACAAAAACGACATGTATATCTAGGATAGGTTAATGGTTAACTGGCGCTCACTATGCGTTGTTGATATTCACATGGGGCCCCAATCCCTAAATCTATAAATGCTCATATATTGAGCTATCTTCTTCCAGAAATGTAATAGATTTGAAACAATATATGCGTGTTAAAGTGTTCGTTCGTAATATCAGACATTTTATAATTCAACTGCCTTTCCCAAGTAATTTAATATCTTTAAGTGTTTTAACTACAGTGAAACCCGAAAGTGCATTTGGATTACGAAAGATGCTTTCCAAAAACCAAACAAATTATTAAGAAACAGAAAATTTTCGTTAGAAACAAAGAAAAGAGTACGAAACTGTTATGTAATATCAGTCCTCCTACATATTAGTGAATGCTGGATAATCTCCTCACAAATGAAGAAGAGTCATGAAGTATTCGAAATAGTGTCTTGCAGAAGGATGCTGGGAATTCCATGAGCCGAACATGTGAGCAGCGACAAAGTTTTAGAGAAAATCGAATCAAAAAGCGGACACTTCTACTTAACATCAGGAAGAGACAGTTGAAATTTTTAGGGTACATAATCAGGAAAGGGGTTTTGGAAATTTGATTTGCACAGTGAAGTTTGAAGGGCAGACGGACAGAGGAAAAAAAACGCATTGCGAGCTTGAGTAAATGGATGGTGGAACAATGTTCAAGAGAGATAACGAAAAGACAGAATTTAATAAGAGATACAAAGGATTGTCTTCATATATAACTTTTCTGCCTTGATTAAATTTAATAAAAAATACAATAAACAAACTTGTCCAAAACATTGAACAACAAGTCTTGTATTATTTCAAGCGTGACTGATAGCAATTTATCAAATGTCTGTTGATGAGCAACCCGGACTCAGGAACTGATAAATGATTCCAATTTAAACACTTCAAAGATTACAAGCTGTCAATGATAGCACTTATCACACGAAACAAAACAGTATATATCAATATTACTTCGCCTCTATATTCATAATGATTTTCTTTCTTTATTTCTGCAAACTCCATTCGCAAATATACAGTGGGGTTGAATAAGCGACCGTACACATGAAAATATTTCATATTTTATTTGTAACATATTAAATTAACAAAACGGGAATATATCATCTGTATCAGATTGCATACTAAAAATGTATGTATATAAAACTAAATAATATTCCATGGTTAAGAAAATATAGCAATATTTAAATTTTTAGGTTTCATCTCTATGCCGGTTCAGAAGGAGTGGTGTCGTTCTTGGGGAGTGCGACTTGATACCGTCTCTGTGTAGTTCCTTACTAATCGTTTGCTTAGTTACGTTAACTCCTGACAAACTCAAATCATTCTGAAGGTCTTTTCTGATGGCCATTGGGTTATTTTGGACCTGTCGTACCAACTTTCTTCGTAATCTGGGAGAGATCTTCCTCGGAGCACCGGGTCTGCCTTTTTTCTCAAGAGTATTACGTCTTTTAAATCTTGCAATAAATGAAACAATTGTTGAAAAAGTTATGTTCGTGTCACTGGAGATGTTTCTGTAACTTTTTCCATTATTTCATAGCTTAATCATTAGCTCTTTTTTAGCAGAAGTCATTTCCTTACGACTAGCCATTATTAGAACCGTTACCAGTGAACAGGAATGCAGAATGATCCAATTTTGAACTGAATGTTGCAATAGAGTTACTGAGAATATTCTAGAACTGTTTAGAATCTTCTACTTTGAAGCACAACCAAAATCTACCGTATTATAATGCAAGAATTGATACTGTACGAACACTTTTTGCACAATTCGAAATATAAAAATTTGCATAACTATCACTTATCGTTGAATTTCTAATTTTAAATTGCAGATTCTTATTCTATGCCCCAAAATACATATATACATTGTTATTCGAGGTTTTCATTTGCTATAACTGAGAATAACAAGCATTTGTTCGCTGTACGAACACTTATTCAACACCACTCTATAAGTAAAGTATATGCAAACAACAGGATCTTAAAGACGGAATAGATTTGTATAGGTTTTATAGACTTAAAATTTTACAAATTATTTAGTGATGGAAGATTTCATTATGCAACAGAATTGCTCAATATATACTAAATACTTACACCCTTTGTGCAAATTGATTGAAACAAAAAGAATAATTCCATTATTATTTACTTTTTTTGTATTTTTGTCGTATATACATTCCACAGAAAACTATTCTGGTTACTTTTGGGCCCAACCTCCTATATAGCAAATGTCAATTTCTCGATGTCGTACATCTTATTTTTTATAATGTATCTCTGTCCAGAAGGTACTCTTCATATTTTCCTGTGTTCTACGAAATTGATTAAATTATTTTCTTGCGGCTTTTACTCGGCTTATTTTCCTTTTATTATATCCTGTGGATGTTAAATTCTCCGAGCCTTTTCCCCTAGTTGTTTGTACAAAGATTTCATCTGTCTTTCCGATTATTATCAACAGTTACTATTCTTTTTTAAAGCATCCTCTTTGATCACGCATTTGGTCAATAACAGTCACACAATTTGCAGGGAAAATCGCATCTATTCTTTATCTGAGTACAGATTTGTGCAATTTGTAAAATTCTATGTCTATAAAACCTATACCAATCTATTCTATCGTTCGTATATACACCCTTCTGAAAATTAACTGAAACAACCGTTTTAGTATCCTTTCTGTCACCAGACGGTCAGTTTTAGACCCACTGGAGAGACAGGGTGTAATAGATTTGTATTTTTCCTCGGATTAGGCCATTTTCCGTGGTGTGCAGTAATATGAATCTACTTTCGTGGTCTATGATGAAATTTGTTTGGGCTTGAAACATATTGCGTCATCCGTGATTGCATCAGAGTTTCATCACGCCCAGACATTATTGTCTCGACTGTCGATTAGTTGTCCTACGTCTAATGTCTGCGATGGAAGTTACTCTAAAGAGGCGTATGAAAATTTTAACGCTGCATGAACTCACTGACAACCACTACCAGTGTGCAAATCAAAATACTATAGACTGGCGCGGAAACTCTCCTGATTTAAATCCAATCGAGAATCTGTGGTCAGTCTGCAAGGAAAGACTTTGTGGAATGTACATACGAAGTACTAACATGCGCACTGGGTCATGTTTCATTGAAGAAATACGGAAAAAAGTAAATAATAACGGAATTATTCGTTTTGTTTAGATTAATTTGCACAAGAGTGTAGAGATAGATAGATAGATAGATAGATAGATAGATAGATAGATAGATAGATAGATAGATAGATAGATATGAACAGGCTGAGATATATAGACTGGCTTGGAAACTCTCCCGATTTAAATCCAATCAAGAATCTATGGTCAGTCTGCACTGGGTCATGTTTCATTGGAAAAATACGGAAAAAAGTAAATAATAACGGAATTATTCGTTTTGTTTAGATTAATTTACTTAAAGTTTTATACACATGTCTTTATCTCTTTTTTAAGAAAGTCTCAACTGATACTCATCATTTCTAAATGATTTTTAACCTTTCAAAGGAAGAAAAGAATCGGGATGATTATGATGATGATGATAAAAGACTTCTTTTCTCATCTAAGAATCACCATCACAATTGAGGATCTTATTAGAACCAAATTACAATACAGGAAACACCGAGACTGTAAATTGTTTGTCTTTTCTTTTTTCTTTTTTTAAGTCAGTATAAGTTTTGATGTACAAATTGCTGTTCCTACCCAGTCATATCTGCATTGCTATTGATTCTAAGGTCAGTTTGATATATTCACATTATAGAGAATTTGATTTTTCATCTCTATATGAACGCTCATGCCTTGAAAGGTACAGAGAGAAAGACACGGCAAAATAGTAATAGTAGTAGTAGTGGTGGTCATAGTATTAGTGGAAGTACCAACATGTGCATTGGGTCATATTTCATTGGAAAAATACATAAAAAAATGGTTGGTGCAAAAATAATGTCGTTTTCTCACATATGTTAATATGTGAAAAAACGACATTATTTTTGCACCAACCTAATAATAACGAAAGTATTTGTTTTGTTTCAATTAATTTGCACAAGTGTGTGCATATTTTATTCCTTTCTGCAATATTTTGTCTGTAGAATTAGATTTTTAATTTTCAAATTGCAATTTGGAATGTTTACATACGTGTCGTCTATGAAGCAGCGCCTGGGAAATAGAAACTGAGGTTACGATTTCAAATTCCACTCAAGTGTGTTAGGTATCCTTTTGCACAATTTCTCTCGGATAATATATAAATCCATCTCTTCCTCCGTCCATGCATGGACTAAAGATCGTGACAGACTGAGCCCTCTAGAATTGGATGGATATAAGTCTAGAGTCAGGAACTCAACAAAAACACCCCCACCCATATGTTGGGGCACATATGGTGATATTTCCTTACTAGGATTTCCTTATAAACTTCCATTCAAAACATGACAGAAGGCATCGATGAATATTAATTACAAATTTTAAAATTATCGCTATGATTTAATATAAGACTAGCAATAAATAATCGAATTATTACTCCTACAAAAGAATATCTGTAAGCATTATCGTTTTAAATCTATATTCTTGAGGACATCGATTTTGACGAATCTCTAGTTTGACAGGTGTCTGCAAATTCTACAGTTACAGATGCTGTTTCCATTATGCTTGTTCAATGAAATGTATAAGGTAACCAAAAATGTCCTTTCCGTTTTTACGTGTAGAAGAAGTGATACGCAAATGAGTGCGTCACGTGCCGGGAAAGAGGCGTACAGATGCGTTTCGTACGCACAATACTCATATAGCAAGTAGCGGCGACAAAACATGGAGGTGTCGTTCGGAGTTGTCAGCTTTATGACTTTAAAGATGGCGTCTCCGCAGCCGCATCAAGTCGCCGAATACAACAACCCTTTGGGAATAAAACAACCCTGTGGGAATACAACGAACCTATAGGGATAATTCCGTGAATGAACGAACCGCATTGGTTCCAGAAATTCAGGTCGGAAGATCTGTACGTTTGTAATTACCGCTGCAGTGGTCAACAGGTTCTGGATGATGAGATTAGGCCCTGAAGCTGGCCATAGAGAATGACAGCAGCCAAACCAGTGGTAAGATTGCCGAACGCTTCCAGGCTCCTGAGGCACTGCATAGGGCAGATGTAAAAATTGCATTAAGTACTGACTAGTGACGAAAATTGGGTCCTGTATGACACTCCCAATTGCGCCAGGCATTAGTTGTTATCACGGAACCCTGTGCCGCAAAACCACAAGATCACCATTACATTCACGCAAGATTATGCTCTGTATCTGATGGACTAGTCGACAAGTGAACTATGGCCTGCTGTCAACTGGCCAAATCATCACTTCGAACCTGTATTCGAAACAGTTTGAACGTGTGCAACAGGCACTGAACCAGAAATAATAAGAATTTGTTAATTGCACGGGTGTACTGTTACCCCATGAGAATGTGGGTAGCGACTTGACTGGTAAACAGTGCGCCATCAACCTTCCGCTCCAGATCTTGCACCAACTGATTATCATATCTTCCAGTCCCTGGAATACCAGCTTCGTAGTAAATAATTTGTAAATGAAGCAGACTTGCGACAGGAACTCACAGATGCGGATGGAGATTACTTCGAGGACTAAATTTACTGTATACCTTTTTTCCTAATTAGTTAAAAATTTTAAGAACTTTTTGTTACTATAACAAGCACGAAAATAAATTTTATTTATATATTGGCGTGTTTGGGCATCTCGAGGTAGTGTAATGGTTTGCAAGCTTGTCTTGCTAGAACAATTACGACTGGGTAGTCAGTTCGATCCTCACTTGGTGCCCCCATGCCATGGGCCTTGTGCCATATCTAAGCCACGCTTGGAACATCACAGGGCAATTCAAGGCGGTGTAATGTTTATCAAGCTTGTCTCGCTAAAACCATTACGACTGGGTAGCGAGTTCGATCCTCCCTGGGTGCCCCATCCTTTCGGCCCTGTGCCACATCTAAACAATCCTTGGAAAATCTATATATATTTGCGTCTTCAAAATCTCCAGTAAGGTCCAATTCGAATCAAGTAGCATCACGTGACCTCAAATTTCTGTTTTTCTTCCTCAGCATTCTCACCAACTTAAGCAACTCCAACTTTTCGAGGAATCACTACATTTCTTATCCCTTTTCGTCCCGGTGAAAAATGTCATCTTTGACTATTTTCACACCCGCCAAGAATACTTAACATTTTCTTTTCCTTTTAATTATTTTTCGTTTTTTTAAAGAGTACATCTCAAAAGAGTCTATTGAAATTGATGCAGATCTGAATTTGTGTCGTGAAGTCTGTCATAGTGTTCTGGAAAGGTTCGAAGAATGTTGAAATGTTAAAGGAGGACATTTTTAACAGAAGCCATTGGTTTATACCAAGGGCTTCCCATACTTAATACTTCTCGTTTTTACTCTCGCGTGATCATGTGCGACGTCACGAGCTGCGACGCGATTTTCGCTTCAGCGTCTGGTATACACGAGTTTGTCGTTGCTTTGAAACTTTTCATGCAACAAAAACAGATTATCATTATTGTTTCGTCCGTGTATTGGTTGATATATTGAAATATAATTGTCATCTTTGATAATAGCTTATGTAAGCCGAAAGCTTAGATTGGATTTAAACATGGTGATCAATATGATGATTTCCTTTCGACTTTCAATGATAATGTTATTAATCTTATCAGACAATATGAAAGGAATTTACTTAAAATAAATAGACAAAACGTGTCTATATTATTTAATAAAACATGCATTAATATATATATATATATATATATATATATATTAGGTTGGTGAAAAAATAATGTCGTTTTCTCACATAGTAACATATGTGAGAAAACGACATTATCTTTTGCACTAACCTAATATATATATATAGGTGTGTGTGTTTTATCAGTTCTTACGCTGAAAATTTTACCAGACTTGTTAATATGTAATGTTGATAAATGGTGCACCTAATACTCCACAAAGAGTGAAAAAATTGAATAATGAACTTAAATGAAGTAGAGAGTCGAAAGCCGTTCAAATATACTTTATAACTATTTGCATTGAAACGGCATTGATAACTTGTGTAACTGTGAACAGAATCACTCGAAATAAAGAATTTCTCCGCTCTTATCAGAATTCCAAACTTTTGAATTCGATCAAGATAAGGGAATTTCTCATTTCAAAGTTTCACTCCTTAAAAAAGTAACTGAAGACCTTTATATTTAGAGCTCTTTTCCTCGAAGGATTTTGATTTTTTTTTTATGAGAGCAAATATTTCAAGATATTCAATATGAATTTATCATTCTTCCCATTTGCGTCAAGTTTTTTTTTTAATTACTTATTTACATCTTGCTTAAGTCTAGGTCGAATAATTTGTTTGATATATCGCGAAAAATATAGCGCCTTTTTTTTTTTTTTTTGCTTTGAATCATTTAGAAATTTCTATGAAATTATATCACGCAAGTTTTCGTTGAAAGCTGCATCGGTTTTATCATGCCTCGATTTCTCTGCTTCGTTCAATTTAACATTCTTTTTTTTTTCTTTCCAAGCAGCTTTGAGATTTCAATCCATCATGATATTCCTTGGTTTGGCTAATGAAAACTGTTCATGTCATTTAATCCGAAACGCGGATTCTATTTCATTTTTTTTAATGAAATCAGGTTTCTCGTCGACAATAGGAAGCATTGGCAATGAATTTGAATACGACACCTTACATACATTCGCCTTCCTTCAACGTCAGGAAGAATCTCAAATGCGTAAGGGCAATGTATTTTCACGAATCTGGAACGTTAAACAGAAGATAGCTGGTATTACATAAATTTCCACCCAAAACATGAATATATATATATATATATATATATATATATATATATATATATATATATATATATATATATATATATGTATATATATATATATATATATATATATATATATATTATGAAATAGACAAAGTCCGACAATTATTTTAAAACATTTTTATGTTTATACATTCTTTTTATAGATACAAATATTTAAGTTTAAATAAACAGTGTTAAACAACATTTACCGGCCTGAATGGCCGAGAATTGTGATACAAAATATTCGTCTTCTGACAGTATTTATAACATTTACCGGAGGACGAATATTTGCTATGAAAATTTCTTCGACTTTCCAGCCGGTAAATGTTATTAATACTGTTTATTATAAACAGAGCATTTACTTAAATATTTGTATCTATAAAAATGCTTTAACATATATATATATATATATATATATATGTGTGTGTGCGTGTGTGTGTGTGTGTGTGTTTATGGGAATCTATCTCCCAAACCCTAAGAGGAGTTCGATAAAAAACAAAGACAGAAACAGGCTACAACTTTATATATACAGATATGTATGCATGTGTATATATATATATATATATATATATATATATATATATATATATATATATATATATATATATAATTAATGAAAAACAGACCACTTTAAAGTATATATATATATATATATATATATATATATATATATATATATAATGTTTCTAAGAAAAATCAAGGGCAGGCCTCTCTTATAACTGCCATCTTAACAAGTCCCCTCCTACTTTTTGATTGTGTTATTTTCATTCAACACAATGAAGACATAATAATGGCGACGAGAATTCGAATTCACATGAAAATGTTTTTGTTTTTTTTATTTTCTCTCGCTTAGTATAAATCGCTGGGGAAATTCAAAATTCCCGGAAAAAAATACAATATACTATTCGCGAAAATATTTTTATTCCTTGTTAAAGATTACTGGTCCGAACATAATATACTAAGGAAGAATTGACGATAGTTATTGGTAGGCACGGTGGAGTAATGGGTAACGGCTTCGATTGTGGAATCGGAGAGCCGAGTTCGAATTCAAGTCGAATCCATTGCATGGATAATAAATATAGTCCATTACATGAATAAAAATAATAAATGAATCCTCTTCTTCTCCCCCCACCTGCATGGCAACTGATCTACAGCTGAAAGAAATGGCAACCTACTGCGGGAAAAATCAGTCAGGTATCGAAACTTACATGATCGCCTAAGCGTTTAACACGTACGGCATATAACTGACTGACTATTCAGCAACTATTACAACAAATGAAATGGACGCGAATAGAATATCTTGAAAACGGATAAAAGCAATCCTAGAAATGCAAAGAACGGACAATTTCGTTTTCACCGGTCGTTAATTCAGTGAATTTCATTACATCCCAGATTCATATCCTACTGAAAAAGTGCTGTTTAAGTGTCTATATTTTCGAAAAGTTTTGGTGAAAAGAATTCACTGTTTTATACACGTTGGCAATACATGAACTTTACTAAGGACGAAAATAAAGATTTTGTCGTTAAAGTCAACCGTAAGTGTGAGAAATTTAAACTGGATGCATTATCCCTTGATTTAAATGTCTAATTTTCGTTAAAGGTCTGACATGAAGATACGATACAAAAATACGCTCTCTAATACTTAAAAAAAATTTCAACGGGATTCTAAGTTAACGATACAGACTGCTGCGGAAGAGTGCCAAAATAATTGTTAAAGGTACGATACAGCCAAAATCGGGCAAAATGGCATGACAGAATTATAAATGATTAGGTAAAAGACGGTAGTATCAAAAGCAAAAGAAATACACGAATTAACTTGCTGAGAGTAGTTCTTCCAGCTAAAGAAACTGTAACATTCAAATAATACAAATTCCGTGGGAGTAAGAATGAATAACGCTACGGTTAGATTCCAATTCGACACTGACAAAGATATTCAAATTTTGATGAACAAACTTAGAACAGAATTGGCAAGACTACCTTAAGAAAAAAAAAGTTGCAAGATAACTATTGGACAAGAAATTAATTTTTCTGGGGAAAATTACGTGTAACATTGCTCTTGCGGGTAACACTAAAAATGCAGATGTTTACGTATTAAAAAATTCCAACGCAAATTTACTAGGCGTCAATTGGCTAAAATTATTCGAACGATGGAATTGGCCGATTAATTCATTGTGTGGAAAAATTAATTGTTCCTCAGAGAAAAAGATTAGAGCTACAGAAACTCTGAGTAAAGTAAAAAATAAATTCAAAACTATTTTCTCAGAGGAGTTGAGTAAATGTACGTCAGAGACGTTTTTTAAATTAAAAGAAAATGTGATATCAGTCTAAGAGAAATATACAGTGCTGTTCGATAAAAGTGACTCACCTGATTTTTTTTTACTAAATGTTCTCTTTTCCGATGAAATGAAAGTTGAGCTAAATTCAAAGGATAAGCGATCTAAAATCCGAAGAAAGAAGCTTTGAAAGCTCTTTGAATTTAGCAGTAAGTACTGTCAAGCATCCGTTCAGTATAATGTTCTGAGGATGTTTTTCTTTTCATGGAACTGGTTTCTTAAAACCTATTAAAAAGACCCTCAGGAGCGAGCAATACAAGAGAATTTTAGAGTCTTGTCTGCTCCCTTCTGCTGATAGGGTGCAAATCGACCCCACCAAGCTCATTTTTATGCAGGATAATGCTCCCTGTAACAAATCAAAATTGATGAAGGAATACTTTGATGAGAAGCAGGTGAGTGGTATGACATGGCCGCCCTAATCTCCTGACCTCAACCCCATAGAAAACTTATGGAGCATTATAAAGTACAGGCTCTTGAGAAAGCAGTTGAGCAACAAAGAGGATTTGATTGTGAATTTCATATCTGAATGGAATTCAATGCATGGAGACGAGATTTGCCAGAACCTAATCAAGTCAATGCCAAAAAGGGTTGAAAAGGTTATTCAAAATAAAGGAGGACCCATAGATTATTAAATATTTCGAACTATATTACCTATTATAAATAAATTATACCTCTATTATTCTTTATTTAAAACTGTTCGGTTATGTTTCTATTGATTACTAGTTGAAGGAAATAAGTGAGTCACTTTTTTTGCACAGAGTTTTTTCCCTAAATCTCATTTATATCCAAAATTATAATTATCAATAGAATACTTTAGGGTGAGTAAAATATTTTACTAGGTGGTCGAAAAGGGGTCTTTCTATTAGTAAGATTAAAAATTAGTTTGACCCCAAAAACAATAGGCGAAAAATGTTTTAAGCAAAAAATCAGTTGAGTCACTTTTATCGAACAGCACTGTACCCTTTTCTGCATTGAAGTTTAACACCGATCTGGATAGGTCAGAAAACTGGGGAGTTATTGAAAAAATAGTTAATGGGGTACGCCCACGGTTTATATTAGAATGAAAAATAAGATTCGTTTATGTGCAAATTTTTCAACTCGATTAAATAACTGCCCCCTACTATATGCATATCCGCTAACATTGAGGAGAAAGCCCGCCCTAATCCTTGAGCCGAATGCTCCATTTATCGTGAATGTCGACCTGCTCTGAAGGACTTCACACTAGTTAAAGAAGGCCTCCCCGACACCGTAATGTTGTGTTCAAAAGCATTATATCGATGAGCTGAGTTTGATGAATGAGAAGCTTAGCTCTCTGTGGCTTTTGGGCGTCCAGGTGGCGTGTCTCAATAACAACCAGGCATCACTCACCTGGCTGGTATTAAGGAAGTCCCTCTGGGGTGGCAAAAAGCTCTCTGCAGTGGACCTGGAAGTTAGTCCAAAGTACGTGCGCTGCGGTGGGGCGTTTGATTCCTTGGGGCACATCTTTCACTGTAGCGTCGTACGGCCGTTGTGCGAACTGATTAAATGTTACATGGTTCGTGTCCTGGGCGGAAAGTTCTTTGTCCTCGAGGCCAGTTCATTTTGTAGCAATATTGTGACGCAGCTGATAAGGAATGAACACTATGTGTTCTTGTGTTTACTTGGCATTATGAGAGTCGTAATATCGACGACGCATCAGAAAGGTTTTTATGGCTGTGAGGTGTTTTCCTCTTCTAAACAGATTTTGCTCTTTAAGTACCAGTTTAAAGGCACAATTAGAGCGGAAAAGAGGCGACTCTCTTCCTCGAAATTCGTTGAAAGGTTGTTGAATGTTTCGCGTTCGATTCGTTTGAGAGCGGCTAATTAAAAGGGGCATCTAGAGGTGAACTAATGTTTAGAATATTGGTCGCCTGTTTTGGCATTCCAGTCCAATTTTTTTTTTCTTTTGATTGAAGTCGGTATGGATGGTCATCGGGCCCCTTTATTTTTGCTCTCATTTTTATCTTTGATTCTTTCCCCTTCCCGTCCCCAAATAGTTGACAAGGATTGCAGTTCTTTGGAGAATGTGCAATGTCTTTCGATTCGAGGGGGAGTTTTTTTGTGCCTAAATGTGCCAGTGTACAATAGACTCATGAAAATCATTTTATTAATTCTGAAGTATTTTTTCGTCCAGTTAAACATTATCTCTCCCACGTTTAGACTATGTTAGTGCCCCTTATTAACACTATTTGTTTTTTAGTTATGCACATATATTGGGATGTCCAGAAAGTTCATGCCGATTTTAAAGGAAAATTAAAACACAAAACAAAATTATGCCATTAAACATTTATTCAACTAAGTATGAAATATTTTGTTGCACAACATTTCTCCATTTTTCTTTCAACTTAAAGATTCCACCTTCCCAGAATTTCGGTGATATCTTTGCAAAGAAATCATTATGTTTTTTTTTGTTTTTTTTTATGTCATCTAAAGAATTAAAATTTTAACCGTTGAAATTATTTTGCAAGGACCTGAATAAATGAAAATCCGAAGGAGCAATATCTGGTGAATATGGCGGGTGGGGTAACATATCCCAGCCAAGCTGTGACAATTTTTACCTGGGTCGTCAAAGAAACGTCAGGTCTGGCAACATCCTGATGGAAAACAACACTTTTCCTGTTCGCCAATTCTGGGCGTTTTTCTTAAAATACTGCCTTTAATTCGTCCAATTGTGAAGAGTACTTATCAAAAACAATTGACTTGGCAGAAGTTCATAATACAGAATTCCTTTTCAATCTCACCAGAGGCACAACAGGACTTTCTTAGGATGAAGGTCTGCGTTTGAGGTCGTTAAATTTTTCTCATGTCACTTATCCCAGGTTGTCCTGAGTAAGACGCTAAACTACATCCGCGTCGTAGGTAAGACGATAAACTGCGTCCAACAGCAAGGACTCTGATCACGAGGTTTTGAGGAGCGTGGAACCACTTCTTATTTGCTGTTGTTCCCAGGTCCAACCTAACCCCGGGTGGTAGCACCTGTTAGGGTCCCTATGGGTTAATAGTTTTGATTGAAGGGTCAAAACACTATTAGTGTGAAAATAGGTTTTAATCCCAGAAATACTTTGTAAAAAATTATTATCAGAAATAAATTTTTGAAAAAAAATTCTTACCAGCAATACATTTTTGAAAAAAAAATACCAGTAATACATTTTTGAAAAAAAATTTTTAAAAAATCTTGTCGGCATTAAATAACTCACTGAGGTTGATATACCGTAAAACTAAACAAACCAAAACCAAACTTACCCCAGGATCTTTCTCACCGAACATTGTTGTAAACAATACTCTTCTCATCACCCGTCACAGTTTGATTAAAAAATGGTGCATTTTCATTGAAATGATGAAATGTGATCCTAATGATTCGTTTCACTCAGATCATGTGGTACCCAAACATCGTAGCAGTTTGAATACCCAAGCTTCACTATATGCTCATGGATGTTGGATTTTGATAAATTTAGTGTTTCTACGAATTCCCGTGCTGTGTAATGCGGTTTATTCTCAATCAATATCTTGATTTGGCCGCCAGCTTTAGTGGGTAGGAGCAACTGCCGTTTTTCATCAATAAGGCTACAATCACCAACTCTAAATTTAGCAAACCACATCCGTAAAGTTATGTCAGCTAAAGCAACTTCAGCGTATACAGCGTGTATCTTTTTTCTTGCTTGCGAGGAATGTTTGTAAAAAAAAACGATTCAAGTGTCAAAGATGCATCTTATAATCTTCAAATTGACAAGAGTTAAGTAATTTGAATCTTTCTTTCTCAAGAGATAGTTTGAAATGTTCTCTAATCGGAAATGTAAGCATATTATATCTGTCGATAAATTTGACATCTTCTAACGTGTTGGAATATGAACAACTAAAATCGGCATGTGCTTTCCGGGCAATCCAATACTTTTATCATGAACATTGAGGAAGTATTTTTATCAACTTTGTCCTTCACAAAGATTGTACATAAGGGATTAGGTAGGAACTCTTAGAGTAAACGTGGTACCATGGTGTCTGTATATGGTAGGGTTGTGTAGATGAGATGTTTCGGTGAAAGGAACAATGTACGAACATGTGGGTCAGTGACTGAGGTTAAGTTATCGATAGCACAAGTGAAGTCCAGTCTCCCCCACCCTAATTTTTCCAACGTGGCTTATTTGTACAATAAATACTAAGAGTAAACAAGTATATATATATATATATATATATATATATATATGGTTGGATAGATGTGAGCAGGTGACTCTGGGTTTCACGCTTTAGCGGACGATCGCTAAAGTGTGAAACCCAGAGTCACAAGCTCACATCTATCCAACCATATATGTTAGCTCTATCTCTGATATTGAGCGCTTTCTAATAAGTACCGCGCATATAATATATAAATAATTATACATATATATATATATATATATTTATTTATATTTATATACACACACTTTTCACATATATATATATATATATATATACTAGTGGTAATAAAATTGTGCTCGATGTAACAGAGCTATCATTTTTATTAATAATGAATAAACATTTCATGTTTCCTTTACCAGTCACATAACTCGGCAGCTCAATGTGATCGTATTTTCTTCAGCGACTGACTATTGCATCGAGCATAAAATTCAGATTTTGGCTACCAGTGATAAAACAAATTTGTATATATTTATAGAGAATAATGGCACTATATCCGAGATAGAAAATCTATAAGAACTTCACGCATCACTACAATTTTCAGGACAAGATAGAAGATCGCACTGAAGAACAAAATTGGCTGTCGCGATGTCGTGTGGATTCCTGTGTACACGCTGTCTCTATCTTGTCCCACATGTGCAGTATCGTCCAGTATCGTGCAGATGTCATCGTTCATTATGAACTATTGTAAAATTTCTAATAATTGCCATCTTGTCAGTGAATGATTTTTATTGCGCTGTCTAAATATGAAATAGTTTACAGCAATATCATACACCGGTTCTTATACGATCACAAAAGTTAAGCGGGGTCGAGCCTGGTTAGTAGCTAAATGGGTAATCGTATGGCAATACCAAATTCTGTAAGCTTGGAGCTTCGGATAGTCTAATGAATAATGGGAAAGGCATGAACCAACTTATTCTCCCTACTAGCTATGAGTTAATTCGAATTTGCATGATTAAATCATTATTACCTTCAAAAATTATTACATCCTAAAAATGTGTTACTGTCTTTAAATAACCTGCAAAAAGTAAATCAACCAATGACTATAAATGAAAATGTTTGCTCGTAACAGAGTCATTTTCAGACCAAATTTTCATAAATAAAGCAGAGGTTCTGAAGAAGCATGGCAGATGCAAGACAGATGCAAAACAGATGCAAGACAACTCACAAAAACAAGCGACCCGACCTTTTATATTTTCTCTCTTCTGTTCTACTGCTAAAAGGCTAAAGATTTTATAAAAACGGGCCGATTTTTTTCTATATTTAGAGTAAATTCTGCGATCGAAATTCTGCTTTCTATCAGTGCTCGGAATCCTGAAGAAAATGAAGAAACCAGGATGAAGATAGGGAAAATGACCAAGAATATGAAGTTGCGATAATGAAAAGAAAGAATTTGTTATATTTAAGAATTATTTGATTTTCAAAATTTTCTTCTATTCAAGAATTGTTTGGTTATCAGAATTGGTTTTATGCACGAATTATTATGTTTTCGAAACCCGGTGTTTTTGTTTATATATGTGTGTGTGTGTATGTGTGTGTGCATATATATATATATATATATATATATATATATATATATATATATATATATATATATATATATATATATATATATATATCATTAACTGTGATGAGAAGAAGGATTTGGTTATATTTAAGAATTATTTGATTTTCAAAATTTTCTTCTATTCAAGAATTGTTTGGTTATCAGAATTGGTTTTATGCACGAATTGTGTTTTCGAAATCGGGTGTTTTTGTTTATATATATATATTTGTGTGTGCATATACATATATATATATATATATATATATATATATATATATCATTAACTGTGATGAAAAGAAGGGTTTGGTTATATTTAAGAATCATTTGTTTTTCACAATTGTTTGTAAACAAGAACTGCCTGCTTTTCTAGATTTGTTGCAAAAAATTCTTGGTTTTTCAGGATTGTCAGAATTTCTTGAAAACAAGTATTTAGTTTTCAAAATTGGCAAAATTATTTGAAAACAAGTATTGTTTGCTTTTCAGAATTGTCAGAATTGTTTGCAAACAAGTATTGTTTGCTTTTCAGAATTGGCAAAATTGTTTGTAAACAAGAATTGTTTTACTTTTCAGAATTAGCAGAATTGTTTACAAACAAGAATTGATGGATTTTCAGAATTGGCAGAATTGCTTGCAACCAAGAATTGTTTGCTTTTCAGAATTGGCAGAATTGGTTGAAAACAAGCATTGATGGAATTTCAGAATTGGCAGAATTGGTTGAAAACAAGAATTGATGGATTTTCATAAGTATGTGTTTCCCATGGCGCTCCTGTTCTCTAGCTTTTAATAATCCCTATCTGGCATATATAGAAGATAAACAGTAAATTTAGAAAGCAACGAAAAACCACTTCACCATAATTTCCCAAAACAATAGCTGCAATCCCTCGCTTAAAAGATATTACGGAGAATAGAAGCTGGTGAGAGCCATTTACTATAGGCACACAGCTCTTACAGAAATACAATACTTTCTGCTTCACGAATGCAAGATATATTCCTCTCTTCTATGTACGCTTATTGATCTTACTCATTTTTGGATATAAATTATTTGTTCAGGGTCAATATGACCCTCTCAAGGGTGAGCTATCATTTGTTTCTTTTTTTTTCTATTCAAAGACATCGACCACATAAGATATTTTTATCGTTTTCTATTTATTATTGATCGTTCAGTTCACATATTATGGTTGCCCTAAAACTTTAAATTCGCACCTAAAAATGAGTCTAAAAAAAGGTCGGGTTACAAACAGAGAAGTTTATAGAATTGGCGTCCTCTGAAAGAAAGATAGAAAATCTTAAAATACATATATGTAGAGTTGACAATAGACTATGTATTGATCTTGGTGTGCATGATGCGTGAAATATCGCTGCCCACGTTCTCTGGATACGGTACTGGGTTGCTCTTTGATTCAACGATGTCACATACAATAGGATTTCAGAAGTCTCACCCTCTTACGCGATAGGTGGCTTAAAATACCATCTTTTATATAACTAGTTTGATGGGATTGATTTCGCTAGAATTCGCAGGCCTTTATTCGATCCGAAAGTTTTTTGTTTGCATATATCGCGTCTTTACCTCTTCAAATATATACATATATATATATATATATATATATATATATATATATATATATATATATGAGTAATGAAAATCTTGGTAATCCGTATGTATAATCTTGGTAATCCGTATGGATAATCTTGGTAACCCGTATGGATAATCTAAAAGAGGTTGAAAGCTCAATCTTAAGTCAGAGCGAATAATTTAATTTAAATGAAAAACAGACCACTTTAAGGCTCCATTATTATAATTTATTTCACCAGAGAATTTTATTTTTCTCTTGATCTTCAGACTTAAATTTCAAAGGTGAAACGAAAAAGGAATTTAAAATTTACACTTTTGACGGGCAGTATTAAGCTTATATAAGTTGACATAGAGGGTGATGAGGAATGGTGTGAGAGACATGGTCGAATTTAGAGAGGGAAGGGAGAGTTTAAACACATCTTTATATTTCTTTTTTTTTTTTTTACAATACTTAATATTGAGGAGGTGAGGGGTGTAAGGTTCAGACATTGACCTATTTAATCGGTCAACTCACCGGAAATGATATGGGAAAAGGAAAAAAGAAAAAGGGAAAAAGAAAAAAAGCGGGAAATAAAAAGATAAGAGATGTACGTAGGGTTTTGGGGGGAAGGAGAGGGGTGGTATAGCTTTAGCAATTTAGATAAAAACAGATTTTAAAGTTTGATAGTAATTTAAATGTTTAAAAACTCTACAAAGAAATTAAATTGAATGCTTGTGAGTTATTTAAATATTCAACTTCTCCACAACTAAATTAGGGATTTAATATAAGCCGAATATCATATTAATAAGAAAATTTAAGAGTAATATATTAATATTGTGCATGACTGTTAATGTAAAATCTTTATCAGTTTGAGTCTAATACATGAATTTAATTTGTAGCTATTTTTACACCGGTAATATATCTTAATTAAAGTGTAGATTTCAAATAAAGATGGATAAGATTTGAACATAATAGTAAAATTTTACTGTTTTTTTCTTACACAGAGTACATAAATATTTACCTAAAATCACCTACACATACATTCATATACATATACAATTACATATATAACCGCATACACATGTATCGATATATATTGGTATATACGCATATACATATACCAATACTTACATATACATTTACATATCTCCATACGCATCCATCTTATATATATATATATATATATATATATATATATATATATATATATATATGAAGAAATATGGTTTTAAGTTGTGCTATATTTATGAGATGAAGTGCTCAATATCAGAGACAGAGCGTGTGTAAATCTAAAAGTGAACATTGAAGTCAACACTCAGAGGCGACAGGCTGTTTCATGCTAGACACAATCGTCAGACCAAAATGTTTAACTATTGAAATATTTATAAAGATTTAAATGACTTAAAGACTTGTGTATTTTAAATCTTTACAAATATTTCAATAGTTAAACATTTTTTAGATATAGTTAAAAAAAAAATTATCTAAAATATTATTACAGTTAGATTTACGTTAGGAACATTCAAACACAGTGGCGTTCCATATCACGTGACCTCCGCGTCTCGCGACGGACGCTACTTGTAAACAAACAGTTATTTCTGAAGAAAGATTGAGTCCAATCTGAAATATCAAATATATATATAAATAAATAAATACTTTAATCAAAAAACATTATTATTTTTTTTCATTTGCAACTTATATATATATATATATATATATATATATATATATATATATATATATATATATTTAAAAAATAGACAAACTTAAGTTTCCATGGCTATAATTTAGTCCACAGAAAATATATTTATCCTGGTTCATCAGGTTATATATCTGAAGCACATCCTCTTTAGAATTATCCATACGGTTTCCCAAATCCTTCATACCTTACTATATATATATATATATATATATATATATATATATATATATATATATATATATATCACAGGTAACCATCAGTGTATTGCAGTTAAATGATGTGAAAAATGTGCTATCACTATGAAAATATATTTTATTTTCCATTCCCCACGTACTCTCGATCTTCTGAGATCATCTTAAGGGGTGTAAGCAGTAATACAAAACTGTTTTTGTTCACGGGTGCAAGTAGTAATACAAAACTGATTTTGTTATCACTTACTATACACTTTCTTTTTTGCTTTCAAATGCAACGTTGACAGTTATATTATTTATTTAATCAGATATGCCTAAAAAAGAATTTGCTGCGTAAACACACAACATATATATATATATATATATATATATATATATATATATATATATATATATATAGTGGTAGATAGATATATGTAAGTTTATATATATGTAGTGTTAACTTATAAGTATGTTAACATCGTGAGAACTAAGTTTATTCCATGAGATAGTACTTTAATACAAAAAACGACGGGTTTTTTCTAATACAAAAAGAGAGTTAACCCTTTAAAATATAGCGTGTTTACATAAATCCATTTTTATTCATCATTTAAATTTTTTTTAAATTTTCGTCTTTCGAACTTAAGGATGCAAATGATATAAATTATAAAAAACCAATTATAAATAATTATTTATAAATAATTAATAATAATACTATAGGGCAACAGTAATAAAATAAAAAAGTCTTCACACACAAATTTAAATAAACACCACGTATAAGGTTTTAACGGTCAGTGAGTACGTTGCACCTGAAGACAGAGAGAGAGGGTCGAATCAAGCTTCTCGGCTTGACGGTAGAACTCTCTGCCTCTGAGCAGAGAGGAACCCAGAAGGATGCACCCGAAGACAGCGTAGTTGCATGAAACTATGAGTCGTGCAATCGATGTTGGATATTATGTATATTCACTAATATATACTTAATAGCTCTGTTATATAACACTGAGTACTGTTTTTATAACACCTGAGAAAATAATATATATATATATGTATGTGCAAGTATATGTGCGATAACGTATGTTTTTTTTTATCATACCCATATCTATCTATCTATCTATATATATATATATATATATATATATATATATAAATATAAAAGTGAACATAGAAGTCAACACTTAGAGGCGACAGTCTGTTTCATGCTATATGCAATCGTCAAGCTTGACGATTGCATATAGCATGAAACAGACTGTCGCCTCTAAGTGTTGACTTCTATGTTCACTTTTATATTTACACACGCTCTATCTCTGATATTGAGCACTTTATTCCATAAATATAGCACACCTTAAGACTATATTTCTTTATATATATATATATATATATATATAATGAAAGCGGAGTCCTTATATATAATATAATATATATATATATAATACATATAATATATAATATATACATAATATATATAATATATATTGTCATGGGTTCTTACGTATAACTACAGAATGAACTCTTCCTAACACTATGTATACTACGCCTCTCAAGAGAGAGGGACAAATCAAGCCGAACGGTCGAACTCTCTGCCTCTGAGCAGAGAGGAACCCGGACGAGGCTCCGCCGAAGGGCAGAGTCTCGTTCGGGGAAGTTCACCAACCCGATCCCGTTTATACGTGTTCTACGGGCATTTTTTGGCCGAGCCTACGGGCTCGGGAACCCCACGTTAAACTCAGCCTTGTGCCATATGCAATCCTCGTGGGAGGGTGGCTAGATACCGAATCAAGCCGAGCTTCTCGGCTTGACCGTAGAACTCTCTGCCTCTGAGCAGAGAGGAACCCAGAAGAGGCTCCGCCGAAGGGTAGAGCCTCGTTCGGGAAGGTTTTCTGTTTTTACGGGTCCTGCGGGCATTTTTTGGTCGAGCCTACGGGCTCGGGAAGCCCACGTCAAACTCGGCTTTGTGCCACATCTTTCCCTCGTAGGTGGGGGGCAAGTAAAAATCAAATCATATATATATATATACATTATAAATATATATATATATATATATACATTATAAATATATTATATAAAAAAAAAATATATATATATATATACATTATAAATATATTATATAATATATATATATATATATATATATATATTATATATATATTATATATTAGGTTGGTGCAAAAATAATTTCGTTTTCTCACATAGTAACATATGTTAAAAAACGAAAATATTTTTGCACCAACCTAATATATATATATATATATATATATATATATATATATATATATATATATATATATAAGGACTCCGCTTTCAATATATATATAGTGAAAGCGGAGTCTTTAGTAATCCATGGTTTATTCCATGGAATCAGGCGTCCATCTCTTCAGACCCCATAATTTTACAAAATTGTAGTAAAATTTTGGGGGCTGAAGAGATGGATGCTTGAATAAATTATCGCCTGAATGGATTTCTATCTTCCTAATTATCACGTAATATTATATATATATATATATATATATATATATATATATATATATATATATATATATATAAGCAAATGGCCCTAAGCTAGGCGTGAGTGCCACTAGTACGCAAGGGATTACCGTGTTTGTGAAAAGGATGAAGAGAAGGACAGGGATCAAGGCATCAAAAGATGTCGATTGACATTACATTTGAATATTGAAGATTATACCTATCAGGGAAGCAAGTAGGAGGAAGGGAGTTCCATTGACGGGAGGTAGGTGCGAGATAAGAAAATGTTGGAGTAGACATCGTTTCGACAGTAAAATGGTGGAACCAAGATGCCAACTTAGTAGCACGCCTAAATTCATGCAGTTTCGGAACCAGTGAAAGTATCTTGTCGGAGCAGATGCCATGGAAGTACTTGTAGAAAAAAAAGAGTGTAGCTACAGCTCGTCTGTGAGAAAGTGACTGTAGAGGCGATGCCAGATCAGGACCAACAACGTTGCATATCCTCTTAGTATTTTGTCGAGGAACTCGAGATGAATTGCGAGGACACCAGACCATATATGGCTGCAGCATTTTATGCAACGACGAATGGTTAATTTGTTGATTTGAAGGATAGACTCAGGCGAGAAAATCCTTCTGGCCCGACACAGAGAACCAATTTTCATTGCGGTAAATGAATCTATAGGTTCAATGTAGTCGTTCCACTTCAGGTCAGTGGACAGCATGAAACGAAGCAGGCGCAGATAGGCATTCTCATGGAGTTGGGCACCAGCCATCCTTATGGGATGCAGGGAGGGTCCTCTATGGTGGGTAAATGAGAGTAGTTTCGCTTTCAGGGCATTACGGGTTACAAGCCAAAGTCAACCACAGACTGGAGGTCCTTATCGCGGCCTACGGACAGATTAGTTTTGTCAACGATGCCCGGTCTACTATTAAGGTAGAAGTAAATAGTTGTTACAGTTTTTTGTGTGTGTATATATATATATATAGGTACGTCCATTAGGTCACGTAAAAAAGCGGCATATCACGATTAAAAATGACTCATAAATCAACGAAAACAAAGTTTTGTTTAAATATGTTGTTATTTAATTGAAAGCTAAAGCATTAAATTTATTATTTACACTAAGTAAAATATTCTGAAGTCTTTTAGATAGAAATTATATAGATTGGAATGTCAAATATATGCTCGATTTTTGTTTAATTTTCTTAAAAGCGGACATTTTCTTAAATTTTAAGAAATTTGTAAACAAACAAAATTTTGAATTTAAACTTCTTCCTAAAATAAATTTATATATTTTTGACACGTTATTTGAGTCAAATTAGAAAATTTAAAGTTAAAATAATCTGATATGAAACAAACAGTACTTACTTATAGCTTAAAAAATTTGTATCCAAACATTTCTTAACGATGTGTCTGAAATTTTTGCATGTCTTTCATCGATTTCGCAATTGACGAGGCGATGACAGACAGCTATGGATGATCAAAATTGACAAATTTTTAAATTAGGCTAACGCGGTTTTTCGTTTTTAACTAGTACTTTTTAAATATTAACATTTTTATTCAGCAATTATGTACTATTTTTTTTATTTTTTTATTTCATACTTTCTTAATTAGACAATTTTTTAAATCATTACATAATTGTTTAAACTTTTCTTATTAATTAGATAATTGTATATAAACTTTTCTTATTCAAACTTTTTCATTAGATAATAATTTTTTAACCTTTTTTTTTTTTTTAGATAATTGTTTGAAGTTTTTATTAGATACTAATTCTTTATTTTTTTAATTATATAATTGTTTAAATTTTTTAAATGCATAATTCTTTAAACTTTTTTATTATTTAGGTAATTCTTTAAACCTTTTTTTATTATTTAGGTAATTCTTTAAACTTTTTTTTTATTATTCAGGTAATTCTTTAAACTTTTTTTTATTATTCAGGTAATGTTATTGTCTTGGTTTCCGTTTCTCTTACTTTCTTAATCTTATGTTAAATTAATTAATAAGAAAAAAAATATTTCAATTAAATATTATCCAAAATAAAAGAAAATACTTTAAAGAAAAATATTTAATAAAAAGTGATTAAAAATAATTACAGCTTTTAAAATTTGAAAAGAATTTCTGCAAACACGTTAACGATGTGGATCTGAACTGGACAGAGAAGAGAAATAACTGCGGTGCCAGACGACACAAATCACGTGACCTTTTTAAGGATTATGTCGCGTATACATTTCCATACATAGAAATTATGAACGTTTTTCAATAAAAATTTATTTTTAAAATTATTTTAAAATTATTTCTGCTTAAACGAGTGTTATGTGCTTTTCAAAGTTCGATTCGTAAATTTACATTTTCATTAACGTTATCATTACATTGCGTGCACGATTGAAATAAATAATTTTAAACGATTTTTGAAGTATTAAGACGTTAATGAATAAATTTTTAAAATCTGGAAAAAATTTGCAAAAAATACATTATTCATCGAAAAATTTTTATTTCTTCACAAAATAATGTCCTTAGTATAACGTATCTACAAAAACAGGTGGAAGCTTTTCTAATTAATTAAATTAGATACTTTTTACATTTTTTTTTTTTTTTTTACAATTCAAATCTGATTTTCTATAAAGTAGCAAATGTTTGACAAAAAAAAATTGGTGATTTACTTTCTACAATGATTCCTGTTTTTAACTAATAAAAAAGATCCCGGGAAATCTGATTTAATTTCTCGAAATTTCATGAAAATATGTAGGTGGGTGGAAACATGTTAAAAAAAAATCTCTTTTTAACAAGATTTTCTGAAAAAAAATATTTTTTAAATAATTTCATTCATTTCTGAATAAGTCCTGAAAGTTTCATTAAAATCCAATAATTATTTGATTTTTGCAAGAATTTCCTAATTAACGTGTGTTTTCCTCGGGAAAAGCGCAAAATAAAACAAACCTTTTTTTAGTCTTATCGCGCTGTCGTAAAAAAAAACATAATTTTTAACCAAAATTTTCTACGTGTTAGAAAGGAGTAAAAAATTTCAAAAAATATTTTAAAAATACTTTGGTCTTTCCTCTTTCATAACAATATAAACATATTGAGACAAAACTTTGTTTTCGTTGATTTATGAGTCATTTTTGATCGTGATAGGCCGCTTTTTTACGTGACCTAGTGGACGTACCTATATATATATATATATATATATATATATATATATATATATATATATATATATACGTAACTAATGAGTTAGTCCAAATGCGTGGACTCACTGTATAGTCCACTAACAGAAGGTTAACCAAAATTAAGTCATAGAACATTCAATCCGTCGTGTATAAAGGCGGACATTTTTGTTTACCCTACCCGAATGACCAGTGCCAACTTGTCAGGCGAAGATGAACAGAAGGAAGTACTACGCTCTGCTACTTTGCTGTGATATCCACTGCTAACCTGAACTACGCTTTCCTACTGTCTCCGAAATATTCACTGCTATCCTCTGGATTCTATACTCGAAGACGACCGTCATCTGAATAACAATAGTAGTGTCGTCAGTGTATATGTCAGCTTGGGAGTTGATGACATCAAGAAGATGGTTGATGAAGATCAGAAATAGTGTAAGACTCAGGATAGAGTCTTGGGGAACACCAACGTTCGTGTGAAAGTTATTGGAGGAGAACCCGTTTAGGACGCCCTTCATTTCACGGTTTTTTACCGAAATTATTTTATTAAGTCAAATAATCGTCCTGTAATGCTGTATCCCTTAAGCTTACGAAGAAGGCCAGCATTCCAGACCCTATCAAAAGCTTTCGAGATATCTAAAGCTACAGCTCGAACTTCTCCGTTATTGTCAAGTGCCTGGTATATAAATTCAGTTATGGTCGTGAGTCCGTCAGCGGTGGACCGGGAAAAGCGGAAACCATATTGCTTGTCTGAGAGCAGATCATGGGATGTAAGTTGCTTAACCACTTCGGCGTTGATTAAAGCCTCGAAGACTTTACTGAACAGTGGTAGGAGACTTATAGAAGGTAGTTAGATGGGTCAGAAGGGTCACCAGTTTTTAAAGACAGGGACAACAAATGAAGACTTCCAACAGGCTAGAAAGGAAGAATCAGTGTGCCAATAGTTATATAGTTTGGGAAGGACTGGTTCCAGTTCAAAAGCACATTTCTCCAGGACAATGGCTGGTATCCCGTCCTCACCACTAGCCTGATGGAAGTCTAATTTGAAAACGAGTTTCAAAAATATCGATGGTGTTATGTTTATGTCACTCAACAGAGCCTCAGTTCTAGGGAGAAAATCAGGTGTGGGTACCCTGGATGAGTCGTGCGTTATATACATAACTTTTTGAAACAATAAAAACTTATAAAAAACCGAGCGTTAGAGTAACACAGTGCTGAGGGAAAATCCTAAAATAATATGCAAAACAATATACAATATTAAAACAATACTATTTTTTTTTTAAATTTACCGATTCCGCAACTGGCAGTTTCATACTCTCTCGCGATATTCATTGTGGTTGCGCGAATTTCGATGTTACTACACGATTTTCTGGTGGTGTAACACTTTCCTGAATTATAAATTATAAGCTTATTACATTCAGAGAAGAAAACAGGTGTAGGTAGATCACACTGGAAGGCGCGATCGTTTTACCAAAAATATACTATTATCATATATGATTTGTTACTCGAATATAGATATAGAATATATGTATTAAAGGAGGGAAACTCGAAAATAAAACGCTTACAAGTCATGGCACACCAACGTTTTTTAGCATAAATTCATTGATGAGTGTGCAGTTATGAGGTCACTTATTTTTTTTAAAATTTCACCCGAAGGAAGCTATTAAGACACAAGAGAAATACTAAGTGTTAGAAAATACGAGAAAGAAAAAACTATTAAGGAAAGATAGAAAATAAAAAAGAAGGAGAGTTAAGACAGGAAATGACGATTGACATTTCATTTGCATTTTTGAAGATCAAAGTTGAACCGGATCTAACTAGCGCAAAAAGTTCCAGAAACGAGAAGTACGAGAAAAGAAAGTAGTAACCATTTATCCATCATCTATGTCCTACAAAATTACCACTGTTTTATATATATATATATATATATATATATATATATATATATATGTATATATATATATATATATATATTAGGTTGGTGCAAAAACAATTTCGTTTTCTCACATAGTAACATATGTTAGAAAACGAAATTATTTTTGCACCAAACTAATATATATATATATGATGAGCCAGGTACTACTTACATAGGTTTCACCACATGGGATCATCAGTATGAACAGCCTTTTTTTTAATATTTTTTTTTCATTTTTCCTCGGATGCCAATTTATTTGAAAATTGTTCTATTCAGGTTCTTTCACCCACTAAGCTTAAATAGATTTACATCATATATACATATATATATATATATGTATATATATATATATATATATATATATATATATATATATATATATATATATATATATATAATTATTTATTCGAAAATTATAACATAAATATGTTATAAATCACTACAAAAATACCCATTTTGTTTCAACACTTCTGGTGTTCAACACCATCGCTTGATAAGACACCAAAATTGTTGAAATAAAATGGCTATTTTTGGAGCGATTTTAAAACATATTTATGCTTCAATTTTCGAATAAATAATTATATTTGCTCTACTCTATATTGTGCACTCTTTAAGAATATTATTTGTTGGTTATTGGAATTTATTCCGTATACACCAATCCTATACTTGGATATATATATATATATATATATATATATATATATATATATATATATATATATATATATATATATATATATATATATATATATAATTATACGTTATTTTTATAGATACAAATATTTAAGTGAATGCCCTGTTTCTAATAAAGAGTATTAACAACATTTACCATTCTTAATGTCCGAGAAATCTCATAGAAAATATGTCCTCCAACAGAAATCGAATCAGTATCCTACACAGAACCGTCATATAGCCTGACGTGCTATACAATTTAGATACAGAGGAAGCATCTGTTTATCAAGGTAGTTGCTGTTTAAAAATACTGCCACTGCCACCGTCTGGACAGGGAAATATTTCTTATTTACTCCTATGGCATCTTTCCAGAAATGTCTTCTCATGAAAACTGACTTTCTACAAACACCATAGCGTCGGTCTCAGGGTTGGACATTGGGGATTTGGCGACAGCAATTCAAAACGGGACAGTGTGAAAAGGAATTGTCAATGGTGTCCTAACCAACCATAGAAAGGTCGAAGGATGATAATGATGATGTATCCAGAGTAATTGAAAATCAAACTATCGTTAGAAATGTAGAATTTCGTAAAAGTATACTTTGTGAATTCGCTCGCAGATATCATGATAAAATCGTTTTTGTTGTTATCAAAAATGTCGATCATTTACTAATCTCGTCTTTTTTGACTAGAGAAACCTTCCTCGAAATGAATCACACTGATGTTAGGAAACATCTATTGATAAAAATGTTAAGTTTCTTTATCTATATTTCTTATCAGGAATAAAGAATCAATGCTAATCAAAAACATTCTCTTTCTTTCTGGGCGGGGGGAATTGTTTTTAAAAATCCCAAACCGAAAATAAACAATTACGTCATAGTGATGAGTGATTATCTAAAATCATTATGACGAACAACAGAATATTGATTTTAAGAATTGGGTCAGATTTGGAAGATCTCAACATATTCTTCTGCATATATACATGTTTCATTAAACACGACAAAAAAGGTACTAAGATTTAGCTTTTTATTTAATTTGACACACACACACATATATATATATATATATATATATATATATATATATATATATATATATATATATAATTATTTATTTTTAAAGAAAAAAAAAATTTATAACATAAATATGTTATAAAATCACTACAAAAGTAGCCATTTTGTTTCAACACCTTCGGTGTCTTATCAAGTGATGACGTTGAATGTAAAATAAATGGTTTTAACAGTTAACCATATACACCAATCATATACTTGGACTTTTAAAACCATTTATTTTACATTCAACGTCATCACTTGATAAGACACCGAAGGTGTTGAAACAAAATGGCTATTTTTGTAGTGATTTTATAACATATTTATGTTATAAATTTTTTTTTTCTTTAAAAATAAATAATTATATCTGCTCTACTTTGTATTGAGCACTCTTTTAAGAATAGTAATTGTTGGTTATTGGAATTCATTCCATATACACCAATCATATACATTGATATATATATATATATATATATATATATATATATATATATATATAGATAGATAGATAGATAGATAGATAGATAGATAGATATAAGACGACAAACAAGGTATTACGATTAAGCTTTTATTTAATTTTTCTTGTGTTCGAACAAGTGTTTTCTTTTCTGGATACAAAGTGTGTAGAATCTGTTCAAATGTTCTCTAATTCCGAGCGCTTTCGGCTATACTTTTAGCCATTATGAAGGATGATTTTATTTTTTTTAGTTTGTGTGCGTTATGTGTATATTTTTAATGTGTTATAGAGCTGTTTTATTTTCCGAACACGGTTAGCACATTGTGGCCTTGTTCGTAGTTAATATTGTTAAGAGTTGTTTTTTTATTATTATTATTAGGACTTCCATTATTTTTCCTGATCAAACCGAATTCATAAATAATTACATTGGTCACACAACTACATGCCTATCCAGACGCCTTACGTTACACCTATCTGACCATAGCTCTATTAGAACCTATTTAAGCACGCACACAAACTTACCAGACTCCTATTAGTAGAAAACACAAACATAATAACCTCATCCACCTGTAACAAATGATAACCCCCATTACTCACGCTCATCAATGTACAATTTGTCAGCAGCGAGAGAAACATGCCCAACTGGTTATAGCCTGTTTTCAAAATCAAGTCACCCCAAATAAGGCGACAACGCCACTAAGACGCAACGAGTTACTGGAAGTGAAAGAGAAGGAACTGTAAACCCAATAATAATATAAATTTCAGAATTTAGGTAAAAAAAATTAAATGTAGAGTTGAAGTAAAATTTAAGAAGGAACTTTAAACCAAATTCTAAACAGGAAACATGGGATAAACAACTATTCATCTTCAAAATACTGGTGAGGTGAGGGAACCTCTCTAATCCCATTGTTGAAAAAATAAATAAATAGTATAAATTTCAGTGTTTCGGTGAAGATATTAGAAACATAGATTTGAAATAGTATTTAGAAGGAAGCTGAAACACAATTCTAAACGGGAAACAGTGAGTAAACTTGTAATCCTACTCAAATAATTTTGACGGGTGTGAACTGGATGATAGGTGAGCCTATCTAATTCTATTAAAGTAAAAAACAAATGTATGGTGCTGAACGGGATATTTACTATTAAATTCAGGATATATATTGTTATTGTGTTTATTTTTTCCTTTGTTAATTCGCACGACCGCTACGGCCTGCCAATACTTCATAAATCATGGTCTATTCCATTTTGATCGCATGAAAGAAAGAAAGAAATGACATGAAATGAAGTGAAGTGTTTAACGGTTGTTTTAGTGAACTGGAAAAAGTTGTCGAATTCATTTTTTTTTTTTTTTTTCATTTCTCCCACAAGCATTCATATTTATTTATGAATGTCATTGGAATATTTTCTTAAAGTCGTTAAACTCTGATATCTAACGATGCAATAAGGGAATTTCTACGGATAATGTATTGTCAAAGAATTCGCAATGAGTTCATGAAATCATTAACTGAAGAATTAAGATTAATCAACAATTTCAAATAGGAAAG
>OZ010591.1:99930361-99945361 GCA_963932145.1 Acanthosepion lycidas
ATATATATATATATATAAATTTATATATGTATATATATATATATGTATATATATGTGTATATATATATATATATACACACACACGCACACACCTATATGTATGTGTGTGTGAGTGTGCGTGCATGTATGTATATATATGCACAAGAAAATGTTGAGAATCTCTCAACCAGACACAACTTTTAAAATCAATATTGCGGTGTTAATTATAATGATTTTAGAATGCAGTTTCGGAGGTCAGCCTTTTACCACCCACTAATTTGGGAGGTCAGCCTTTTATCACCCACCTGTATCTGATTTTTGTTTGTTTTTTTATTTTTTAAACAAAAGGGAATTTACATATATATATATATATATATATATATATATATATATATATATATATATATATAATTATTTATTTTTAAAGAAAAAAAAAATTTATAACATAAATATGTTATAAAATCACTACAAAAATAGCCATTTTGTTTCAACACCCTCGGTGTCTTATCAAGTGATGACGTTGAATGTAAAATAAATGATTTTAAAAGTTTCAAATTAATTAATAATCCTACGCAAGGGGAAAACGTTGTTACAAAGGCTAGATGGACCAATCAAAACACAAGTACAGGAAAATTCAAAAAGCTCGATAACGAAGTCATGTTATAATATCTATTCAGATGTTTAGTATTAAAAAATAATTTATTCCAACAAATAATTACTAAATTATATGATAAAATTTAATATTAAAATTTAAAACTGCTAATTACAAAATCAAAATTAACATTTATTCGCTATCAAGTTTACAACTATAAAATTACTGAGGAGAAAAGAAGAAATATATATGTTATTCAATTTATTTTTTCATTGAAGTTACTTTAGCTATATTTAATATCCGGTCTTTTTACAATGTATACATTTTAATCCTCATGGTGTGTAAATGGGGTCCTAAACTCACGCGTAAAACAAACGCAGTCAGATTCTAATACATAAGCACCAAGACATATACACACACAAAAAAGGGGACAAGACAGAGAACATCTCCACCGTCTGTCATGAAAAAAAAAGGGGGGGGAATGGGAGAAGGGAAACCAACACACACGTACATACATACATAATTAAAAATTCATTCCATATACACCAATCATATACTTGTATATATATATATATATATATATATATATATATATATATATATATATATATATATATATAATTATTACAAATTCTAGGAATGATCACCGATGATATCACAAGAAATAATCTTAATGTTTACATTACGATTTTAAGAAAACAGAATGAGAATACGAATATAATAATCATTTAAGTAGATATAATGAAGTAATAAAGATTTAGTCAGAAAACTAGACATTACTTAGGCGTCATCATAGCTCTATTTAGAATGTTTAACATTAACTTTTTTTTATTTCAAAAGGTATAAAAAGAAAATCTTTAAAAAAAAAGAAAGAAATGTACGATTCAAGAAAAAATATTTAATTGAATTAAAATTTGATTTTTGAAGTATATACATTGTACCTTATCCTTTAAATATAATAAAAAATATTTCTAACAGTGGTTTCTGTTATCTGCCGAACCAATACTAAAGTTAAATGAGTAATGAGTATCCAGTGGGGAAAAAACGCCTAAAAATCACACGGAGGCCAACTGAAATATGGATTATTAACATTTTCAAAACCTGTCACAACGGTGCACCTTACAATGATACAGTCGTAGGTCAGCTTTAGATTAGTTTAAAGAAAGTTTTGTGAACTTCAATAGTTTATCAATGGGTGAATAGTATTTTCAACACAAGGACCAGAGTTGAATCTGTGTTTCCCTTAGATTGGTTTGCAACCATGGCAAAAGAGTTAAGTGTTTCCTTCTATTTAAAACATAGCTGAGAGGTAGAAGTGATGTATTCATACGTTTTCAAAGGGTATTAGATAGATAGATAGATAGATAGATAGATAGATAGATAGATAGATATGAACATACCGAGGTGGGACACATTTTGTAAGGTCAGTAGAACGTAAGCTTGACACTCAGGGTTACAAACTACTATCCACGCAACATCAAATATTAGCTCTATCACAGATATTGAGCACTTTCCACTAAATACGTGCGCACACACACACACACACACACACACACACACACATATATATATATATATATATATATATGTATTTGGGTACTGAAAAGCTTGCATAGTGACTACATAGGACGCAACACTTCATTTTGACTATAATTTGTACACTTAATTGCCATCATAAGACTTAATCTGCAGATCGCCCTGAATTGTGTAATTAACAGCTGGTATTCTGACACTATCCACAAACACACACACGCACGCGCACGCGCACACAGACGCGCGCGCACACACACACACACACACACACACATATATATATATATATATATATATATATATATATATATATATCCAAGGTAATTCAGAGCAGTATGAATCCATCTAGCTCTTATAAGTGACTGTTTGACCAACAGAAGGCCTGACCAAAATTCATGTTAAAAAAATAAAAAAAACAAATATAAACTACAGATAAAGTTAATTTTCTCCATCAATTCATTCATTTCTGTAGTGCACTGCTACTAAAAAGCAATTGTTTTTCTCCTGATGATGGCCATGTTGGCCGAAACTAGTCGAGGACACTAACTGAAATAATAAAAACGAAAGAACATTTTAATTTTTTAACATTTTTTATTGTTCAAAACACACACACACACACACACATATATATATATATATATATATATATATATATTCTAAGTAAAATAAATAAATAAATAAATATATATATATATATATATATATATATATATATATATATATATATATATATATATATATATATATATATATATGTCTGCCTACAACCTACATGCGCTATTCATTTCTACACTAGATTGTCTTGCGGGGACACTAGTGTAAAGTAATTCGAATTGAATGCCAAACTCTACGTAGGACATTCAACCCTCATCACATCATAATTATATGTTACTGTTTTGTTTGTCATAGTTTTCTTCTTTTTTCTCCTTTTTCCTAATTGGCTACTGAAATGCCATGGCATAAATATTTTCTTGTGTTGGTCGTATTTGGAGAATAATTTCTCTGGCATCTGATATAGTGCCAAAATCTAAGACAAGAGTGGGTTTCTCCATTCACCTTTCTTATCGGTGCTAACCGGACGCCATCTGAGCTGCTAATGAGATGCAAGATGCAAAATAACTCCTCCCAAACCCGATGACAACTACACGAAAGTATCCTCTTTCATTTTAAAAGCGCCTTTCTGTTATCCCTGTTAGAACGACCGAACACAAATATTTATATATACAGTGCTGTTCGATAAAAGTGACTCAACTGATTTTTTTGTTACTAAAAATATTTTTGTCTATTGTTTTGGGGATTAAAATAATTTTTAATCTTACTAATATAAAGACCCCTTCTCGACCACCTAGTACAAAAGTTTACTCACCCAAAGGTATTCTATTGATAATTATAATTTTGGATATAAATGAGATGTAGGGAAAAACTTTGTGCAAAAAAGTGACTCGCTTATTTCCTTCAACTAGTAATCAATAGAAACATAACCGAACAGCTTCAAATAAAGAATAATAGAGGTATAATATATTCATAATAGGTAATATAGTTCGAAATATTTAATAATCTATGGGCCCTCCTTTTTTTTGAATAATCTTTTCAACCCTTTTTGGCATTGACTTGATTATGTTCTGGCAAATCTCATCCCGAAACATTGAATTCCATTCAGATAGGAAATTCACAATCAAATCCTCTTTGTTGCTCAACTACTTTCTCGAGAGCCTGTACTTTATAATGCTCCATAATTTTTCTATGGGGTTGAGGTCAGGAGATTGGGGCGGCCATGTCATAACACTCACCTGCTTCTCATCAAAGTATTCCTTCATCAATTTTGATTTGTGACAGAGAGCATTATTCTGCATAAAAATGAGCTTGGTGGGGTCGATTTGCACCCTTTCAGCAGAAAGGAGCGGACAAGACTAAAATTCTCTTGTACTGCTCGCTCCTGAGCGTCTTTTCAATAGGTTTTAAGAAACTAGTTCCATGAAAAGAAAAGCATCCCCAGAGCATTATACTGAATGGATGCTTGACGGTACTTACTGCTAAACTTCAAAGAGCTTTCAAAGCTTCTTCGAATTTTAGATCGCTTATCCTTTGAATTTAGCTCAACTTTCGTTTCATCGGAGAAGAGAACATTCTTCCAGTCTTCTACGGTGAAATTTTTGTAATAGTAAGCCCATTCAAGTCTCTTGACTTTGTTGGCTTTACTTATTAGTGACTTACACCTTCTTGTACAAGATGTGTAGCCTTGTTCTAACAGCCATCGACGGACTGTTGAAGAGGCAAGACGAACACATTGCTCTTCGCTTAGACTGGCTGCAATTTCTTGGCTAGTTATAGTCCTATTCTTCGCAACTTCTCTCTTGATTACCCTGCCAGTTCTATCATCAATCTTTTTCTTTCGTCCCCTTGTTTCCTTCCTTGGAGCAGGAGTGGTATCATTATATATATATATATATATATATATATATATATATATATATATATATATATGGAGAAATATAGTTTTAATATGTGCTATATTTATGTTATAAAGTGCTCAATATCAGAGATAGAGCGTATTTAAATATAAATATGTGAACATTGAAGTCAACACTTAGAGGCGACAGGGTATTTCATGCCAGATGCAATCGTCAGGCGGCCTGATGATCGCGTCCAGCATGAAACAGCTAGTCGCCTCTGATTGTTGACTCCAATGTTCACTTTAATATATATATATATATATGTATGTATGTGTGTGTGTGTGTGTGTGTGTGTGTGTGTGTGTCTAAATCAAAAAACTATAAACAAGCTTCCTAAAGTGTTAAATCCTGGTCGCAGAGGAAGTGTTTTATAGAGCGGAATATGTCGTAGTCGCTCGGAGCATAATCGACAATGAGTGGTTGATATGGGAGAATCTTGACACCGTTCATCTATTTGAACTTCCTCTTAATTAACCTGGCAATGTGAGACCTCGTATTGTCTTACTGAAACAATGCCCGACCTCGATTAACCAAAACAGGATCTTCCTGCTTTAGATTTTCGTACACGCGGTCTACCTGCGGCCAATACAGATTAGCATTGATGACGCGGCCGAGTGGAACAAGTCCGAAATTTCACCAGACATCAAAATTTGTTGTTTTCTTTATGCTTCATAAGTGAGTCAGGATTTACTGGACAATCTAGTATCTGAGCATCCTTTCATATCATTAATCTAGTTTGGTTACATTTTTACTCTTTCAATGCGGTTTTCAATCTGTCTGACTAATGGCCTTCCGGTATTCATTCTTCAAACTAATCGTTTCCTTGTTCCAAAGCAAATGACGTCCAATAAAATACCGACTTCATTTCTTTCGTTATTCAAATAAATAATTGTAATAACATCAGTCTCGTCAGACAACAGGTTACTAATTTGGCAAGCTAGACCCTGTATGGAGGTATGTTGGAGTAAAGGATAGCGACTAAGTTTGAGGAATAGGAGAACCAAGTTCGAATTCTAGTCGAGTTCATTATATTAAGGTACGTACTCATGTCCTTGGGAAAGGTATAAAACCATCTCTTCCCACTAACTATGCGTAAATAACAGAACAGATTAAGCCTCATAAGCGTGACCGGTCTAGGAGAAGGAAACCACTGAATTCAAACCAGAGTGTTGAGCTCAGTCAGGCTGCCTTGCCCAAAACTTTCCACTACTACTGCACAAGATGTGTTTCCTCTACGGAGTCGAGGTGAGTCCTTGCTGCAGACACTTGTCTCTTCAACTCCGACAGAAAAAAGGCTGATTTATAACGAAACTTTGCTGAGCTGACCAAAGTTACAGTTTATGGGCGAGGGAGCATAGTCAAACGTTATCGATAGTTGAAAATGTTTAGTGCGTTCAACCCCATGGCATGTGACTACAGCCATCGACGTCTTCCAAATAGTTTCGTCTGTCTGTTTTCATCCACAAAGCTTAGGTTTGGTTTTCAGGCTGTTCCAAATGGTTCTACATACTGGGATATTTTCCGGAGAAGTCCAGACTTTGGTGTGATTTGAAACTGTATCAGTCTTTGGTCGCTAACGCTCTAACCACTCACATCATTTCCAATATTACCTATACACTGACATGCTGTTTCTCCCCGTCCACTCCTATAGTAAAATCTTTAGCAATCTTTTTCATTCTATAATAGTCATATTCTGTCAGTAATATCTTCTCCTGATATTCAATATATATTTTCAACTAAAATCATTAGCAATTGTTTAATTCATGCTTTTTAAAATGTTCATTCTTCTTCTTCTTCTGCTGCTGCTACTGCTGCTGCTATTTCTTTTCTTCTTCTTTTGCTGCTGCTGTTTCTTCCCCTTCTGCTGCTACTTCTTCCTTACTTCTTCTGCTTCATCTTCAGCTGCTTCTTCTGCTGCTGCACCTTCTTATGGTGCTGCTTCTTCTTCTGTTGCTGTTGCTTCGTCTTCTTCTTCTTCTTCTGCTGCTGCTGCTGCTGCATCTCCTTCTGCTGTTGCTGCTGCTGATTCATTTTCTTTTCTTCCTCTGCTTCTTCTTTTGCTGCTGATGCTTCTTCTGCTGTTGCTGCTCCTTCTTCCTCTTCTTCTGCTGTTGCTGCTCCTTCTTCCTCTTCTTCTGCTTCTTCTTTTGGTGCTTCTTCTTTTGCTGTTGCTGCTGCTTCTTCTCTTCTTCTTCTGCTGCTTTTTCGACTTCTTCTGCTGCTTCTTCTTCTGCTGCTACTGCTGCTTCCTCTTCTTTTTCTACTTCTTCTACTATTCTTCTTCTGCTGCTGCTGCTGCAGCTGCTTCTTTTTCTTCTTCTGCTCTTTTTGTTCTGCTGTTTCTTCTTGTTTTTGCTCATCTTCTTCTGCTTCTTATTTTTCTTCTTCTTCTTCTTCTTCTTCTTCTTCTTCTTCTTCTTCTTCTTCTTCTTTGTGTGCTGTCTCTTCAGGACGTTTCCAATAATAGCTCTCCACAATTTACTGGCAAAGAAAGGTTATTACAACCTACAAAGGTTGTAATAACCATTTTTTGCCATATCTCCCAAACCCTGCTCCGTCATCCATCCACTCAAGATCATCAAGTATATTGTGTTGCTTTCCTCGCTCTCGCTTACATTCACTCTGTTCTGTGAGTAAATTTTTCAAACCCTCTTTCCTTATTATATACCCCAGAAATTTCAGCTGTCTCTTCCTTATGTTAAGTATAAGTGTCCTTTTTGTTGCCATTGTCTTCAGGGCATCGTTGCTCACATGTTCGGTCCATGGTATTCTCAGCATCCTGCTGTAGATCCACATTTCTTATGCTTCAAGCCTCTTCTTCATATGTAAAGAGATTGCCCGGTATCCACTGCTATATAGAAAGACTGATATTACATAAGAGTTCAGTAGACTTTTATTAGTTTATAAAGATATTTTTTTTCTTTTTTTAATATTTTGCTCAGCTTTTAGAAGGCATCTTTCGTTATCTCGATGCGCCATGAATTTCGGGATCACATTTTCCGTCCACTTCCTAGATATCTAAACTATTAAACCTTTTTGATTTTGGTATCTTCAATGTGTAATGCGCATGATGCGCTCTTTCTTTTACTAACCACCATAGATTCAGTTTGTCGCAAATATACTATATACTTATTTCTTCAGTGTCGTTATCTTTGTTGCTACCATGGCAACTTTTCCGTCGTTGTACACACCAGCCATCTCACATGTTTGTCGTAGTTAGTAAGCTTCCAGAATTTTTTTTTTTTTAACAAAGCAGTTCATTAAATCCAAGGGTGTAGATTACTCTCCTTGATTTTATTTAATTCGATCTTGCGATATATCGTAAGGTTTCATTTAAACGATACTTGAATTTCAAATTCCACCAACGTGAAGCTCGTCCGTTGCTTATAACGTCGAACAACATTCAAGAGGCAACCCAAACATATAAGTGCGAAAGATAGCCATTATTTGAAATATATATCTGAATGAAATTTGTCATACAGCATAATATCCTCTTTCACGACCCTGATATATGAGTAGAAGTGATTCAAAGATCCACACGTCTTGTTTAACTTACATAGCAAAGTGAAAGTGATTAGGAAGGTCTAGGGTTCATATAACATTAGGATTGTTGTGACCAAGTAAATGGTTACGTAATCACAAAAACCAAGTTAGCAGATATATTGTATATTAAACAGGAAGTACACCAGAAGAATATTACATACACTCTTTAGAGGAAGGACACCACAACAAGGACAGTATTCAAAACCAGTTTTTCCCATATTAAAACCGAGCCACCTTCAGAAGATAACATGTTTATTAATTAAGCGTATTCAATTACATGCACTTGTACAAAGTCAAGGCAAGTCTATTCTTAAATTAAGATTGGAAATCCTTAAGTAAGTATATTTTCTTTATTTGGTGGCATATCAACATCTTCATGGGTTATTTAATGCCGAAGTCTAAATATTTTGAACGCAATTTTATTTTATTTTATTTATTTATCTTTTAGGTAGCGGCGGGGGAGGTTATAATGATTTTAGTGATAAAGTTTTTAATAATTAACGAATAGCTAGAGGGGAAAACATGTGGTTTTATACCTTTCCCAAGAGTATTTGAACATAACCAAATATAACGAATCCAATTGGAATTGGAACTCGGCTCTCCGATTAATAATTCTTAAACATCCATTTCACCATCTGCACATCCAAGTTTAACTTCGCTAATCGTAAAAATCAAGACAACTTCCCTTCTGAAATTAAAATTCGAAATCTTTGGGGGAAACTACGTATAAAATATAAGCATCAGTTCCAATAATTCCATTAAATGATCCAAAATATTCAACATTTTTTCCATGTATTTTTTTACAATAAGGTTTATTCTTTGGAAAGCCCAGGAGCCATTCAAGGTAGACGTTTACAGAATAATAGGTAAGAGGCATAGATTATGCGGATACATGGGGAAGACTACGGTTTTAGTGATCGGGGAAGCATCCTCTTGGGAGTTAGTTACACAGAGCAGCCATTCGTGGGAAGAAGATCCTCAAGTAGAACTTACATCTCAACAATGGAATACAAAGGAAATGGGGGTCCTTTGCTACAGTATGCGTGGCATGGTGGGTCTTATCTGCGAAGTGGTGGAAATAATGAGTACAGTTCGTCTGAAAAAATTCCATTCAAATATCGATAAATCAGCGAGAAACTTGCGACGTTTTCTCTATGAGGAAAGTGATTGCAGGTTGGAAAATAATTTGTCACCTACAAGGATGCGGAGACGCTTTTGACCTCTGGTAAAGACTGGGCACTTTCGGCTGGCATATATAATATCCAAATACACGTTAAATAAATACTGTATTTAACGTGTATTTGGACTTTTAAAACCCTCCCTGTACTGTTAACAACCCACCCATTACAGTACTCTATTAATGACAAGGACAACTGTTAAGCAATAACACTTTAGATTTAAAAAAAACAGCATAAAAATTGTAACTGTATTCAACACGAAAGAAGTTGAATTAAAATTTACCTGATGATACGCAGTAGAAATGATGATGATGAAGCTGATGATGACTTCTACTGTGCAGACGATAATTGTATTTTACGTCTCTTCAGACAACAGTGCCCTTTCTATTGCTATTTTACTCTTGTTTTGTTGTTCCTAGACCAAGAAATAATATTTATTATTAATATTTTAATGGGTTTAATGAAAATATTTAGGTGTTCATATATCGCAATTTTTCTAGAATTTTCCAGAAACTCCGCGATATATTTTCCATATATATATTTTAAAAATCCGTGAAGTCGTGAATCCGCGATAGTAGAACCACGAATTAGCGAGGGATCACTGTAATTCATTTTTTAAAGTTTTATATCAATAAATCGAGGTCCTCGACAAAATCCGGAGACAAATATGCAATGTGATAGGTCCTGATCTGGCATTTAGTCTACAGTTGCTTTCTCACAGGCGTGCCGTGGCTTCCCTCCGTCTCTTCTTCAAGTATTTTCACGGCAACTGTTCCGACAAACTACTTTGGCTGGTTCCCAGACTGTATGAATTTAAGCGTGCTACTAGGTTGGCATATCGGTCCCACACTTTTCACTGCCAAATGTAACCGTCTCCTCTACTCACACAGCTTCTTCTCACGCACTTGCCGTCTGTGGAACTTCCTTCGCTTGCTTCCTTGATAACTATAATCTTCAAATATTCAAGTGTAATATTAATCTACATCTGATACCTTGATCATGTTCCCCGTCCTTCTCTGTATCCCTTCCTCAAACACGTCTCTTTACACTTGTTCTCAATCCTCTGTAACCCCTCGCGTGCAAGTGGCACTGCTGTCTTGCTTGGGGTGAATTGCTTTAATTTTTTTTTTTTAATCAGTTTCACCCCATGCAAGGCAGTAAAGCCACTAAGACACAAGGAGTTACAGGGTGGGAGGAATTACGAAGAGAAAGAAAAGAGGGAAGAAAAATCAGGAGGACAGTAGATAGCGATTGATGCTGCATTTAAATTTTATCCAGTTGGTCGGAAATTAAAGAACTGGAAAGGAGTTCCACAAATCAGAAGTGCGAGAAAATAAATTGTCAGCATAGATCTTACGGCTACGTCTAGCCAGCACAACTGTAAATTGTTGAGATCTTGACGTCAGTCGAGTACTGCGCTTAAATTAAAAAAAAAGGTCTATGTACCATAGAGAAGAGCTCATCCGAACAATTACCATGAATGTATTTATAGAAAAGGGACAGAGAGACAATCCGACGGTGATGGAAAGTGAATAGGGCCGAGATGCCAGATCAGGACCAATAATACTGCGGATTCTTTGAATTTTATCAAGGAGCTCAAGGTAAAATAGCAGGGGCACCGTAGCATATGTGACGGCAATATTCTAAGCATGGACGAATGGTAGATTTATAGATATGTAAGATAGATACTGGAGAGAAAAATGTCTCGCACAACACAGTGAATCAACTTTCTTGGCAGCTGATCTAACAAGCGAATTAATTTAAAGAACAATGACAGTAATTTTTAACCGCTTATAAATTAATATATTTTTCTATCATATTCCTTCTTTCATTTTTCCTTTATAGACAATATCATATATGGAACATGGCCGAAGTGACATAAAAAAAGCAAAACATGGATGAATTTATAATTCTTAGAATAGGAGGAAATTAATTTCGTTTTTTTCAATTGTTACATTTAAACGACTATTTCAAATTTTGTCAAAAATAGCCTTTCTGTTTTTCTGTTTTTCTCTTTATATATATATATATATATATATATATATATATATATATATATATATATGTGTGTATATATACATACATATATATGTGTGTATATATGCATACATATATATATGTGTAGATATACATGTATATATATATATATATATATATATATATATATATGCGTGTGTGTATATGTATATCTGTGTGAATATTTTTATCACACATGTTTATATACATACATACATATATGTATATATATATATATATATATATATATATATATATATATATATATATATATATATATGCGTGAATATTTGTAATTGTATATCTATGTGTGTGATTTTATATGTACATGAATAGATATTTGATATGTGTGTGTCTCCAGACTTATGTATGTGTTTAATATATGTGTATATAGATGAATGCGTCTGTATTTAATATATATGCCTCTTTATATAGTTGTTAGTATATACATATATGTGTGTGTGCGTGTGTGTTTGTATGTGTGTGTATCTCTGTCCGTGTCTTTGTGCGAGTGTATGTGTGCCCGCGTTTCAGAAGATATTTTCTCCTTCATTTATTTTACGTCCGTTGTCTGGCCATTTTATTCTTCACTGACAACGTTATTAGTTAATTTCACGGAATTTATATCTAAAAAAAATGCCAAGTTGTTAAATTGAAAACAATGAAAATCCCCTCCAGTTTTTAAATTTATATCTTTTAGCTTTCACTGCCTTACATCTATTCATCTACCTCTCTCTATCTTAATACGTTTATTTTCTATCTATCTATCTATCTATCTATCTATCTATCTATCTATCTATCTATCTATCTATCTATCTACACACACACGCACAACTGAGTGAACAAATGAACAGAAATATTTCACTTGCCTGAATTTCCGAGAATCTTAAAGGCATTTGACTATCGACACATATTGTCGGCCAAATGTTTACTGCAAGTCAGATCTAATGGCGGTTTTCCCTAGGGTAACACAGGGAACTCTTATGCTTCGGCAATAATTCTCAAATATTCAGACAGATTGACGAAAAATTAATGTATTGTTTAATAAATAAACTAAAATATATTTGAATATATATATATATATATATATATATATATATATATATATATATATATATATATATATATATATATATATATATATGTATATATATATATTATATATATATTATATATATATATATATTATATATATATATATATATATGTATGTATGTATATATATATATATATGTATGTATGTATGTATGTATGTATTTATGTATGTATGTATGTGTAAATCCGTGTCTGTGTGTATGTGTAAACAAACAAAAGCCATAGAAGAAAAAACGTTTCCTGTTTTTGATGGCCTGATTTAAAGTCTAACAAACGTCAACGGCGCAAGGCATACACACGCACACATACACATAGATAGATAGATAGATAGATAGATAGATAGATAGATAGATAGATATGAACATAGTGAGTTAAATAGATAGATAGATAGATAGATAGATAGATAGATAGATAGATAGATAGATAGATAGATAGATAGATAGATAGATATGAACATAATTAGATTTTTTGTATTATTTATTCATGCACGTCAATTTTTTCAGAAAGAAAATAAAAGTAACCAGCCAATGTCCATTAAATTTTCAGAATCTACGTACATAGTTATGCTATTCACATTATATTACCTTATAATATAGGATTTTATTAAAGATATTTACAATAATTTAATTGATAGTCTGCCAGTTTATAATACAATTCGATCCGTGCTAATCATTTTGTATATAAATATACATAATAATATAGTTATAGATTTTCATGATTCTTAGAAGAATTTTGAACAGAGATCACAAAACAAAGTTGAAATTGAAAACATTTAAAAAATAAGAATAATATGGAATAAGTAAGTATTTGAAATTAAAGAAATGACAAATATTTTAAAATGTTTTATAAACAAGACAAGCAGATTGACTTAATGGATATATTTGAATAAGCCGGTGCTTCTAAAATAACTAGAAAGAAAAATGAGGTATTATATCATGTAGGAAGAAAACTACAACATTACATCAACATTATATCAACATTACAACGAGAAACATTTAATTTGCCCGTAGAAATACACTTGAATTGATTTCACAGCTGAAAATGTTTAATAATGAACATAAAGATACAGTGGTTGTTCCTGATGGCGTGTCTAGAATTTTGATCTTTCATTGAAAATAATCGACGAAAACAACTTTGGAGACAAAATGCGGATGATTAAAACTTAGGGTTTGTATTTTATGTATTAAGCTTATATAACTTGATGATAGGATAAAAGTAAAGTCGTTGTAAGCTTTTTTTTGTGGGGGTGATACAATTGCCAACAAGGAAGCGGAAGTGTCTATTTTTTTAATCGGTATAATTCCAGGCAAGGCAGTAAAGCCACCAAGGCACAAAGGGTTACAGGGTGTGGAATAATTAGGAACAGAAACATTAATAATGAGCGACAAGAGAAAAGAGTAATCAGAATGACAGTAGATAGCGATTAACGTTTCATTTAAATTTTTGCAGATTAAATTTGGCTGGAAAGCATGGTGCTAGGATGGAGTTCAACAAGTGCTAGAAAATGGTTCTTCATACACTGTGAAGCTGACAATTGACCATCTTGCCAAATTATCTTTCAAAGACACGCAATCAACGAAATATCCCCCAATCTCTCCTTATATTAATTCTAATAGAATACTTGTAGTCATTAAAATGACGAGAATTATATGGAAGACGATGGGATCTGGTTAGTCATTGTCAAACCTTCTGATACAGTACTTCATCAAAGACTGCTGCTCAAGTTGAAGTAAATGGATATTCGTGGCCAAATTTCTGAATTGAATCAAATTATTCTTTCTTTTACGAAGTTTCATTGCGCATGATGGTTTATCTGGCAGAAAATCACTAGTCGTGTCCCACAGGGTTCCATTTGGTGACCAATCTTGTTCTTGATCTATATAAACGACATCGCTGATCTGATCAAGTCCAGCGTTGAATTGTTTGCTAATGATGCTAAGCTTTATCGTTGTAACAATTACAAACAAGACTCCTCATTACTTAAACATAGTTTAAATTAATTTTCAGGTTCACTTTAAACGGCATCTACAGAGGAAGGACTTCCCAACGGTTAAATTGGAGGATCAGGCAGCATCTCCCATTGCGAGTTCTTAATCCGCATGCCCCTAAGAGCCAGTTGGTTAATACTTCCGGGTCAGCGATCACTGAACATTTGATAAATTGCAGGGATTGTGCGAAGGATTTCAGTCCGAATTCGTTTACTGTACTGTCCAGTTCGCACTCTCCATTTCATTTGCGGGCACTTGAGTCTCTGTATATTCGGTCCAGGGAGCCGTCTCTTTGCAAGCAAAAAGGCTGTCTACTTAGGCTTCACGTTATTAGACTCTAGTGTGTATCATACATTCCCCTCACACTCCCCAATTTAAAATTTTTTTTCCCTCATTCCATTAATCATTTCATTTTTTAATGTTTTAATTGTATGTAGGATGTTTGTGTGAGTCAATATATATATTGCAATAATTGTTAAATTGTTCCCAGTCGACCCTGATGAGCTTGGGAACGAAACCGGTTGGTCTGTTCTGTAAGTGTTATCATCTCTTATTTTTTATTTTTCATAATGCCTTTAGGAAATAATTTGTATCTATTACTTGTAATATTACGGTTCTGTACC
>OZ010591.1:99947861-99972861 GCA_963932145.1 Acanthosepion lycidas
GTCAACGTAATCTGCTTGGGACTGTTTAACTTCATATGATCGAAGTCCCAGTTTCGATAAGACCCTAGCACAAATATTACATGTATGCTCAGACTAAAGATTATCCGGGATTTCGATCATGTCCGGCTGTCTACGAACCCATTCCAAGATTGCATGATTAAGTTTCTTTTCCTCGAACGCCGTATAACCACCGATTACCTTTTTCCTCCACACGGATCGATTTTCTGTCAACGTTTCTCAGATACTCAGCCTCAATACCGAGATTGTTAAGATAGCTTTTAACAATAAACCTGAAAACTTTTGTGTGATGTGCGTATTCAACACGTTTATCGTAAAATAACTCCGTATATAATTTGTCAATTCTTATTCTGGTAGCGTTCTAGGTATGACGATAAACTACCTTCAAACAGCAAGGCCTCTGATCAAAAGGTTTTGAGAAGCGTGGAACCACCTCTCAATTGCTGGTGTTCCCACGTCCACCTTGACCGGGGGTAGTAGCACCTGTTAGGGCCCAAATTCGGGGCAAATAGTAAACTCAAAACTGGGGTAAAACATAATGAAAGTGTATGAATAGGTATTAATACCAGCAATAATTTTTTGATGGGGGGGAATTATTACAAGCGATACATTTTTGAAGAAAATAAATACTAGCATCAATACATTTTTGAAAGACAAAGGTATTACCAACAATACATTTTTGAAGGAAAAGGGTATTACCAACAATACATTTTTGAAGGAACAGTGTATTTTAAGATATTTTATGTTTATACATTCTTTTTATAGATAGAAATATAAATGCTCTGTTTATAATAAAGAGTATTAAACAACATTTAGCGGCTTGAATGTACGAGAAAATTTCATAAAAAATATTCGTCCTCCGATAAAATAATGTGTGAAAAGTGTATTACCAGCAATACATTTTTGAAGGAAATGGGTATTACCAACAATATATTTCTGAGGAAAAGTGTATTAACAACAATACCATTTTGAAGGAAAAGAGTATTAACAACAATACATTTTTGAAAGAAAAGGGTATTACCAACAATACATTTTTGAAGAAAAAGGGTATTACCAACAACACATTTTTTGAAGGAAAAGGGTATTACCAACAATACATTTTTGAAGGAAAAGGGTATTACCAACAATACATTTTGAAGGAAAAGGGTATTACCAACAATACATTTTTGAAGGAAAAGAGTATTATCAACAATACTTTTTTGAAAGAAAAGTGTATTACCTACAATACATTTTTGAAGGAAAAGGGTATTACTAACGATACATTTTTTTCAAAAATATTACCAGCAATAAAAATCTTCTCAGCATTAATTAACCCATTGAGGTTGATATACCGTAAAACAAAACCAACTAAACCAAAAATCTCTTTCTAGTAAGGTATCCTGCATATCGCATATAGTTAAGAATGTAATATTCCCATGATTATAATAAAAGGATTCTCCTCTGTGTGTGTGTGTGAAATATATATATATATATATATATAGACAGAGAGAGAGAGACAGAGAGAGAGAGAGAGTGTGTGTGTGTGTGTGTGTGTGTGTGTGTGTGTGTGTGTGTGTGTGTGTGTGTGTGTGTGTGTGTGAAAGAAGGAAGAAATAAATTCATTAATATTTTTCTTGGATTTTTCTCATAATCGACCAAATTTCAATTGAACCTAACAATCCAATCACCGCTTTTCGAAATCGGCGGCATTGGCGCCGTCCTTTGATTAGACACAAATTAATTCTTGCCTTTTATACAACAGAAATTTAATCAGCATTTCTTACTTCTCTGGTGAGAAAAATATTCCGTCAGTCTGTTTTTTCCCCACTTGTTATAGTGAACCACCAAATAGAATGACTTTTTCAGGATGTGTCTGCGATGTATTATGTATCGTAATATTTTAAATGTTTTTTTTTTCCTTAATTATTCAGATATCATTATTGTCTCGTTTGCACAACGGATTGTTCGACAAGCAGACGACTTTTCTCGCACGACCTATTAGTGATAACAGCAGACAAAGCAGATTGATTGATCGATTCGTTTTACGACGCATCGCCCCATTGCAGGTTATTTAAAGCCAGAAATATTTGTAGACCGTAAGAATTTTTTTTTTTTTTAGATAATAATGATTTGCTATCTATGGGTTAATTTTTAGAAATTTAGTTATTAGGACTGTAATTATCATTAGGACTTTAATTATTAGGAGATTTATTAACCCATAGCTAATGCTGGAAGAGTTCAATTCATGGGTATTTGTGCCAGTATAACGAACCAGAAAATAATTAGAACTAATCTCTCCTATTTTATATTCAATGCCACTATCTATTACACCACCCGCACATCCCATATTACAGCACCGCGTGTACTAATTTTATTATGTCATATATATATATATATATGTGTATATATATATATATGTGTATATATATATATATGTGTGTGTGTCGATATAATAGGAAAGAACTGTTAAATGGATGATCCGAAGTTCTTTAGTATTTTTGTTTTTATTTTAAAAAAAAAACAATGCTCGATATATAAGTTGAACCTTGAATTTATATATATTTTATATATAAATAATAATAACTAATAACTAATAATAACAACATGAATATGGTTCATAATATAAACAGAATTAGTAAAGACATCACGGATAAATAAAAGATAAGGGCTAGAGTAGGCAAACTTACAGAAAAGGAATGCTACATTACTATTTAGGACCACAAACCGAATTTTGAGGAAAACCCTACGAGTAGAATAATAAAGCCAACCCGACTCGGCATCGGAAAAATAAGCCAAAGAATTCTACAAAAAATCACTAAGCAAATTAAGGATTACCAAGGATTAACGCTCTGGATAAATACAAAATAATTCATCAAATGGTTTACCAGTATCAACAACCAGCCAAACTGTTCCCTAATACAATTTGATATTAAGGATTACTGCCAGTCAATATCAAGAGATCTATTCACGACTGCCCTAGAGTTTGCTACTATATATCCAGACCTAACAGAGGAAGAAAAGAACATAAATCTAAATGCAAAAAAAATCTGTCCTCATTCATAATAGGGGCCAATGGATTAAAAACACTGAAGACCATTTTGACACAACAATGAGATCATTAGACTCTGCAGAGTCTTCTGACCTAATCGGTCTATTTATATTATTTCCACATTTATACTATTTATACTATTTCCACAAATTTTAAAATAGATTAAGTTAGAAAGATAATATATAATGAATTCAGAAAACTAAACTTAAAAACTACAGTCAACAAAAAACTGAAAAGGGTAAACTTCTTCAACATAACGTTTGACTTAATATATACCTACCTTACAGAAAACCTAATACTAATCGCTTGTATGTACACCCGAGGTCAAAATATCCCCATCGATAATTAAGCACATACTCTCAGCAATAGAGAAAAGAATCAGCATAAACTCTGCAAATGAAGAAATATTCCAGGGACGCACTAATTTTTACAACATAGCTCTAAAAGTAGTGGCTACAAACAGGCTAACATCAATTATATAAAACAAAAATAGTATAAACCTGAAGAAAAACAGAAAAAGAAAAATCATTTTGTATACCCGCCCACATTCAACCAAATGGCAAGTAATAAGCTTGGACAAAAATTCTTAGCTTTAAAAAAAAAAAAACATTTTCCTACTGACAGCAAACTTAGCAAGATCTTTAATAAAAACACCTTATAATTAAGTTATAGTTGCACTGAAAATCTAGAAATAATTATAAAAAAAAACATAATAATAAAATCCTGAAAAAACACGCAGAACCTAAATTAAAATTAGACAAAAAAAAAAAAAATGAAAATTATGTGATTGTAGAAAACCTGAAAATTCTCCTTTGAATAATAAGTGCTGCATAGAATCTGTGGTATACCAATGCACAATCTCATCCAAATAACGGTGAATAAGTTTTTTTTTTTTTTTTTTTTTTAAATGGTCCTTTTACAGGATATATATTATCTGAAATTTTCACACATTGTAGACATGGGAAAAAATTAAAAAATACGATTAAATTCATAAACTTATGTTATCCAGAATATATCACAAATAAATTAATCCCACCCCGAAATAATTTAAATTCTAATTTGTGGACATATATATATAGTCAGTGTAACAGCAAAATTGTCCAACTCGTGTAATAGCATAATAAGTATGTGAGGACTCATCGTAATAAATGTAAGAAGAAAGTGTTAAAATTTATATTAAGTAGAATTATATATTTGTTCCTCTTCGCTTAATGCTACTTAAAGTTTCATGCATATAGCAGTCATCAGCTACATTTATATATACATATTGATATAAAATTAAAATTAATAAATACAGAAACTCGTCTGTAAAACGACGTTCGCCTTTCTGCTTGTCGTAGTAACCTTAGCATTCAGAGCCCGATATATGGAAAAGCAAAACTCGACTTGCAGTCGAGTTGTTGCGTTTGTAAATTTTTATTCAGTCTTAGATCGTCTGATTTATCTAATGCATTCAGCATTTTATATCATGAAGTGTTTTATCTTAAGTTTTAGGACGCAAAAATTGCTTTTTGGTTACATATATATGACGTTCTGACATCAAACATGCGCCAATCTTTTTACTTTTAAAATTTAGAATAAAAATTATAGAATTTAAAAAAAATATATAGTGGTATAAATTTTTCAAAAGTTATTTATTTGTAATAATATAATTTCATAATCTACTTTTTTCATAACAGAAAATTTTCAACATTTATTTAGGGTTTCTTGTGGAGTAGCTGAACACCCCCACACGATAGACTGGTCTATAACTATTTAAACAGCACATTCTCTTACTGAAGGCCAGGAGTTAACTATTACAGTTAACTCTGCTCGACAACTCTCTGCCTCCGGGCAGAGAGGAACCCAGACAAGGCAATGCTGAAGGGAAGAGTCTCGTCTGGGGTGATAGACAGCTACCCGACCGCGTGTATACGGTGTATATGTGGAATTTTTGCTCGAGTCTACGGTCCCGGAACGCCTCACGTAAAATAAAACGGCCTTGCGCCACATCCCGACGTTGGGAAGTCTCGTGTAAATAATGAGGAGTTAACGATTAGAGTTAACTCAGCTTGTCGATTCTCTGCCTCTAAGCGGAGAGGAACCCAGATGAGGCTATGCCGAAATACAGAATCTCGTCTGGAGAGATAGACAACCACCCGACGCCGTGTATGCGGGGACTCCGGGGAATTTTTGCCTGAGTGTAGGCGCTCGGAAAGACCCACATTAAAAATCACGCCTTATTGGGAAGTCTTGGATAAATACCAAGGGGGCTAAGGATTAACTGTTTCTTACATTAATCAGTGTTATCAACTTTGTACCATATTATTCTCCGGAATGAACTACATTCTTACTTTCTATATGTGTCTCAGCCTTTTCTATATACGACTCAACAGGGTTGCACACTGCAACTCTTGAAGCCGGGAAATACATGAGTCAAAGCTTTCTGACAACGTCTTTCGCAGAATTTTGAGAAAATATGAGAAAACGCCATTCTGTTTTGTGTTTGGGGGGGGTTGTTTTTTTGTTTGTTTTTTGTTGTTGTTGTTTTTGTTTTTTTTGGTGTTCTTTTTTTTTTTTTTTTTTTTTGTTGTTGTTTGTTTTGTTTTGTTTTTTTGCAATTAGTCAATTGTGGATTAAGGAGAATTCCGAAAGTAGATAAATATGGTACGTCAGAAATTCCAGAACGGAACATTAATCAGCCCTGAAAAATTGGAACTTCTTTCCCGATAGAAGAAAATGGAACGGGATAGCAAGTTGCGATGTAAAACAGATTTATTACGATCATGCGACAGTAAGAAAATCGTGTCTAGATCCAGGATATTCTTCAATTTCTTAAGCTAAGCGGAATATGTTCCGGTAAATATTGTTCTCCGCGTTTGGTCGGATTCAAAAGAAATTCTTTATTAAGTATTTCTGGAACGTGGACAAACTAAAAGGCTCAAGACATGAGTTATAGATTTCTTCTGAACGCTGAATAAGAAAAAGAAAATCTATTTTCCTCGCAAGGAAATCGACTGGAGTGTTTGTTTTTTGTTTTTTTTTTGTTTTTTTTTCCATTCTTCTGTGACATAGAAAAGCTTTCCAGGTTTGCCATTGTTAAATGATGATTTGTTGCATACGATGCAATACTTGTTATCTGGAAAACAGACCCCAGAATTTCAAAGAAATAGAAAAATTACCTGTGAATTAATCAAATTAAAACCAGAATCGTTCGGAATACACAACGTAATAAAAACAGAGGCACATGATCATAAAATGGTCAATATCTTTGTTTAAATGACCATATATATATATATATATATATATATATATATATATATATATATATATATATATATAGTGCATTGGGGCAGTAGATCATTATTCAATCATATTGTTAAATATAACTGAATGTCTGCTATGTTTGATCATGAGCCGTTCTAAAATTTCGTATTGTTGCTGCAATTTGGGGTGAAAATAAAGACAAAAGCTGTTCAACATTTGGATGCTTTTATTTATGCAGTTACTCGATTTAAGCTTTCGTCTCACATGAGCAATCACCTACGTGGTCATTTAAACAAAGTTATTGACCATCAAATATGTTATCCTATTATGCTTACATAAAAGATTGCTATGCGTCGATAAGTCTTGCGGAATAGCAGAAGCAGGTCGTAAATTCAAGATGCAGTGATAGACCAAAATCTTACAACAGAAACACATATCTAGATGCAATGCAATGAGTTGTGACTAGTTTGAAATGTAATTTTGTTGAGTGTGGCTTACTATGTGTTAATCTAGATGTCCTCCAATATCTGAAGGATGTTTTTACTCTGTGTATATTAGAATAATCACTAATATCAGATATTTTCTCGATTCAGGTCAAGGTGTATGATTTCCCAAGTTATATAAGGCAGGAAGACTCATGGGAATTGTATATTCACGTTGGTTTGTGATATTTTCTGGATTCCAGAACAGACTGTGATCTTTAGTTTGATAGATCGACCAAACTGTGGCGCAATTCTAAAAACGTATATAGTCTGCTGATGCAATTTCGCTTTGCAAATATTCAACCTACTTTTCTTATTAAAAAAGGAAGGTATCTTTTTTAAAAGAAACTCTCTCTCTCTCTCTCTCTCTCTCTCTCTCTCTCTATATATATATATATATATATATATATATATATATATATATATATATATATGTATGTATACACACATATATACACACACACACACACACACATATATATATATATATAATTATTTATTTAAAAATATGATTCCAACACCCTACATAAGAGTTCTCATGTTTCAAAACAAGAGCCGAAAACTTCAATATAATTATTTGAATTAAATTGAATTAAAGTAAGCTCTGTTCCATCTTCAAGCGAAATTTTTCCTATTTTCTATATATTTTCACACACACACACACACACACACACACATATATATATATATATATATATATATATATATATATATATATATATATATATATATATAAAGGCTTACACACTAATATTCAATGGTTATAATTTATTACATTTAATTTATTACATTGGAATCGTAATTACGATCCAATTCAACTACAAATTCAAAAAGAAATCAGAAAAAATAACTCCGGGAATAAAAAAAATAGAATTTAGTGTGAGTGTATGTATGAGAGTGGGGGACGCATGTGAGATGTAAAAGAATACTCTAGAGAGGGGTAACAGACGAGAGTAGAACAGGAAAGCCGAAAAGTGAAGGTAGGGATTAAAATTTATCAGAGAGAAGTTTTAAAAAGAGGAGCTAAATTACGGTTTAAATGAGTGAGATACAGATAAATCTGAATTGTTTTCCGATACACAATTCATTACTGAATCGCTGACCTAAATTAATTTAAAAACCGACACCGGAAATTGGTATATACATTTGTGGTGACACTACGCACAATAAAATACCTTATAATCTAAATTTAAAAATCAGAAGGATAAAGAGAGAGAAAAGAGAAAAAGGAGGGGAGATGCGGGGGTGGGGTGGGGAAAACTAAAACCAAAAGGCATTTATAAAGGAGCCGCTGGGCAATCAAGAAAATTTGACAAAAGTAATATCAATTGCAAGTTACGAATTTAATATAAACATATAAAAAAATAACGAATATTTAATCTAGCAAGGACCTACTATTTCTATGCCCCAAAACGCATACGAATATACACACCTACACAACAATATATTTATATTTACACGCACAGACATACATATATACAGGGTGTATAAAATACTTTTAGAAACTCACAACACTACAAGGACAAAAGTCCATGTAAACATATGTGCGCAAATCTGTCGATTTTGAGTTAATAAGTTTAAAGTTTATTGTAGAGGCTGTTAAATATACAATCCAAGATACAATCCCAAAATACTTTTACAAACTTTGGAGCCACAGATCCTGTCTCAACAACGCGATGATAAACATCAGAAAAGGTTGGATGTCTTGAATGCCTTCGGTCTGGAAAGACAAACCCACCTCCTTTACCATTCGGATGACGTATGTAAAAAACATATCTCCCTGCTCACGATATGAATATCCTGCTATTTTTAACTGAGCACTACACACGTTAAACATTTATGACAGACTAACCACAAATGTACACGAATGACGAATATAACCCAGTCCGTATCACAACACAGCGCCATCTACCGTAAACATTCATTAAACTTAATAACTCGAAAATCAATGATTTGCGGATATATATTTATGTAGACTTTTGTCCTGGTTTTGGTGTGAGAAAGTGTGTAAAAGTATTTTGATACACCCTGTAGACAAAGGTGGATTTGCAATGTGATGGGTCATGATGCGACATTTTGTCTACAGTTATTTTCTCACAGAAGTGATGTGGCTTCCCTCTGTCTTTTCTAGAAATATTTTCATGACAACAGCTCTGACGAGCTACTTTCACTGGTATCCCAAATGCATGAATTTACGCATGCTACTAGGTTGGCATCTCGACCCCATTCTTTTTCCTGTCGAAACAGTTAAATGTGACCGCCTCTTCTACTCAAACAGCTTCCCTCGCACTTCCCGATAATGGAAGCAACTTCCTTATGCGTGCTTCCTTAATAGCTATAATCTCCAAATCTTTAAATGCAATGACAATCGACATCTTGAACCATGACCTTGATCTTGAACCATGACCTTGATCTTGAACCATGACCTTCTCTTGATGCTTTCTTCAAACATCCATTTTTACTCTTACTTTCACTCTCTGTATCAACTTGCTTCGGTGGAAATGCTATAATGCTGTAATATATATATATATATATATATATATATATATATATATATATATATATATATATATATATACATAAACATTATCGTTTATATTATTAAAATGCAAATTGTTTTCATCGTTGACCACCGTTACTAATCATTTCTACCAATTTACAATTTCTACCAATTTACAATAACTATTAGCTAATTATATTATCATTGTCTCCAATCCCTTGCAACATTACTATCACATCATATCATATAGACCCGTTATTAAATCAAACTACCCTCTCACCCAGCATATTAAATATTAAACATCACCATATAAATAACCAATAAGGATTACAAATTTCTACCTGTTACATATAGACAGTCAAAAACAAGCAAGTAACCAGCTTTAAATATAACAAATAAACCCCCATTTTTTTCAAAATTTAAAAAAATATATAAATAATAATAATTTTTACCTATCATAATTTCACACAAACCCACCACACGTATATACATACACGCGTGGAAATATTATTCAGCGGAAAAAAAATATATGACATGTATACATTCACGAAACATTCACGAGACCTTTCCGCCACACTTCCAATCTTTAAATTTCAACATACAAATGCGTATGTATAGACACAACTCCACCCGTATACAAACATATGTCATATCCGAAACTGCCCACATATGTTTATATATGTATTAGTCCCGACGGACGACCAAGTATGTATATGTGTCTGCATACATCGATGTTTGCGTCAGTACGATGAAAAAACGACGAAGTTTCCCCCACCACTTCCACAATAACACGAATACACGCAATCTACATAATACCAAAATTTAAAAAAAAAATTAATCAGTTTGACGATCGCTAAAGCGTGAAACCCAGGGTCACAAGCTCACATCTATCCAACCACACACACATATATATATATATATATATATATATATATAGATAGATAGATAGATAGATAGATAGATAGATAGATAGATAGATAGATAGATAAGTACACTTCTATGAATAATAGCCCGATTAGATAAAATTAAACACACAGGTAAACCCAAAAAAACACCATCTGCAACATTCTAGTGGAAAATACATGTGTAATAGCCTTATCGAAACGTAAATGTGTGTGTGCTTGTGTGCAAGTGTGTGTGTTTATGTATCATATTGTGTGATATATTTACTATTCACGGGAATTCTCCCCTATTTCCTAATACATATATATATACACACACAGACAAACACACACAGACAAACACATACATATATATATATATATATATATATATATATATATATATATATATATATATATATATATATACAGTGCGTTCTGCTTGATTATGCAAAGTAATGTTTTCATCTAACGTGTCAATAAATTCTGTTTTTTTTTTCAGACTTTGTGCTTCTTGCAGATTAAATTCTACTTTCAGACAAGAGAATATGATCAATGAAAAAAAAAGGTGTATAGTAACAGGGTTCTTTTTTTCAAAGTATGTAAAAAGGCACAGTTTCAAGTGTTCGGTCTGATTAAGAAATCACCATATAAATCCTTAATATGGGTAAGAAAAAAGGTTCTTACTGAAAACGATCATGCTGAAATTACTCGCATGCTTGGAAGTGGTCTGTCAACGCTAGAAATTTCAAAAAAGTTACATAGAGACCACCGTACAATCAAAGCATTCGTCTTAGGCAGTAAACCATGCAGAAAGACACCTAAACGATCGCATTTGCGAAAGTTAACTGCCAGAGATCTTCGTAAAATTAAATATGAAGTCTCGAAGAAACCCCCAGAAACTAGTAAAAAAAAATTGAAAGCGCTGGAGTGCCCAAAGTTTGTAAAACTACCCGTTGTGAGGTCCTCAAGACCTTACCAAAGTGAAGAGTCCCATCAAGAGGCCCCCATTGAACAAAGCAAACCACATGAAAAGAGTTGAATGGACACACAGTTACATGAAGATCAATTTTAGCAATGTGATTTTCACCGACGAGTGCCATGCTTCCCTTGATGGGCCTGATGAGTGGTCATCTGGATGGGTGTTAAATGGTCGACCAGCAGGAGTACACATTCTTCGACAACAGGGTGGCAGAGGAGTGATGTTTTCGGCTAGGATCCGCGGAAATGAACTAATAGCCCCACAGAAAGTATCCAAAGGGCTTAAGCTAAACTCAAATGCATATTTTAGCCTTTTGGAAGATGCGTTTCTACCCTGGCTTGATGAACAACCAATTCAGAAAAGAAGATCGTTGATATTTCAGCAGGATAATGCTCCAGTGCATAGATCAAGAAGCACCACAAATTGGCTATGAGACCATGGGTTGAGAGGGCAAAATTTAATGGTATGGCCTCCAAACAGCCCTGATTTAAATCCAATAGAAAATTTTTGGTCTATATTCACGATGCGGATTAATGCTGAAAACAAGCAATTCACCAGCTTAGAAGTCCTTTGGAAAGCAATTGTAAGTGCTTGCCGATCAATCAAACCTTCTGAAATTGAAACATTGATGTCAGCAGTGGACAGACGCCTCATAACGGTTTTGAAGAATGGAGGATGTCATGTTTGTTCGTAACCACATTAACAGACTTGTTTTGTTATGTTTAACATGCTATACATATGTATTATGTAATGTAGGACTTAGAACACACGATGTATTGTCATATGCGCCACAATTCAATTAATAAAATTTAGTATAAAATGTGATTTTCTTGATTTATTTTCCATTTGCATAATAAAAGTGAACACTAAATTAGGGCTTAAGTTCATAAATCATTAAAAAGAAGCACGATTTGTATATTTTGACAACTTAAATGATTGACAAAATAATAAAATAGTATCAAAGACACTTTAGCTCCTATTCTTCAGAATATATTACTTAACTTGGATATTTTTAGGTAAAAATTAACTTTGCATAATCAAGCAGAACGCACTATATATATATATATATATATATATATATATATATATATATATATATATATATATATATATATAAACATAAAACATTAGGCAGCATATAATTTACATACAAAGAAATAATCACACATAGAATCAATCAGAAATATTAATGCGATTAATGGTGACATCCGTCACTAGAGACATAATATATGCATTAAAATACTGTCAATCCATTGAGTGAAGTGATCCTCGTCGAAACCATTGATGTCTGTAGTTTTCAGTTTATTTGATGTTAAAATGCTAGTACTTACGAATAGTCCTCTATTCATCATCAGGCATATGTCTTTTCCTTATAAAATCAAAAACTTGAAGACGAAATACTTGTTTGTCGACCGAAAGATCTTTTTTGAATATCTGCTATTAATGACGGTTAGGAACAATCTCGGAACGTGCAAAGACGCAACGCTAAGTTTTTTAAAATTTTAAGTGAGAATTTTATTTAAATATTTCTTGTGATGTGTTAAATCTACGAATTCTATTTTACAAGTGTATTCAGTTTATATGGCATGAACTAAGCATATAGTTCAATTATGTAGTGTAGTGTCTTAGTAGTAGTTTTTTTTATAGGAATTTTCCTGTACTGCGGATCAATAGTTTTTTATATACATAAAACATTAGGCAGCATATAATTTACATACAAAGAAATAATCACACATAGAATCAATCATATATATATATATACAAGATATCAATCATATATATATATATATACAAGACGTTAATTATCCTTTTCGATTGAAGTCTCCGTCTTATCATTATAATGGTCTATTGTCTACATTGATCCCTCCTTGGATTTATACCCTCCTCGGAATAACCCCTTCTGGTCTCTAACCAGTAAGACGTCTATAGATAGATAGATAGATAGATAGATAGATAGATAGATAGATAGATAGATAGATAGAAAGAAAGTGATTAGTACAACCATATATAAATAGATAGATAGATAGATATGAACAGACTGAGATAGATAGATAGATAGATAGATAGATAGATAGATATGAACAGACTGAGATAGAAACATAGATAGATAGATAGATAGATAGATAGATAGATAGATAGATAGATATGAACAGACTGAGATAGAAACATAGATAGATAGATAGATAGATAGATAGATAGATAGATAGATAGATATGAACAGACTGTGATAGATAGATAGATAGATAGATATATAGATAGATAGATAGATAGATATTTGGAGAGACACTGAACATTTTGCAATTAAAATAAAAAATACATATTTCTGCTATAACGCGCGGAATTTTGGCTGTGATTTTTTCTCTACTCAAATAAAAGTGTCCAAATATTTCTCTCAAGATTGTGGAAATTGCATCTTAATTTGTCAAAATGAAAACTTACAAAAAAAAAAAAAAAAATTTCACGTGTTCTCAATTCACATTTTAACTAAACTCCCAAATGTGTAAAAAATAAAACAGGTTCTGATATAAAATTCCAACTGGCGAGATAACTGAAGTGCTTTGCTGTCCTCATATCTGCTTCGTTTTAATATTTGAAACATTAAAGCGGGGAAAATATGAAGTTAACTCCGCACAGTTTAGCACGACAGAAAATAACCGAGATTAAAACCTCAGAAGGTTGTATTGTCATAATCTTCTTGGGAGCTTTGAAAATTAGCATTAAAAGGCCAACGTTTCACTTGAGAAAAATCAGAAGAGAGAAAAATAAATATAAGAATGAAATAGAAATGCATAGAAACTAGACAAGGTATGTTGAGAATTTGTATATATATATATATATATATATATATATATATATATATATATATATATATATATATATATATATATATATATATATATATATATATATATAAATAAGTAGTCGGAGACGTTAATTATCCTTTTCGATTGGAGTCTCCATCTTCTTATTGTCAGACACGTCAGGCTATATGACTGTTTCGTATAGGATACACGTTCACTTCCTATCGGAGGACGAATATTTTCTATGAAAATTTCTCGGACATTCAGGCCGGTTAATGTTGTTTAATACTGTTTATTATAAACAGAGCATTTACTTAAATATTTGTATCTATAAAAAGAATGTATAAACATAAAAATGTCTTCAAATAATTGTCGCACTTTGTCCATTTCATAATGTGTGAAGTCATATGTACGTATATATATATATATATATATATATATATATATATATAATATGCGTCCTACTTTTTGTAACAAAATTTCTGAAATATTCAGGCCGATAGATGTAAATAAATAAGTATACAGTTTAAGAAATAAAAATAACAGCATCTACTCGCATTTGAGTATTTATTAAAATTAACGTTTAAACAAATAAATTAAAAATCTATCAGAGTAATAAATGAAGAATTCATTCCTAAAAATATATCAAGTAGAGATCTTTATTTTTGTTATCAAGCTGATTATTTTAACATGAATTCGTTAGGTTTAATTAATACGACATTATTTATAATCAGTAGAGATTTGAGCGAACGAATTAATATTACAAATTTCCATTTCTATTCAAACTCAAAGAATTGTCATTCGATAAGTCAAAGAGAAATCATATATTGATTTTAGAAAGAAATTCTTTATTGAATATGAAGTGAAAAGGCGTGGAATTTTCAAATCAGATTTTTTTTTTTTTTTTTGTCTATTGATTTTTCTTTTGCCACGGACATAAAAATAATTCACAATAAAAATATTAATCGTAGATATATCACTACCTCAGCGAAATCTTATGCAATAACGTATTTTTTTTGGGGTGGGGGGGATACTTTTTATGGCCAATTGTTGAAGGATATGCATGTTTTTAAATTCGGTCGTTAAAGTTAGGAATTGCAGGCTTTCTTACGGTTAACAATGTAGACGAATCGACTTGAAATTCCACATCAGAAACTTTGTATTAACATGACACTGCTAACTTGCAAATGCTTAAATCTATCCCTTCCTTCCACTCCTTATTACAGTTGCTTCCTACAAGGAAATGTTAAATATTTACATCTTATTAGTGTCATGGATTTTACAAGTAAAACCTAGAAATCCTTGAAGGTGGTTGAATTTGTTTGATTTCTTTTGTTAGCAGTGAGGTTATTTACACTTTTTTTACTGTAATTTTCTTATATCCATCTACTTTAGAAAATAAAGAACGAAAAAAGTGCCTCTTCTCACAATGGCCAATCTAGTATTCACAACCTTTCGCACGTTGTATTGCCCAGACTTCTTTAAGATCCGTCTATATCTCTGAGATGTTTACTTGAATTATTTACATTATTCGGACTGTTATTCTCATCTTCATTGCCATATTCACAACGTTTCGGCCGTTGTACGTCCCGGCCTTCTTCAGGATCTGTTCATATTTCTGAGATGAGGTATTATGATTACTTGAATTATTTACATTATTCGGACTGTTATTCCCATCTTCATTGCCATATTCACAACGATTCGGCCGTTGTACGCCCCGGCCTTCTTCAAGATATGTCTATATCTCTGAGATGAGGTATTATGATTACTTGCATTATTTACATTATTCGGGCTGTTATTCTCATCTTCATTGCCATAGTCACAACGTTTCGGTCGTTGTACGCTCCGGCCTTCTTCAGGATCTGTCTATATCTCTAAGATGAGGTATTATGATTACTTGCATTATTTACATTATTCGGGCTGTGATCCTCATCTTCATTATCACATTCTAATGTTTCGTCCGTCGTACGCCCCGGCCTTCTTCAGGATCTGTCTATATTTCTTAGATGAGGTATCATGATTATTAATATTATTTACATAATTGTAACTGTTATCCTGATCTTTATTGCCATATTCATAACATTTCGGCCTTTGTACGCTTCGGCCTTCTTCAGGTGATTAGAATTTAGAACCGAACCCTTTATTTCGTCCACCGGGGTAGACTGTTCTGGCCCAGTGGATAAAAACATTGACTAGACTCCCAAGAGTTGTGAGTTTAAAGGAAATAAATGAGAAGAGTCATGGCACATGAAACTACCCCTGGTGGATGAAATAAAGGGTTTCATTTCGAAATTGCAATCCCCTGAAGAAAGCCGGAGCTTACAACAGGCGAAAATTTGTTTTCCTTTAATTCAACTCTCCAAGATTTGTTTCACCACTGCTGTGGCCAGGTATCGAACCCACAAACTCTTTGATGTCAAGTCACTGGATCCAACCAATGTTTTTTTTATCCACTGGGCATTCTTGACGAGATCTGTGTATGAATTTTGGGGTCTTATAAACCTAATCCCTCAGCAACCATTTTTAACAATGCTCATATTGCAAAAATTCTGTTATTATTATAATAATGCATTTTTACCAGAGCTTATATTGCAATTTTTGTTATTATCCATTGCTTTTCTCTAGCACTCCTTATTACTGGTTCCCATATTGTATTCATTTCTATGCTTGGTCGGCTCAGGAGATTTCTCTGGCTTAGCATATGTACTGATTCCTTAAGTTTTCGTATTTTCCACTGATGCTCTCTGTCTATTATTTCAACCTCATCCAACAGGGAGCCGCAATCTGTCTTTTCCCTTCCTATATGGTCAGCTACGCCTGATTTTTTCTATTTCCCTCGTGTCTTTACGATGTTCATGTAGTCTTACCTTAAGAAGAGGACTGTTTCTGTGCTAAGATATTCAAAGGAGTGAAGGAGTATGAAAAAAAATTGAAGGAACAGGAAACCCAATCCTGAACAAGATATACCTCTACTCCTGTAAAAATAAAAACCAAAAGTGAGAATAAACCAGATGAAAGGCGAAATTATCTGCTCCTAATTAATTAATCTATAAATTTACGGGGTTTTTTTTGTTTTTTTGTTTTTTTTGGGGGGGGGGGGAATGTCTGAGACAGAAATTTAAAAGTCTTCATTTTTCTTTATCGCTATCCATCAGATGAGCTAAGCGAACTGTGCGGAAGTGTTTTTACTTTTAGAATTATCTAATATCTTCTGTCAGAAATAAGACCACCTTTCCCTTTTATAAATTTACTCCAGATTATCACCGTTCAAATATGTGACAAATGCCAACTCCTCAGAAGACATTCAGATTATTCAAAATGCACCGTTTCCCAATTTTAGATCGTCCATGGAGATACCCTATTAAAGGGTATATAAAATATATGAAATATGATAATATAAATACTTAAAAAAAGTTATTTCATATACAAAAATAAATGTTGGTTATTCCAACGATAATTTTTGTGGCAACATTTCAATGTCACGTTTTTATCAAATCTCTCATCAGTATCTTGGTATAAGATATTTACCTTCTCACTTATACCCTTATTCTTTCAACATACAGTCAGTTTTAGACCCACTGGAGTGACAGGGTGTAATGAGATTCTATTTTTCCACAGATTACGTCATTTGCAGTGGTGTGCTGTAATATGAATCTATTTTCGGGTAGTATGTTGAAATTTGGCCTTGAAAAATATTGCGTCAGATTTTTATCGCACTCAGACATATTGTTTCGACTGTCGATTAGTTGTCTTACCGCCATTGACTGCTATGGACGTAACTCCAAGGAAGCATACGAAAATTCTATCACTGCACAAACACAATGGCAAGCGTTACCAGTGAGCAAATCAAAATATTATAGACTAACGCGGAAACTCTCCTGATTTAAATCCAATCGAGAATCTATGGTCAATTTGCAAGAAAAGACTTCGTGGAATGGACATACGAACTACTAACACGAGTACTCGCTCATGTTTCATTGAAAAAATACGGAGAAAAGTAAATAATGACGGAATTTTCCGTTTTGTTTCAATTAATTTACACAAAGGTGTATACACATGTCTTTATCTCTTTTTTTAAGGTCTCAACTGATAATTTCCAAATGATTCTTAACCTTTCAAAGAAGAAGGAAAGAATCGGGATGATGACGATAATGAATGTCAGTATGTTTCATATAAATCTTTATCACAATTGAGGAGCTTATTGGAATCAAGTTACAATACACCGAGACAGTAAATTGTTTGTCTTTTCTTTTCTTTTTCTTTTAATCAGTATAAACTTTGATGTACAAATTGCTGTCCCTACGCAGTCATATCTGCATTGCTATTGATTCTAAGGACAGTTTGATATATTCACATTATAGAGAATTTGATTTTTCATCTCTAACGAAGACTATCCTCCCGCCAAGAAAATTTTCTCTTTCTCATTTTTTTTACACCTTCAATGCCAACCTATTTTTTTTATTCACCGACGAGTTTCGGTCAAATATATGAACACGAGTATCCGCCAGAGAATAAATAAAATCTCCAAAAAGCTGATATTAGTCACAAAAGTAAACGGAGAACGAAATGAAGACAAGGCGTGATTTTCTAAAAATTAACGTCCCTTGCCACTCAACGCGTATACTGAGTCGCAGACGGCGCCTAATTGAAAAGTTCTGCTTTATACAGTAATTAAAAATATAATTTATTTCAGAAAATTAATTTAAAACCATTTTATTTCCGTTAGCAATCAGAGGAGTTCAATCAAAAATCCATTAAAGTAATGGCGAATAAAATAACTTTCGTAGAAAGCAGAGATAACTCATTGATTAATAAAACGCGTTGAAGGGATTTGGGGAATATTTTTGCGTTAAGACTTCAATGCATTTTAAAGTGACGTCATTTTGGAAACTTTTGTTGATATATAATTTATTTTTGTTTTAACGAGGTTTTAGAGCCGCCATACAAGGAATCGGTTGCTTTTCAAAAGTTAGAAACTCTGTAGTCATTTTAAAGGAATAGAAATCCTACAGAAAAGCGAAAACGTCTTCGCTTTCTTCTTATGTAAAACCGCCTTTATTTCCCGAACAACTGATTCTTCTTTTTCTTATATTTCCTGATGTTTTTTAAGCTGTGTTTACGCCATCTTTCGTTTTTGTTGATTTTCCTTAACACAATGGAATGAAGCAAGTTTTTTTTCTCTCCCATCAATCTTCAACTATGACAATCGGTATTGTCCAAAAATAAAGAATTCAATTCTCTTTAAAACAATAATGCGCAACTGTTTATTACAGCCCGAAAAATGTATCCATTGTTGCGCATCTAACTGTGAATAATGTTCGCTTTTCTGTGAATCAATGAAAGCCCTGTTTAGAAAAAAAAAAGATAGATAATAAAAAATCCAAAACGTGGTGCGTGTAGTTAGACTGTGTAATTATTCGGAACGCTTCTGGGTTTAGCTTAAGTATTAGAGGCTCGTATATACATTTGCGATTCTTTAAGGTCCAAAGAATGTTATGCTTCTTATTATCTTTTAAAAACAAAACCCGTCGACTGATACAAAATATAAATTTATACCATTTGTAGCTTTTATCAATGTTTGTATTTTTACTGTGATTCCCACTCTTTCTTTTGTCATATATTTACACAAACCTGTTATGTTACTTGCTGTTGTCCGTCTGTCCATCTTAACTTCAACATGCCCCGTGAATGTTAATTACTCCAAGTCCTCTTTCCTCATTATAAGTCCTAAACTCTCCAATTATCTCTTTCTGAATCTAAATACGTGTCCTCCTTGTTTCTATTTTAATTAAAACTTTCCCTTTATATTTTTTGTAAAGGTATTCTCGCATTCTTCTCTAAAATCACATCGCCTTGCGGATGACACTATGGTGATAACAAAAAGGACTAACCAACAATTGTAAAGAAACAAAATCTACGGTCATTAGCAAAAGGGGTGACCTAAAATGCGAGCAACAAATTGGAGATATTAAAATAAAGCAGTTGCAGAAATTTAAGTATCTGGAAAGTGCTTTTAACAGAAGTCGGAAAATGTGACTCCGAAATCCGAACACGTACTGGAATAATAAATGAGGCCTTCCAGAAGCTAAGCAAAGTATTAATGAAAACAGGAAAATTTCATTACAAATAAAGAGTTCTTAACTACTGTAAAGTCTCAATCCTCTTCTATGGCAAGGAATGCTTTCACACAGTTGAAGATGTTGAGGAATTAGAAATGGGGATCTACAGAAGGATTCTGAGGATAGCATGTGCAGAAAATGGGCACCTAAAAATAACTTTTAAAGTTAATGGAAGCAAGGATATTTATATTTTGATTCACGAGACGTTTTAAATTTTTAATACATATCATGAGAAAAGCGGGGTTGGAGAATTTGATACTCACAAGACATAGCGAACGGGAAACAGCGAATATATAACAAGATTGTGTAAGTGATTAACAGAACAAGGAATCGGAATTATGACCAAAAGACAAACGTTGCTAAGATCTACAAATGATAGGAAATTGTGGAGATTCCTGATTGAAATATCTGGAAAGTACTTTTAACGGACGATAGAAAATATGACTCCGAAATCCGAAGACCTATTAATGTAGCAAATGGTGCCTTCCAAAAGCTAAGCAAAGTATTAATAAAAACAGGAAAATTTCGTTACAAATAGTTTACGCATTAGTTCTTAGCATAGAAATTATGCGTTCAATTCCTGACCAATGCACACTAAAACTCGGTAGAAATGGCGCTGGCAATGATTGGACAGTACTATAAAGAGAAAAACCAAGGGATATTACTAGGTATCAACAGCGGGACGAAAACAATCTACCGCCACATAATAAATGAAAGCTTTTTTTCGAAATTAGCTGAGGATTAGCCTGAAGAGCATACATGAAGAAGACATAATACACAACGGCTGAAATATTTTCATAATAATAACAAAGATAAGGATATCATTAAAATGTTGTAGTTGTTTAAAAAATAATTAATTTACGTTAGTAGACCAACTCAGAGTTAACTTATATATCTACTTATCCCTTATCAACACGAACTCTTTGTTTAATGATTCGCTTAGAATTTACAAAAATGCTTGCTTAGGATTTCTCGTTGAAATAGAAAAATAAAATGAATTATTTATAATTTTGAATAAAATTATAAATCCCATGAAATAGCTATATTTCGCAAATTTATATGTAAAATTATTAAATAGGATTTTTTTTATTTTTTCAAAATAAAGTTATCATTATTTAACGGGTAGTATTATCTTATGCAATAATTAGTAGTTTGCTTCTTGCTGTTTTTCTTTTTTTTATTTCTTCCTCTCTGACTATATTGATACGAATTTATTTGCGAATTCTGAATCACGCAGAAAGTATACAAATATGGGATCATTATTACCGGGGAAAATGCAAATGCAGATCCCAAACTATTATTATTATTATTATTAAACATGGCACGTGGAACTAGAACAGTCTACCCAAGTGAAGGAAATAAAGGGTTTGGTTCGATATTCCAACCACCTGAAGAAGGCTAGAGCGTACAACGGCCGAAACGTTGTGATAAATATGGCGACAAAGATGAGGACAATAGTCCGAATAATGTAAATAATGTACATAATACCTCATCTCAGAAATATAGACAGATATTATTATTAGGTTGGTGCAAAAATAATGTCGTAATAATGTCGTTTTTTGACGTTAAAAAATAAGTCAAAAAACGACATTATTACGTCATTATTTTTGCACCAACCTAATATTATTATTATTATTATTATTATTATTATTATTATTATTATTATTATTATTATCATCTTTATTATTATTATTATTATTCAACTAGATCATTTTAACGGCATTAATTTAACAAAAATTTCTTTCTGGTCTACATTTTTTGCTCTGCTATTGTAGCAGTGAAGCACACCCGCAAACAGAAGTCGGATCATTATAATATAGATTATTATTTTAATTAACTACAAAGTTGTTATTTTTAATTAAGAAGGCGTTATTTAATCAATATAGATACGCTCGATCGAACTAATACTGTAAACTATTTTTATTATTGCATCCACTTTTGTATTCGATAAGTTAACGACAAACCTATTATTGATTCAATAATTTAAAAATTCTCCGATGACTGAGAAACGGAGGGGCGTGTAATGTTGCGATAACTTCTGTTTGAAACGATTGAAATTTACAGAAAATAAATAAAGCAAATCAGCAATAACAGAATTCAAATACTATTTAGCACTATATGACCATTTTTCGACATGCTTCCTTACATGTGATATCATGTCATCAAGTTCAACATATCGCATATTACGTGGAGAAGTGGCCATATCATGTTTAAACACTGGTTCTCGTACGATCACCTAAGTAATGGATAACATCTTGGAATTGGAAAATTGGAGAACTGAGTTCCAATTCCAGTCGGGTTTCTTATATTCACTTACACACAAAAACGTTGGGGAAAGGTGAGGACAACGTCATCTCTCCCTACAGCTATGGGTTAATTAGATGAAGCTGTACCAGTAAAATTTCTTAAAATCTAAAAATATTTTATAGGTGGCAAAAGTTTGATAAGCTGTAAAAAATAAATCAGTGAGACATGGAGAAGGGAAAAGTACAGGTAATTTAGAATGATAAGCGACACCAGTTATCTAATAAGTCACTTTTAACCACAACAGCAACAACAAAATGTGTATTTAGAGAATAAAATAAGTATATAATTGTTGTGAGGGAGAATATTTCCCTACAAGTTTGGACTCGACCGTCGGATGAAAGACATAAAAAATTACTCCGACATCAAGAGGCGTATCAGGAGAAACAATAGTAGCAGTAGCCTTTGCTAAAAACAGTCATTCGTGGCTGAACTTTCTCTCCCCAAGTTTCTATTCTACATCATGTTTCCCTGTACCAAAAGGTTAATAAACTTAAACCAATTCTGGTTATCTACTGTTGTTTTTAATAACTCATTATTGTAGTGGTTTTTTTCCACACTACCAAAAAAAAAGTCTAACAATATTAGAGAGGACTAATATAGCAGATTAGAGAAAGACTAATTTCCAGAAAAAATAGTTTAAAGCAAAAGGTTTTATACATATCAGATGACGGTTAATACAAACTGTTCGGCCAATAAAAAATAAATGGCTAATTTTATTATCGCCATGACCTGAAAGCGACGTAGAATAGGGAACATGTCTTTCAATGCTACAGCCTTTTTACCGTTAGACAAAACGCCACAAGCCTGACATTATTTCCATTGCTAATGTTCAGACAAGTTACATTCCCCACTTCAGACCTTTACAACTGGCACCCGTCACACCACGGACAAAAAACGAACCATCTACATTACCTTCATTATATATGATGGACGAGCTTTCCTTTTTTTTAATTTTTTGTATGGTTTGTGCGCATGTTTCCAGGGGTAAAGGAATGTTTTATTTTCCGAACACAGCATATTGTGGCCGTGCTAATATTAGTTAGGTAATATAGTTAATATTATTAAGTGTTGGATTTTTATTTTTTATTATTAAGGGTTCTATTATTTTTAATCTTTTTTCTTACATATGGATGAGGTTATTATGTTTGTATTTTATACTAGAATGTTTCGGATGGAGTCTGGTAAGTTTATCTGTGTTTATTTCAATTCTAATAGAGCTGTGGTCAGATAAGTGCAACGTAAGGCGTCTGGATAGGCATGTAGTTGTGTGACCAATGTAATTATTTATGAATTTTTTGCTATTTATTTTGTTCGAACACAAGAAAAATTAAATAAAACACTTAATCGCAGTACCTTATCTGTCGTCTTTAATGAAATATATATATATATATATATGTGTGTGTGTGTGTGTGTGTGTGTGTGTGTGTGTGTGTGTGTGTGTGTGTGTGTGTTTGTGTGTGTGTAAGTGTCCGCGCACACGTGTCAGTGTGTTTGTGTGTGTGTGTGTTATTGAGATATTTAGTTTGAATGAATCTCTTTTCCAGATTAGGCATAATCATTTTCAGGCATAGAAGAAATTCCATCAGAAATTTTTCGAAAGTCATTTTAGAACAAATGCACAAAAAATATCGCCCAAGCTTTCGAATTACTTAAGTCATTATCAGCTTATATAGAGAAAGTCGAAAACTTGATACGCACACACACACACACATATATATACATATATATATATAGATATAGATATATAGATATATATAATAAGGAACAAAATTTTAATATTCACTTTGATTATAATTTATTTCCTGAATATCGAAATATTCATCTCTTTAGACCGAAATCTCCTTAGTAAATGGAGACGACAGAAAAAATGATAACTTCATTATTGTTGTAAGTGAGTTCTTAAAAACAGCCTAGAAAATCGATACAGGCAAATATAATGTAGAATAGAAACAAAGGATTGAAATGTTCAGGGGTCAGTTTGTTTATTCTTACTACTACCCATTCATTCATTCCTTGACCTTTCCTTCTCTCCTGCTTTCGCTTCCCCCTATCAATCTAATATATTGGTCCAGTGTTATGTCCCCATTTTCTAAGGAGATTTCGGTCTGAAGAGATGAATATTTCGGTATTCACGAAATAAATGAATATTTAAATTTTTCTTCCTTATTATTATTATTATTATTATTATTATTCTCTGTAGTCTACAGTGAGCTCTCCCTGGATTAATATCCTCCTTGGAATTATCCCTTCCAGTCACAAACTGGTAATATATATATATATATATATATATATATATATATATATATATATATATATATATATCGAAGTGTAGAAATAAAATGTGCGATTTAGCTGATTGATGTTGTATTAATCAGCTCGACTTTAGAGTTTCGTAAATTAGTTGTTTTTAATTGTTCAATCCAGTCTTCAAAAAGTTTCAATAATTAGCGGGCGTTTCTCTCTCTCTCTCTCTCTCTCTCTCTCTTTGCGTTTTGTTTATATTAGGTTGGTGCAAAAATAATGTCGTTTTGTCACATATGTTAACATTTGAGAAAACGACATTATTTTTGCACCAACCTAATAAAAGTTCTGATGACGAAATTAGTTTATGTACTTGTTGGGATACTCTCTTTATT
>OZ010591.1:99977861-99982861 GCA_963932145.1 Acanthosepion lycidas
AATATTAAGCAAGTTTAGATGAAATTAAAGTTCAGATTAATTACGTTCGATATTTTTCGTCCTGTTGTAATGTTTCCCAAAGTAGTCAGCATCCCCACCCCCGCCACATACTCTGAACAATAAAATCACCCAAAGCAATGGTGGGTGGGTGGAGAAAAAAGGAGAACGACATTATTTTTATTTGTTTTGTTTTTCATAGATTGTTAACCCTTTGTGTGCTTGCGGTCATATCACGTGTAAGCACCAGTATTCGTCCGATCACCTAAGCTAAGCAATGTCAAGCCTGGTCAGTTGATAAATACTCGATCTAAGTATTGACTGGTTACACTGGTTACGGCCTAAGTTAGTTGATCGAACAATAATCAATATTTCCAGCATGAGAACAAAAGTTTGTTTGTTTTTTTTTGTAAAAATCTGATCAGTTAATTTATAATGTAATTAACTGATGCCGTTTTCTGTCCGAAAATACACTAAACGTTCGCTTCTTGTTGACTAACATTTTTTAGTAAAGGATATATCACCAGACGCCAGCAAAAACCAACAGCAGAGATGTGGGGAGTGATATGCATTTTCCCGTCTGTAAAGGCCAAAAATGAGTTCACATACATTGCAGTAAATTCTGGACAACCTTCTCGCAGATAAAGAAGACTGCAACAAAACTGTGGATCTACAGAAAGATGATAGGAATGCCATGGACGGAATATTTGTGAGTAACGAAGAAGATTAAAGGGAAAGGGAAACAAAAATGACCCTTATACTTAGAATCAGAAAAGGATAATTGAACTTTCTGGACACATGAGAAAAGACGGTCGGGAGATTTGATACTCACAGAACATGTTGAAGGCAAGACAGGTAGAAAGAAACAGTCAGTAACCTACCCATCAAGTGATTAGCATGTAGATACTGAGGGTGGTCGTCAAAAGGCTTACGTTTGCAAGAGCTGAAAAAGATAGGATGCGCCTCTGAAGGGGCACAATACATACAAGATGAAGAAGTAGAAGGTGAAGAGGAAGAAGAAGAACACTGGAAGTAATCATAATACCTCATCTCAGAGATATAGGCAGATCCTGGAGAAGGCCGAGGCGTACAACGGCCGAAACGTTGTGAATATGTTATTGAAGTGAGGATAACAATCCGAATAATGTAAATAATGTAAGTAATCATAATACCTCATCTCAGAAATATAGACAGATACTGAAGAAGACCGGGGCGTAGAACTGCCGAAAAGTTGTGACTATCGCAATGAAGATGAGGATAGCTGTCCGAATAATGTAAATAATGCAAGTAATCATAATACCTCATCTCAGAGATATAGACAGATCCCGAAGAAGGCCGGGGCGTACAACGGACGAAACGTTGTGAATATAGCAATGAAGATGAGGATAACAGTCCTAATAAGGTAAGTAATGCAAGTAATCATAATACTACATCTCAGAGATATAGGGGGATATCAAAAAAGAAGTTTATACTCATATATTATATGAGCTGTTAAGATGGCAGCTGGGCTATCAAGGAGGGCGACAACTGGAAAATGTGTTAAACATTGTTCTATTGTTTTCTTTGTGCTGATGTAGATGGCAGTGTACATTTTCCAATTCAACCTCTAGTCAGGTTGTATCCTAGAAATCTATAGGCCCAAAATGAGATTTTAAAAGATGTAGCAAATAGCTAAAAAGTAGTAAAAAAAAATCAAAATCACGGACCATACAGAAAAAGCCCAAGAATATATCGATTGAAATATCAGGCCTTAAAAAATCCAAAGATAATAGCACTCGTCCGAAAGCAGTAAGCTAAAACAAGTGAAAATAATTTTAAGATTATGGTTCCTGTATCTTGTTTGAGTTTATTTTTTGATGGAGGAGAAAAAGCTATGCGTAGATATTTGAAAATGTCAAATTTCACCCAAACAATCTGTCATGAGGTGAACTCGTGCAGTGAAAAGGTTAAAAAGTGGAATTTCCGATTATACCGTGAAGAACCTGGGGTAAACGTTTCATTGTATCGTAAATCACACACAAAAACAATCTGTACAAACTCACCCATACATATATACATATATATATATATATATATATATATATATATATATATATATATATATACAGCTAATATATATATATATATATACAGCTAATATATATATATATATATATATACAGCTAATATATATATATATATATATATATATATACAGCTAATATATATATATATATATATATATATATACAGCTAATATATATATATATATATATATATACAGCTAATATATATATATATATATATATACAGCTAATATATATATATATATATATATATATATATATTAGCTGTATATATATATATATATATTGGGCCTCAATGTTGATGTACCTTGGTTGTTCTGAGTAAAGCTTACAAACTTTATAACCTCCTATTTTTTTTCAGAAAACGAGATTGTATTTTGCTTTAAATCTAAATAAATCATTCACTCGCCAGTAATTTACAATCTCCTGATGAGATGCGTTTGATACGCATCGAAACATGACTGCATGTGTAGCGATTTCGATATGCTTTCGATGAAATATCCTAAAATGAATATATATATATATATATATATATATATATATATATATATATGTATAGGCGTTTGATTTTGTGTGTGTGTGTGTGTGCGTAGGTGTGCAATACGCTCATAATTTCTAATTGTACAGCAAATTTTTTCTTTGCAAACGCAATTTATTTAAAAACGCGCCCAAATTTAATAAAATATTTCCAAGTTATTTTAAGTACTTTCTGCACCGTCGTATGTTTTCATTTTTATTGTTTATTTTAGAAGAGTGATTCGTTTTATTTCAAAAAGAAAAAAATGCAAAAACTTCACTCCTATAACAAGAAATGTATGAGAAAATTTAATAATAAATGTCGGGGAAAAACCATTAGTTTTTATTTTTAAAAAAATCATTATTTAGCAAAAGGTTTCTTCAGCATTATCCTAGAATGGGTTCGCCAATTTAGAGTATGTAGACTTAGAAAATCTTCCCATCCAACCATCACCTGTTTCGAGTAGTTGAATATTGGGTAAATCTCTAATCATCATTCTTCTATGTGCAGTCTTATAGCCATGATCATGATGTGTAGCCTTATAGCCATGATCATGATGTGCAGTCTTATAGCCATGATCATGGCTCTCCTATCTTTTGTAGCTTTTAGTAAGGTTTATTTTCACTATCCCTCCCAATCCTTATTCTGCCATCAATCAGTTATGTGCCTTTCGATTCATGACTCACGAGGCAGATTTCTTTCCCACGGAAAGTTGTCATTTCTTTCTGCAGTAGACCAGTTACCATCCAAGACAATCCTGCTATTTACATATAGCTGGAGGGAGGAGAAAAGGATTAATACCTTTTACAAGTGTATTAGCACGTAAATGAATAGATTCCACTGGAAATCGAACTCGGCTCTCCGATTCCTCAACCCGAGCCTCCATACATTTACAAAATCTCGTTAGGTAAATTAATCGGTATTTCCCGCTCTTCCACTTTCCTTGAATGTCATGCAAAGGTTAAATTCTCAATGCACACTTTCTTCATTATGTATCTGAGAAATTTTATAGGTTCCTTTCCGATTCTACCGGTTAAGAGGTACGAAACAGTTATCTTAGGAGAATGGGAACTTCATTCCGTTTCTGAAAGATCAACGCCTCTTCTCTTTCTATGGTCCATTTATTGGTAACTTTTAAATCAATCGGCTTTCTAGCGTACCCTAGTATTAAATTGCTGTCAAAGTTCCTATACTTATAACAATGTAGCGTATCCTTAAGACATTCAAATCGCTGCAGAACATTAGACAAACACCAAACCAACGAACAAAACTTTCCATTGTTTTTCGTGATAGGAATATTTATAGCAATCTTCTTATACATTTTGCGATGAATCAGTTGTTGTCTAAATTACGCAAAAATAAAAATAATGCTGATATCTCATTTTAAGTGATATATCTACCAAATTTATACAAAAATACCTCGAAAGAGTAAATTTATTTCAATAAAATCGCCATTGACTTCAGACGACCTCGGAATCATCTGAAATTCAACTGGACGGTCTCCTTGTTTAAGTTGGTGATTGTTGCCATAATTCTTGCCTTCAATTTGTCTTTGGTGTTACAAGGAATTTTGTTAGACACTCGTACAACTGCCTAGCACAATGGCTCCTTCTGCTTCTGTGCCTGCTGCACACGTTACAACTACTGCGAGTATAGGTCCACAGTGATGGTTTGGCCCGTTGGTATGAGCTAATGCACCACTTAATGACTAGTCCACCAGATATATAGCATGGTCTTGCGTGGATATATAGGTGATGTTGTTGGATAACGAACAAGGTCTCGTAGTGACAGTGTCTTGAACGCTTAGGAAATGTCATACAGAATCCATTATTCGTCACTGCTGATCCCTTGATCAAATATTGCTACGTAAAAAGTACCGAGAAACAGGTTGTCACTCGTTGTCGCTTGTTGGTTTCAGACTGTTTGGGGTACCCACTTATACGCCTTCTCTGTTTGATGCAGATGAAGTCTGACTATTACATCAGAAACCTGCACGGCAAGCTCACCACAGGTTTGTCTGTTGTCCTACTCTACGGTCACCTTCAGAGCCTCATCATCCAGGACCAGTATCAGCCACTATAGCGTTAACGTCAAAGGAACAGATCTTGCTATCTGAACTTCTGGAAACAATACCTTCACTAACCGTATTATTCCCAAAGGCTTGTTATATTCGGCGACTTGATGCGGCTGTACACAATCCCGCCTTAAAATCATAGGAGAGACAACCCTGAAAGAGCTGATTCGACAACGCCATGTTTCCATCTCGCTGCTGTTGCTCTGACTGAATTGTGTGCGCAACGCACCTTTTCGGTGAAGAGTAACACCTCCCACCTCACATCTTTCCCGGCATTTGATGCTCTGATTTCCGTATCACTTTTTCACACCCTTGTGATTAACCAATGGTGGCTCCCACTTTAGTG
>OZ010591.1:99985361-100045361 GCA_963932145.1 Acanthosepion lycidas
TATAAATAAGTCAGCATTAAATAACCCATGTAAAGGATGCACCTCTTAAAATCAACCAACCATGTATTATCTAAATTACGAGAGGGAAAGATTTTTGTTTTACTTCTATATGATTTACTGAATTTATTTTGGGAATATTTTCTTTGAAAATTATTGATTACACAGTGTCTTTTTAACTTGAATATATATATCCTGGCCATGGATACTTAACAATCTTACTAGTGTGACACAAAGACACTATAATGGTTCGCTCAGGGGCTTATTCTCTATTACCCTATAGAAATAACTGTTTTAATATTTTGTCAGCATAATCTAGTTCAGGTTCACAACTTTGGAGCAAACGGTGGCCACAGATTCCTTTAGATGTCTAATGGAAACTAATATCTAAGTTAATGCTTCGCAAAGAGATTCCCACACGCATGCGTAGATAGATATTTCCTTTTAGATAGCTTTTGCCTACACGCTTCAGAGAAAACATTCAAAAGCCATCTTTAAATGTGACAGGTCCGGACGTACTGGGATTGGTCTCGTTAGTTATTTTTTTAAAGTTCTTCCGATGCCAAAACCATTATAATTTTAAGCTTCGGTTGCTTTCTTATTTATTTATTTTTGCTAGAAAAGGGGTTAGATAGTAGTGGGAAAATGTCTTCTTTTAAGCCTTTTATGCTGGCGGCTGGAGGGATGTAGTAAGAATACTATTTTAGATTGTTTTATCTTGTTTTTCCTTCTTCCTTTGAACATTTCTCTCTCTTTGAATGATGGCAATGAAGTCAAGTTTCTCGTTAGATCCATCCTATGCAAAGCGAACCTGACAAGGAAAGAAATGTGGAACTATATTGTTTTTGTCAGTACATAAGAAACTTTTAAAATCCAGGAGAATCGTTGCTTTTCAAACCTACACAAGAAATACAAATGTACTTTTTTGTTGAAAATTTTATCTCATCTTACATTTACAAGTTATTTATGTTTACGGAATATCAGTAAAATAAAGTAAAATTGAGCACCCCGGGTAAGACGATAAACAACATCCATATCCTGGGTAAAACGATAAACTACATCCAGCAGCAAGGCCTCTGATCGGGAGGTTTTGAGGAGCATGGATCCACCTCTTAATTGCTGGTGTTCCTAGGTCCACCCTGACCGGGTGCTGTAGTACCTGTTAGGGTCCCAGCTATGGGCATATAGTTAACCTCCAAACTTGGGTCAAAACACTATGTAAGCGTAAAATAGGTTTTAATACCAGCAATACATTTTTTGAAAAAATACCACAATGAATTTTTAAAGAAAAAAATTATTACCAGCAATACATTTTTACTATGAATATATTTTGGAAAAAAATATTACCAATATATTTTTGGAAAAAAATATTACCAGCAATACATACATTTTTACCAGCAATAAAAGACTTTTCGGCATTAAATAACCCATTGAGGTGTTGATATGCCGTAAACAAAACAAACTAAACGAACCAGACCAGAAAAATTGATATTTCGTGACCAATTCTCGTTCAAATAACGTGACTAATGCTCGTTCAAATAACGCGCCCAATTCTCGTTCAAATAACGTGACCAAATCTCGTTCAAATGATCCCAAATTTTAATAGCGTGCGTAGAAACAAGATTCTATGTTTAATATTTTATCTTTTTTACATTTTTTCAAGTATAGAAATGGCATTCGTTAGAAAAGAAAAAGCGTTTTCTGTTTTGGAGCTCCTTTCAAAAAGAGTCGAACTGTGCAGGGTACACTTTTGAGAGCATTCGCTAAAAATGCACCAACTGCAATACTATTAATCAAGACATGATGCAGCGTGTTTTATGCAACTAACATCAACATTCAAACAGTTTATTCAAAATCTCGATCCTAATATAGAGATTGTTTCTGAAAAATTGATATCATTTCGTAATCTAATAACTAAAACAATTCACGAATAAATGATCTCAAATTTTAACAGCATGCGTAGGAACAAAACAAGTGCCAATGTTTAATGTTTTATGATATTTTTGTGCTTTTTGTGTGTTAGCATAATGTCAAAGACGGTTGAAAAAGACTGTGCCGAATGCTATTTTCAGAGAATTCGTTAAAAATGCAGTAACTGTAATGGAAATTTTGATGTGGAACAAAATGTACAAGGACGACTATGCAATATAAAAGGATCTGGATGACCACCAGTATCGGAAAAGATGGTTGAGCCGGTTCGGGAAACATTTTCCCGAAGACCTAGGGCGTCTTTAAAAGCCAGTACAGAAACCCAGATTCTTCAACGAAAGATACCTTCAAAAACAGATTCTTCCAACGACAGCGTTAAAAACAAATGGCAAGCAAAAGAGCGTGCAATTCTATGGCGGTATGCAAGATAAACTTTAAGAAGATGAGGTAGCGTCATCCCTATTCCGACAAGTTTATAGAAACTCAAACAGAGAATCACCGACACACTGAAGACCGTTACCCAAGACTGGTTGCAAATTCGATCACCTGAAGAAGACTGGAGCGTACAGCGCCCGAAATGTCGTGAATATGGCTACGAAAATGAGAACAAGAGGCCGAACAATGTAAACCGTGTAAATAATAAGCCTGTTTATTTTTTCATTTGCTTAGGCTGTGTAGATTTTCAGATGTTTGCATCTTAAATCATATCAATTTTTTAAACGTCCTGTATTAAATAACCGTTTGCTTGCCTCTCTAAATAACGAACTTTTAAATCTACATGCAAATAACAGATAGAATTATTTATATTTCCATTCCAATACATCTGTATAGCTTGTTTCAATAAAAGCCTTATTCATCTTTCTTATCACAGTGGTTGCTTCCTCATTTTCCCAGGGCACAGTTTGGGCTCTTTTATTTGATTCCTAAATGTGCTAATTTTTTTTTCTTTTTACTAAAAGTCTTTATGTTATTAAAACTGGTGTTTACTTTACAATTTTTCTCTTTGAATTGTAATTTTCCTTTTTAAATTATGATTTTTCTTTTTAAATTATGATTTAAGAGGTATGGAGTTATTTTCTAAAACTGCCTTCTTGAACAATATTAAATTTTCATTCATCCAAATAGAACACACTCTGATTTATTAACTCAAAACTAATGAATGCATTTCAGTGAATTACATCTTTTCTTTAGGGTATTAAACCCCCCCGTATGAAAGCGTTTTTGTCTGATACCTGCTGTAGTTTTAGGCTTTTGATCGTCTTTTTTGTTATAAATGAAACGAAAAAGTTTCATTTCATTGAAAGAAAAGGCGGTGAAATTATTTCAAAGAATCAAAAAACACACCAAATTCGATCTAAAATGATTTATCTTCTAACTGCACGATTCCTTTTAGACTTAGTCATTATTTTGTTATTCTTTTTTCATCTGTTTTCTTTTGTGTTTGTTTTGTTTTTGTTTTGTTTTTTTTTATTCTTTCTTTTTTTCTCACTTACCAAATCGCAAAGATGAGCTCAATGTAAGAATACAAAGCGGTAAAAGAAAATTTCGCATAATAGGATTTTTTTTTTTTTCTGGAGACATCTTTGATTTTATCAGTTGATACTGAACAGAACAGAAAATTAATGAATAAAATAAACAGAATACAAGTAACGCAAAGAAATGGGCAAATGTTCTTCAAGAAAAATATTCTTTTCAGTAGTCTTAACTGTTCTGGCATTGCGGGTATAAAGATGTCTCACGAATCAACACATTGTTAAACTCAATATGTACGTTCATCACAGGCGAGAATTCAGATACCAACAAAGAATACGTGTGACAAATACTAAAGCCAGCGTAAACGAACTTGCAAAAGGTTTTATTTTACGTTTTAAAATGATTGGGATTTTCTTTGGGGCACAGCAGGGATGCAAGATTTTAATCTTGGTCAGATTTTATTGCAATCCTCACATATAACGCTAGTCATAGCAATCTTAATGCAATGAAGGAGCTCTCTTTAGAAGGAACTATGGAATCGCTTTATTCACAGAGTGCACTGCCGATTTCATTTTGAATCATAACAACGTGCCACTTGTATGAAAAGATTAGGAATTAAAATTGAACACTCTGTATTTGAAATCTTCTTGAATTTATTCCCCCTTCCATTAAACACACAAATCAATTAAAGGATAGTTCGGTTATATATATATATATATATATATATATATATATATATATATATATCTTATGATGTTTACATACAGACAAAAAAACTTGCTCACTGCAAACATGCATTTTTGTTTCGATGAGACTTCATCTCGACTTGTGAGAACCAAAAATGGTTATGAACAATTCATTTTAAAAGCAAGCCGCTTATGGAAAAAAAACCTGTGAAGAAACACCCTAAGAGGAAAATGAGAAGAATGAAGAAAATGGAGAAAAAGGAAGGAAAGGAAAGAGGGTGATAGAGTAAGACAATATTATTTGTTGAGAGCAGTTTGGCGGTGAAGGAATGTTGAGACGTGAAGACAAAAAGTCTTACCCTAAAAGTTTAAAACAAAGCGGATGTGTCTGCTACAGTTTTTGATCCGTGCAACGGTCAGAGATCTAAGCAAAGTTTTCGGTTCGCACCATTTTTAGTTCACACCAGTCGAGATGCAGCCGTATCGAAACAAGATTGCATCTTTGTAGTGAGTAAGTTTTTTGTGCTGTTTTTTTATCCGTATCTAAAAATTATAATATATAAATATTGCTCTACTCTTTTTAATTAATGCTGTGAACGTTAGAATTTATCTTATTTTCGTTCTCATTACATTCGGATATATATATATATATATATATATATATATATATATATATATATATATATATATACTTTAAAAATCAGGAGGTCAGTTGAATCCGCTACCTCAGTTTCAACGCTTCGATATCCTCAGGCTATTTTTATCAAATGACCTCTTAACGCTTTATTTTTTTTTTAAACTAATGAATATATATATATATATATATATATATATATATATATATATATATATATATATATACCAATGAATATATATATATATATATATATATATATATATATATACACCAATGAATATATATATAAAGTATATATATATATATATATATATATATATATATATATATATATATATATATATATATATATATGTATATATATATATGAGAGGCACGGGGGAGTAATGGATACCGGCTTGGATTGATACCCTTGGGAAAGGTGTGGATCCTCTTCTTCTCCCTCCAGCTATGGGTAAATAGCAGGACAGACTGGGTTCTATAGCCTTGGATGGCAACTGGTCTAGGAGAAGAACAACTCTGAATTCAAAACCTGCGGAGGGTCGTTTGGGGACCTTGTAGCACGTAGTGTAACAGGTCACTGTATTCGGCCCTTCAAAAAGTGTGGATGGTCCTGCACGAAACCTTCACCACTATAATCAAACCTCATGTGCTGTTGTCGGGCTGTCGTTTTCCTGAAAACTGATCTGCTTGACCCTCATACGTCGAATTCGATGGGAGAGTCGACTATATATATACATATATATATATATATATATATATATATATATATATATATATATATATAGCTTTTTCCTTCTATGTCCCACTCTATCTCTCCTATCCCAAATCTCTTCTTATTTTCTCCCCCGCCTTCCTTCACTCTTTCGATCGTATTCTCTTCTGTCTTTGCTTCTGTACCCCCAACTCTTTCTGTCCCTCTATCTTCATAACTTTCTTTTTCTCCTTTCCCTATACCTTACATCGCTTCTTTTTTCTCTCGCTATTTTCACCTTATCTCTCTGATTCTCTCTCTCTATTTCTTCCTTTCAATTCTTCTGTTTCCCTCTCTCATTTTTACTTCTTTTATCTTTCATATGGCTCTCTCTGACTTCCTGTCTTTTGTCTTATTGTCTATCTATATCGATATATAATGCAATAAATCTGTTTTTACAAACAAGAAAGTATATCTTGTCTTCGAAATGGTCATACTAAAAAGAGTGCTCATTGCACAGCTCAAAAAATCGAGTGCAGAGTTATTCAATATTTAAAATAATAGACACTAAGGTCTTTTCACTTTCTGAAGAAACCATTTATTGGTGAAACCGCGGTAGCAGAAAGGGTTGGGGTGTTTATTGTTTTAAATATATATATATATATATATATATATATATATATATGTATCGATGCATGTTTCATTAAAGTTTTGTCTATTTATTTTAAGTAAATTCCTTTCATATTGTCTGATAAGCTTAATAACATAATCATTGAAAGAGGAAAGGAAATCACCATATTGATACATGTTTAAATCCAATCTAAGCTTTCGGCTTACAAAAGCCATTATCAAAGATAACAATTACATTTCAATATATTAAGCGACACACAGACAAAACAATAATGACAGTCCGTTTTTGTTGCATGAAAAATTTCAAAACAACGACAAACTCGTGTATACAAGACGCGAAAGCGAAAATCGCGTCGCAGCTTGTGACGTCACACATGACCACGCCAGAATAAAAACGAGAAGTATGAAGTATGGAAGCCGTTGGTATAAATCAATGGCTTCTGTTATCAATTATATATATAATAATATACATTATATTATAATATATATATATATATATATATATATATATATATATATATTATTTAATGTAACATGCATCAATGTAAAATTGTTGCCTAAATATACATAACCCAATATATATATATATATATATATATATATATATATATATATATATATATATATATATATATATATATAATCAATCCAACATCAGCCTACAATAATCAATCCAAAAAGTGCAAACTCTGCTTAGAGGAAAAAATAAATATAATTACCTTCTCAGACCAAAACAAACTACTAAATAAACGATCAGAATACATCAACAAATTTTTACCATGGTACTTAAAAACTGAAAACAAAAATAATAAAATAAATAAATAAGCAAAAACAATAAAAAATAAATTAATCCAAATAAATAAATACGGTAATTAATAAACAAATTAACAAACCACACCCGCCAAAATAATCTTTAGAATAGACTACCCACAATACACCACTGACCCATATATGTAAATAGTCGTGAAAAAAACACAACGCATGTGGCCTGATGATTGCATTTAGTATAAAACCCTCTTTCGCCTCTAAGTGCTAACTTCAATGTTCACGTTTATATTAATATTTTCATACGCTGTGTCTCTTGTACTGAGCTCTTTATCCCATAATATAGTACACCTTAAAACTATATTCTTTAATATATATATATATATATATATATATATATATATATATCATAATGTATCATTTTCTTTACTTATTCTTTTCTTTTTCTCTCTTCTTCTTACTATCTTTCCTTCCTCTCTTTTTCTCTCTTCATCTTTTTCTACACTTTTCTCCCCTTTTATCTTCATATCTTTCTTCCTCTCATTTCGTCTCTCTATATTTTCATCATCTTTTCTTATTTCTTTATATCTTTCGCTCTCTCTCTCTCTCTCTCTCTCACACACACACACACACTTTTGTCTTTCTCTAAAAATATCCCATTGCATCTACCTTTCTTTCCTCTCTTTCTTTCTCTCTCATTCTTTCACTTTCGTTTTCATTGTTTTCTTTATTTAGTCGCCATCTTCTCTCTCTTTCTACTCATCTCTCTTCTCCTTTGTCTCTGTCTCTGTCGTAAAATAAAGAATTCATTTCATCAAAATTTGATTAAGAAAAAAACATCGATTTCCCTTATCTGATAAAAATTTCTAATTGCAATTAACGCAATTTGTTCCCTTCAAGAGACCATAACTCAAACATCGTATCAAAAATCTAACATAATAATCATAAAATGTACACCCTGTACATGTACGCCGTGTACATGTACGCCGTGTACATTTCTTTCATAATGGTTTTCATTTGGAACCAATTTATCTAAAATATGAGAACTGATAGTCAGTGCAAAACAAATCACTTTCCTTTGCTCCACAGCGCAACGCATTTCTCGTTTCATTGGGAGGTTTCCACCGGTCGTAAAATGGTATGAGCAAAATTGTCGTAATTAATGCGAAATTGTCGTAATTTACTGCTCTTTCAACATTTTGGTAGTCGTAAAACCACATCACCCGAAGTTTTCTTTTGACCAAATCACCTGAAGACTTCCAAAAGCAAAAATGTATAGAACATGTAACTATGAGGGTAGGGAAAAAAGTTCATAGGCTGACTATGAACAAGTGATGTTAGAGCTGTGACATCTTGCATGCATTAGTTTTTACTTTTCTTAATACTAACTGCATTGTTTCTTTCAAGTAAACCGATATCTGACTGTACAAATAATACTGCTCATACATTACGTCAAAAAAGTCATCAACAGTGGATATGATGTGATCATCACTGCAATACGGTTTCCCAGCCAGTTTTTTTTTATGTTGGTGAACAGATGATAGCCAAATGAGAATAATAGGGAGACTTATTAGCCAGTTCAAAGCAGCTGTCATGCAGATAAGTCATTGAAACCAAGCACTTGCGTGCTGGAGCATTATCCTGATAAAACATGTCTCTTTTCTTTTCCTGGGAATTTAGTCTTCTTAACCTTTCGTAACTGCTCCAGCAAGATTGCATGTTACTTCGCATTGATTCGTGGCCCTTTCGAAAATAGTAAGAAAAAAACAATGCATTTTGCATCCCCAAAAACTAGGCCATCATCTTCACCGCCGATGAAACGACCTTGATGTTCGTTGGATCAAGTGAGGAGGGATGTTTCCACAGCATGGATTGACTCTTTGTCTCTGCGTCATAGTGATGTACTCCAACAACCATCCTGGCTTAGGAAATGTTCAACGATCTCTCTCAAACAATGTCAGATTAGCGCATATGATCAGTTTGGTGCGCCCTTGATCAGGTTTCGAAAGATGTGGTACCCAACAAACAGAAACCTTTGTCATGCCATGTTCATCATGCAAAATATTCTCAACTCTCTCACGGGATATGTAATAGCATATTTTGGTGCATGATTAACAGGCGTTTTTGTAGGCGAGTAATAAAAATTGCTGTTTTGTCTAATTTTTTATAATAAAAATATTATTTTATTTTCAGGTTAAAAAATAATAATCGTACTATAATCATATACCCTAGTATAATCATTTAAAAACGTTATTGTTGAAGTGTTATATTTCTTTTTTATAATAAATATTGTTTAAAAAAAAACGCCTGATAATTATGCACCAACCGAATAATTTACAGATGGTTGTCATGTATCACCATGCGGTGAACACGATCATTGATTTCTTCAGTTATGACGGTTGCAGGACGTCCATACGCCCATACAAGACCTTCCTTCTAAATTCATCTGCCCTCTTTTAGACTATTGATAAAGGATTTATGTACTAGAGTATTGTACTGTGAAACAAGACTCCTTTTGTCAGTTTCCCTGAGTTTCTGGTCGTCATAGCGATTTGTAACTACCTCAATAAGTCGACATAATACTCTCCATTGATGGTGTGGCCCTTTTGAAGAGAGGCAATAAATCATTTGCATCCCAAAAAATCATATTTCTCGGTGTTGACTGTCGCAGGACGTTCAAATCTTGGGTCAACATGAAGACTCACTTCCCCTTCTAAATTTAACTGTCCACTTTTGCGTTATTGATAAAGTCATCCACTAATGTAGCAACAATGTCAGCATGAATATCCTTGAGGTGGGGTGGGCTAAATCCGTTCTCTACAGGTACTTGGTAATACCATGATACTAGTTACATTTAATGTATTCTTTTTAACATTCATGTCAGTTTATATGGAACGAGATAATTCAGTTATTAATAAGCGTAAAAATTAACGCATACATCACTCCTTCATAGTCAGTCTATTAAATTCCCAGCCTACCCTCGTAAATTGAAAAATACTTAGATAATCAAAATGTTGACTTTCCACACTACGAAAAAGAAAACGTTTGAAAAGAAAATAATTAACAGCAATAGTAAGAGCTATAACTGTTAGTGGACATAATGTTTTTAGAGAAATCCATATATATATAAAACAGAGGATGTTAGTGTGTCTGTCTGTCTGTCTGGCTGGCTTAGTGATACATTTCACTCGTGATCCATCCAAGCCATTTTGACCGAACTTGGCATATACATTGTACCTTGTAAGAGATAGGTCCTCAGCGTAAAAAGTCGATATATATTTTTTTTTATATGAATAATGGATAAAACCGACAAATATCGATAAATTTAACTTTTTCCTCCGATTTTGTTCAAACTCAATATGTAGGTTACTTACACCATGAAGAGCTCAACGATACCTCATTTTTATTTCCACGCCACTGCGTTTATGGAAAAAACACGAAAAATAAAAATCGATTTCGACACAAATCGATTTCAACACAAATTTTAAACTAAAAACTCCCTCAATTTTCAAGCAATCTAATACAAACTTCACTCAATTGTAGCTGAGAATAATTTGATTGTTTAACAGTCATTTAACTAGATAATTGAGTCCACCCATATAGTGAAAACTCGCGTAAATAGCGAAAAATGGCGAATTTTACTATTTTCTTTCTTATTTTTCGTTGATCGTTCGACTAATTTTCATCAAACTTAACAATTTGCTTCATAAATGTATTTTCTTTTACATGACTGGTAGCACACTGGCAAATTGAATTTCAAAAACTCTAAAATAATTGTAGTCTGAAGTCAGTCTTTATGTTGTCTGTTTTACCCCTTCATGTCCTCGACTAACTTCGACTGAATTAAATACAGACTACTTCTGTTTTATCAGTAACTGCATTAATTCAAAATGTTTTTTAATGAAGAAGACAGACTCTGTTACATCTAAACATGATGCTGTTTTTGCTCCATTCTAATTGAAAGTTTTTTTCTGACCGACCAGCTGGGTATGGCTGCTAGTATTTTATAAATTTCATCAGACTAAATGTTTGATCAATTATAATGTTTCAACATGCTAAATGTTTGGTCAATTATAACCAAATCCTTCCTGCATGGAATATCATATATTTTTATATTGTTCACCCAATAAAGTAATTGAGACATACTCAAATTATGTGTTACTTTTAAAATGGTAATATTTTATTATGTGTCTGTTATAAATGAGAGAGGAATTTTAGAAATTGAAGATTATGACGATAGATAAAGAATTAAACTTGACTTGAAAAAAATATTAAGATGGTTGCTTTCAGGGAAGCCTTTACACAGAAGACTTTGTCACAAACTAGCAGTTCTTCGGGAGAAAAAAGTTTGTGCAAGGAACTTTTCCTTACATCTGAATACGGGGAAAATGCTGGTGAATCGACTTCGTGGAAGTACCATGGCGTGTTTTTGCTGTTAATGCAAGAAATGGTGGAACAAAAAGAAGTGACTTGGTCTGAATATTTTCCATGGAAATAACGATAGAGTAGAGATAGTCTTGCAACGTTCCATTTCCGAGAAAAACACTGTGGAAAATAAGTCACCCCTAACTAGAGTGCATAAACGGTTTAAACTCTATCAAGACTGAAAAGTCGGCATTCCGCCTTGGAATTATAACAATATTTCTATTTTTTTTCTATCTAATCCAACTCCTGTAAAAATAAAGTATGACAGAAGGTGTTAGCTACTCCCTAGAATGAGCCAGCCTTTTTCCCAGCATTTTTCACAAAGGATTGTATTGATGAGTTCCGCTTGTGGTCTGGGATGTAGTGAGACCAAACAGATTGATTAAGCTGTTTTTTTACGGCTTCTCAACCATTTGCATGTTATTTAAAGCCACAAAATATTTTACATCATAAGAATATTTTGGAAGTAATAATGATTTTACTGATACAACTCCTACTATTTAATCCATAGCTGGGGGAGAAGACGCGGATTCATATATTTTCCAATGCTATTCGCGCGTAAGTGGATATAACGGACCCAACTGGCATTGAAACGAGTCCCTCCGAATTGCAATTCCGAGCCGTTATCCATTACACCACTCGCATATCTATTGGCTGGGGGACATTTTTAGGAACTTTAAAGCTCTGACATAATGAATAGAATAAATCATCAGCCAAAAGATTTATATATAAATATAGAATTCAATATATATATATATATATATATAGTGTAACCCGGATATAAGAGTCCCCGATATAAGAGAAACCCGGATATAAGAGAGATTTTATCTGGTCCCAAATTAGAGCCTGTGTTAATATATATAAATTAGACCAAACCCGGATATAAGAGACTTCTCCGGGCATGACAACTCTCTTATATCCGGGTTACAAGATAGATAGATAGATAGATAGATAGAAAAGTAAAAAATAAATGAATAAATAAATAAACATACATATAAAACGTTGTACAAGAACTTTCTTTCCAAAACAGCCAAGGCTGGAAAGAGAGGACTGAGCAGTCCACGCCCAGATAGGGCGATACTACTTATTAATAAGAAAAAATCAAACGAAATATGTAAAATATTTTAAATGCTTTATTTTAGAACATCAAATTATTTAAATTCTTACGACTGCTTATTAAATCAGAAAAAAATCCAAAAAGAGGCGGTATTAGACGACAACGTGTAGAATGTAGAATTTTTACCATGCTTTATTTTATTTCGGGGGCATCTTTAACAATGGATCGTATTTGTGAATTCCACTATAGGTCTGTGCGAATAAGACCCAACAGCGTTTCAAAATTTGGCATCTCAATGAAACGTAACTGCAGACAAATCTGGGTCTGATGGCCTTATGACGAAACGATATCAACTTTAATATTGTGATATTAAAAATTATAAGCCATATCCAGCATGTTATGATTAACATATATATCATTATTCATGCTATGGCCAAAGAGCCGCTCCATGTAGAGAAAACACTGGGTTACTGAATGAGATTGTTTTATAGGATGAGGTAAGAAGTGCAGATTATGAAGACATATAGGATAAATAACGGTCAGACCTAGATATGAATAGCTTCCATTGACGCCATTGCAGAGAATTTACGTATAACTGACGTCACACAATTTCTTATATTTCATAATCTAATGCAGTAAGCTAAGCTTTGTAAATATTCAGGTCTGTAAACAAGTCTTTTTTGTCATAAATTATTCTGTTGCCTCTAGTACAATACCTAACTAATGTGATTATCTTCATATCCTGTTGGAAGTGATCATTTACAAACATACAATATATGTGTCCAATACCGGAATTACTCTTTCCACCGTAAATGTTCGATTTAATCATTCAAATGGATCGGATATTTCTCTAGCTGTTATCAGCCATCGATATGAGACTCAATACCACAGGAGTTAGTCTTTCATGGGTGAGGGCTTAGGCAACCGTGCTCGCTATATTTAATTCTCATTATTTACATTATTATCCTCATCTTTGTTGCCATATTTATTACAACGTTTCAGCCCTTCAGTATCTGTCTATATTTCTGAGATGAGGTATTATGTACAGTATTGACACTATTCGGACTATTGTCCTCATCTTTGTCGCCATATTTATTACAACGTTTCGGCCTTTCGGTATATGTCTATATTTCTGAGATGAGGTATTATGTACATTATTTACATTATTCGGACTATTGCCCTGATGTTTATCGCCATATTTATTACAACGTTTCGGCCATTCAGTATCTGTCTATATTTCTAAGACGAGGTATTATGTACATTATTTTCATTATTCGGACTATTGTCCTGTCCTTTGTCGCCATATTCATTACCACATTTCAGCTTTTGTACGCTCCGGCCTTCTTCGGGTGGTTGGAATGTCGAACTGAACCATTTATTTCGCCTACTGGGGTAGACTGTTCTAGTTCCACGTGCCCAAAGATTGTGAGTTCAATACCCGCTTGAGGCAGTGGAGAACTTTCAGAGGGAAATTAAAAGAAGATAACTCATAACTGGCATCCATTAAACATGTCACGTGGAACTAGAACAGTCTACCCCAGTGAGCGAAATAAAGGGTTCAGTTCGACGTTCCAACCACCAGAAGAAGAGCAGAGCGTACAACGGCCAAAACGTAATAAATATGGCGACAAAGATGAGGACAATAGTCCGAATAATGTAAATAGTGTACATAATACTTCATCTCAGAAGTATAAACAGATACTGAAAGGCCGAAACGTTGTAATAAATATGGCAACAAAGATAAGTACAATAGACCGAATAATGTAAATAGTGTACATAATCCCACATCTCAGAAATATACACAGATACTGAAAGGCCGAAACGTTGTAATAAATATGGCGACAAGGATGAGGACAATATTTCGAATAATGTAAATATTGTATATAATAACTCATCTCAGAAATATAGACAGATACTGAAGGGCCGAAACGTTGTGATAAATATGGCAACAAAGATAAGGACAATAGACCGAATAATGTAAATAGTGTACATAATACCTCATCTCAGAAATATAGATAGATAGTGAATGTTCTTATCTATTCTATTTCTAAGTCTTCTTACTTTCGACCTCTTAGTTGTAGAGTTGACTTACGAAGTTGTAATCGTATTTATTTTATAACATGAAATATTTCCATTTTAGTATTATTTGTTTCGTGTTTTTTTATTTTGTGGGGGTAGTTTCCTTCAAATTTTTCTTACTTCTTGATCTATTCTTCAGGAGCTAAATTAATAGAATGGAAATAGGCATAATTATTTAAATCTGGATGATATATGAACTCCCTCCATTCAGTTTATCAGCTTGTCTTTTAAGGATGATGCCTTAAACAATTTAAGAGTTGTCGATACCTTGTTATTTTCACTTTCTTTACAATATATTCAACAATGTATTGTTGAATGCCAAGTAGTAGCAGTTGTAGAAATATTCGATAAAATAAATTAAAATACGTTTAATCATATTAATTATATTATATATTTTTATATATTTTTATACAAATAAAATATTGGGTATTAGTCAAGAAAAGAAAAAGGGCGTTATTCTTACGAAATATGTCAAATACTTAAAATGCTTTATTTTATAACATCAAACAATTTAAATTCTTACTACTGCTTATTAAAATCAGAAAATATCCACCGAGAGAGGTAGCAAACGAAAATATGTAGAATATTTAAAATACTTTATTTTATAACATAAAACAATTTAAATTCTTACCGCCCTGGGTAAGACGATAATCTACATCCGTTTCCTTTGTAAGACGATGAACTACATCCAACAGCATGACCTCTGATCAGGAGTTTTTGAGGAGATTGGAACCACCTTTTAATTGCTGATGTTTCCAGGTCCATCATCTCCCTGGGTGGTAGCAACATTTAGGGCCCTAGCTATGGGCAAATATTAAACTGGGGTCAAATCAGTGTAAAAATAGGTTTTAATAACAGCAATATATTTTTGTAAAACATTATTACCAGCAATGAACTTTATGAAGAAAAAAATTATTACCAGCAATACAGTTTTGAAGAAAAAAGCATTATCAGCAATACAACTCTCGAAAAAATATTACAGCAATACATTTTTGAATATTATCAGCAATAAATATCTTGTCGGCATTAAATAACCCATTGAGGTTTATATGCCCTAAAAAGCAAAACAAAAAACATTTAAATTCTTACTACTGCTTATTAAATAATATACAACGGTAGTGGTATCAGTTAAACATATTTAGAATATTTAAAATGCTTTATTTTAGAACCTCGTTCAATTTAACCTATAATTACTATCAACAAGCTTTGTGGCAAAATCGTGAACAAAGAAACAAGGTCGTAATGTGATGTCAAACTATGTGTAATAATGGTAATACTTCATACGATATTTTCAAATAACACAATAATAGTGATCCATATATTGTCTTCATAATGAGAGCTCATTATTATTATTCTTTGTGCTTTTGGGTATTTCAAGGCAATAAAGTGACGAATAATGTTAAAAACTGTTTTGTTTCTTTTTTATTTTCTCTTTAATGTATTTTCGTATGCAATTAATTTTTCTTCAATCGTTAATTGTGGCGAAATGGCAAACTTGCACAAAAACCAATTAAAATATCACTTTTCCTCATCGAATTCAATAATTGGAATCTGGTTTGATTATTTTAAAAGGAACAGGCACGTTTTCTGGCTTGCTGTAGTCTGATTAGGTTTCGCTTAAGGGGGTGGGGAAATAATTAACACCTGAGACTCCAGCTTTAGATATGAAGCGAATTTAATGAAATATTGTGCCTTTGTCATCACAAATTTCCCTTTTTGCATTTATGAGCATTTTATGGCTGGACCAATGTCAACGTTCAACTTGAAAAAGATGGCTGCCCTTTGACTGTAGAGGACAGTGAAAATATCATTGATATCTTTTAAAACTTTATAGGAAGGGCGATAAAATTTGGTATGGTGAAGTGTAAAGACACTTTCGATAATGACTTCCCTTCATTTAATTAAAATAAAAGTTTGGTCAGATAGATAGATAGATAGATGTACACACATATGAACATAAACACAGACATAGATAGATAGATAGATAGATAGATAGATAGATAGATAGATAGATATTGCTCCAAGATATCTCACAGATACAGAGTGCGATAGATAAATTGTCGTCTAAATTACGCAAAAATGTAAATAACACAGATATCTCATTTGAACAGATATATTTTTAAAGATTGCACAAAAATATTGTGAAATACGAAAGAGTAAATTTATCGCCATTGGCTCTAGCCACGTCCTTCAGAAGAATCTTCGGCATCTCTTCTGGACGGTCTCCTTTTTAAGTTAGTGAACCCTGCCATAATCCTTGTCTTCAGTTCATCTTTGGTGTTACAAGAAGTTTTGTTGGTCTCTAACTCAACTACGCCCTACATTGTCTAGCAACCATAATTGGGTTGCCCCGTTTGTGCGGCATGGTGCAGAGTCCTGTTGCCAGATATAAGGTCTTCCGGTAACTAAATAATATTTCTACATTTGCTCTGATAACATTTCTCAAGGAACAAAAGGCATTGGCAGAAAAAATTTTCAGCTTCCCATTTCTTTTATTAATATCGTAATTAGGTATATGTCTTTTTTTATATCTGATTTTTTTTTGTATACACACTCAAGTACACACACTTATATATGTATATACAAAGTGCGATGGATAAATTGTCGTCTAAATTACGCAAAAACGATATATATATATATAAACACTGACATCTCATTTAAACAGATATATTTACCAAATTTATACAAAGAGATCTTGCACTACTAAAGAGAAAATTCATTCAATATAATCTCCATTGGATTCCACGGCTTCCAGATGACTTCGGAATCTCCTGTAACTCTTTTGGACGGTTTCCTTCAGTAAGTTGATCAAGCCTTCCATAATCATAATAATAGTTCATCTTTGGGGCTACAAGGAGTTTTGGTGGTCTCTCGCCCAACTGCGCTCCACACATAATAAAGGGATTTTCAGTGTAGGGAGTTAGGTGGCCAGAGGTAAGGGGCACTAACTCCTCAAGGCACTTTCTGTAGGCCTCTGTGTTGTGTCTGGGTCCTTCACTAACAAATTCGTGGGCACATTTCTTATCAGAACGATCGCAGAGAGTTTTCGGAACTGCCATACCTTCGTCATCTCCAGAACACTCATCAACTCATTCTCTCCATTTCCTCCATTGACACCGAGACACTATGTCTAATGTGCCAGTTTGTCTATTAATTGTGTGTGTGTATATATATATATATATATATATATATATATATATATATATATATATCCAAATGTTAAAGATCGAAAATAATATAAATTCAAACGTTTATAACATTAATTTAAAAAAGGTCTCAATACAAGAGTAGACCAATAGTTATTTATTATAAACTGTTACAGTTGAACATGTTACCACAACAAAAATGTATATTGTTTGTTTCGATATCTAATTTAGATATCTCATCAGGTGTTTGCATGTTCCAATGTAACAGTTGATAACATATATATATATATAAACATAAAAATGAAGTCAACACTCTCTATTGTCCGTCGCCTCTGAATGTTGACTTCAATGTTTACTTTTATATTTACATACGCTCTGTCTCTGATATTGAGCACTTTATCCCATGAATATAACACGACTTAAAAGTTTTTCTGGATCTTATTTTAAAAAAAGACTCCTATCAATATGCAGAAAAACGTAATACACACACTGCTTGTGGTTCCATGTGCATTATGCAATGTCATAAAAGATTAAATCATATCGACGTTAGCCTGCTTTTGGATGAATTGTATTACAGATGCAAGATTAATGGATATCACTTCCATAATTAGAAAACTTTTAACACGCTATCTCCACTGCTAAAGTGTTTTACATTGATACCGGGCTAGTTAGTCCTTCCCTAATGGTGACTTGTTTACGGCTATGTGATTAGAAAAGAATGTGTTGTCGACTACAATTTTCCTTAAAGGTTCTTGTTTTATTTAGCAGTTGAGATAGCGGGTCAAAAAATTTCTAAAAATACAAATCATGCCCAGGTCAACCTGCCACGGATATCACATGGCCGCCAAAAAAAGCATACAACCTCCGCCGCACGTATTCCACACAGCAACACTACCATGCAGAAACCGCACACAGAAATTCACCATCCAAAAAGAACATCCTTGATAATGGCTAGGGAAGTAGCCGATAGCGCTAGGAACAATTATAACTATGAACAATATTGTTAACACCTGAGAAACGAAAAATTCTAGTATGATGGAAACAGTCAATAAAACACACATATATATATATATATATATATATATATATATATATATATATATATATATATATATATATATATAATTAGAAAAAGAATGCAAAAAAACTGCATGATTAGAAAAAGAGACCATGTATATTTCATATATTTTACAAAGTAGAGTAGATAAGTTGGTCAATAAAAGAAAGTCAAACAAAATGGTACCAATGAGATCAGTACGAAAAGCATTTATTAATATTAACCAGGTGGCAAAAATGAAATTTTGGAGGCTCATCTTTAGAATATATTCAACAATATTTTACCTCATTAAAAGGAATATTTAAAAATCGGGAAAATATAAATCTAAATTTGACATTCATCCGGAGTCTGCTATTTATTATAAATATCATCCGTTCTTGTTCGAAGTGGTCATTCAGTGAACCTTTGACCAGGGTGTTTGTTTTATCGTTTGTCACACAAACTAAACTGAAATTATCACAATTAATTACTCATATATTTCGCATATTTATTCGATTATAAATTATTACAATACAGCTTAGGAATATTTGCTTTACATGTTGCAACAGTCGAAACTAACTTCCTGGTATTCATTTTATGCAGCTAACTGTTGGAATTTCATATACACACAGTGAAAACAATGTAGACCTGTGTCACATAGATCTGCACAAATATGGACGCATTTTCCGTTTATCCAATACTAAGGCAAGTCATTTAGTTTTATAGTAAAAAAAGATACTCATAACATCAGATTGAACTAAGTCTTATCCCTGTACTCAAACTATTTCCAGGATGTTACTAACAAAATCATGGCTATCACGCAGACAACACTTGCTTCTTGATGAGGACTGAATCTGGAGGATGAACTGAAAAAATGCAGAACAAAAGATAAACTTCGCGCACTTTAATGAAGAGTCATTCCGATGCGCACACTTATTCAAAAATGTGTTAGTTCTATCACTAATAATGAACACTTTCCAATAGGTAGTGTGCATATAAATTAATATATATAATTACATTATATATATATTACGAAATGGACAAAGTCCGACAATTTATTTATTAATGACATTTTTTATGTTTAACGTTCTTTTTATAGATACAAGTATTTAAGTAAATGCTCTGTTTATAATAAACAGTATTAAATAACATTTACCGGCCTGAATGTCCGAGAAATTTTCATAGAAAATATTCGTCCTTGGACAGGATTCGAACCAGCATCCTATACGGAACCGTCATTTACGCTGACGTGCCTAACCGATTCGACCACCATGTTATTTAATACTGTTTATTATAAACAGAGCATTTACTTAAATACTTGTATCTATAAAAAGAACGTTAAACATAAAAAATGTCTTTAATAAATATATATATATATATATAATATTAGGTTGGTGCAAAAATAATGTCATTTTCACACATATGTTACTATGTGAGAAAACGACATTAATTTTGTACCAACCTAATACATAAATTATATATATATATATATATATATATATATATATATATATATATATATAACATAATTACATCTTATATATATATATATATATATATATATATAAAAGACGAGAGGAAAAACTATCCTTAGCCGACGCTTATCGTCCTTGTTCTCTAATCACAATTTAAACAAATTCATTTAATATATAAATATATATATATATATATACATATATATTTAAATATTACTCGATTACTTGCTACCAGACTTATTGCCCTCCACATGTTTTGACTAACATTTCAACCACCTGAAGAACGTTCATGAACGATTTCTAATTTATAAGTCTTCATAAACCAATGACATGCTCGCTTTTGGACATAAACACGTGTAACAAATAATAAATCCTATACTGCCTTGCTTATCTGAAAATAATTTATACTGTCTCTTATCAGTATGGCTAATGTCTAACTCCATGAGAGCTACCCTCTGCAACTTCTTGGTCTCATGCTTTACACTGACCTGAGGTGGAAAACTACATTGAATCAATAGCTTCATCTACCGCAAGGAAAGTTGGTTCTACGTGACACACCAGAAGATTTTTTCTCGCCTAATTCCATCCTTCAAATCTACACATCTACCATTCGTCCTTGCACTGAATATTGTTGATATATATGGTCTGGTGACCCCGCTGATCATCTCAAGGTCCTCGACAAAATCCAGAGACGGATATGCAATGTGATAGGTCCTGATCTGGCATCTCTTTACAGTCACTTTCTCACATACGTGCTGTAGCTTTCCTGTGTCTTTTCTACAAATATTTCATGGCAGCTACTCTGAAGAGCGACTGGTACCAAAACTTTAAGCGTGCTACTAGATTGGCGTCTCGGTCCCAACCTTCTCTGTCGAATCGGTTAAATGTAGCCGTATCTTCTACTCCAACAGCTTTTTCTCTCGCACTACCTGACAGTGGAACTCCTTTCCTCTTACTTGCTTCCCTGATAGCTATGATCTTCAAATATTCAAATGTAATGTCAATTGACATCTTCTGATGCCTTGATCTTGATCCACGACTTTCTCTTCATACTTTCCTCAACAACCCTCTTTACTGTTGCTCTCACTCTCTGGGTGCTAGAGGCACTCCCGTCTTGCTTGGACTGATATACTTTCGAATATATAAATATATATATAACGTCATCCACAGATAGACTGTTTCGCTGTTTCACAGCTCATCAGTGTGCCTAGACATCCGGTTGCCTCTAGCTAGGATCGAAAACCCACTGAATTGATGTCAGTCGGAGATTCTACCACTAAGCACGGCAGGGATGTAGGTGGATTTTTAGCGTATTTATTTTTTAGAAACACGCCCAGTGACCGCCAGTGACTCAATTCGCTTTGCGAAGAGTCTCGCTATATTAGCTATAATAGTCACTGTTTACAAACCCATACCTCCTCCCTAGAGAGCTCAACTGGAATTAATTTTTATTTCAGGAGCCAATATAACGTTATCCACACACACACATATATATATATATATGTGGATGACGTTATATATATATATATATATATATATATTCTTTAAACTTTATTTTGAATATTTTTCCATCAGGGAATCCACCCATTAGGTCAACCGTTCTGGGTATGGTTAAGACGATAAACAGCAAGGCCTCTGATCAGGAGATTTTGAGGAGCATGGGACCACCTCATTGCTGGTGTTCCCAGGTTCACCTTGACTCGGAGTGACATCACCTGTCAGGGTCCCAGTTATGGGCATATAGTTAATTATATACCAACGGATTTATTACCTGTACTATATATATAATAATAAATTATTACAAATGGAGTCTTAAAGTGGTCTGTTTTTCTTTAAATTAAATTATTCGCTCTGAATTAACATTGAGTACTCAGGATTTTATACTCCTTGGGATTATCCATACAGATTACCAACATTTTCGTTACTTGCTTGTATATATATAATGGACTCTCCCGTCGGTTTCGACGTATGAAGACCTGACAGCTTATTGATTCAGTTATGAAAATTTGTGCGATAATCTTAAGCAGCATTTAAGACCCGCTAGTGATTTACAAAGGAGGCCACATATGGAGCAAATGTGAGAATTGTGAGATGAGATCACTGTTTGATTGGATGACCTTTTAGATCTTGCTCTTGCTTCTTGAAGATGATTCAGACAAGCCGAGTGAAAATTGGTGAGTCCTCTAAAACACGCTCCAAGGCTAAGCGCTCATGATGTTATGTGGTATATATATATATATATATATATATATATATATATATATATATATATACTACAGGTAATAAATCCATTGGTATATAATCCAAGTGGATACTAGGTCAATTATGTGCCATGCCTGATATATATATATCTATCTATCTATATATATCTATATATATCTATATATATATATATATATATATATATATATTTATATATATATATATATATATATATATATATATATATATATATATATATATATATACATTCAATCTTTTTTGTTGTTTGTTTTTTTAACAAGTGAGTAATATAATTCGTTTATTAATACATGTCATTAATACAGGTTTTCATATGTAGATTAAAGAAGTCAAGTACTTTTTTGGTTAACTTTTTTTATAATATTTCTCAACTCTTCCAGTGGCTTAGTCAGTGCCTTGACCATAACACACATGAAAACCTTTGAGTAATAATGGACAAGTGTGCCCGTCATAGAAAAGTTAACACAGAAGATGAGCTTTTCTCGTGAATTAAAGAAATACTGGAAGTTGACTTACTAAAGAAATTAGTCTATAGCATGCTACGTAGAATTAAAGCCATTTTTAAAGCAAAAGATTACCCGGCAAAATACAAAATCATTTTTTGATTTGTATAATGTACATATGTACACCTGTATTAATAAACGAATTCTCTTTTCTTTGTAAAAATACAAAAATCGACTTTATATAGTTGCGTCATTTTTTTGCCTCGTACTATATATATATATATATATATATATATATATATATATATATATATATATATATATATATATATATATATATCATTGTGTATTTGGGTCGCAATGTCTATTTTATACAAGTCACAATGAATATTTGTTTATTTAATTCTTTTTCTTGTGTTCGCACAAGTTTTTTCTGTACATACCAATACATGGATTTCAAGAGGACCTATAATGCACATCTCTGACCATAGCTCAATTTGGACCCAGTTAAAGCACACACAGAAACTTACAAAACTCTAGCCGTAGCATACTTGTAGAAACTATAACTATATTAGCCTCATCCACATGTAAAAAAGAAAAATAATCTAAGCTTCGATAATAAAAAAAAAGAAAAAGCCAAAGCTCAGTAACATCAGCTATGAACACGGTCATAATGTGCTGACCGTGTTAGGAACAAAAATGACATTTCCATAACTTTAGATACGAACATAAAACTCTACACGCATTCATTTAGAATGACAAATAGAAAACATCCTGGATATGCACAAAAATAGAAAACATCCTGGATATGCACAAAAATAGAAAACATCCTGGATAAGGACAAAAATAGAAAACATCCTGGATATGCACAAAAATAGAAAACATCCTGGATATGCACAAAAATAGAAAACATCCTGGATAAGGACAAAAATAGAAAACATCCTGGATATGCACAAAAATAGAAAACATCCTGGATATGCACAAAAATAGAAAACATCCTGGATAAGGACAAAAATAGAAAACATCCGGGATAAGGACAAAAATAATAACAGAAAATGTCGGAACATGCAAAATATTCGGACATTTTTCTCACACTTTTATGTCCAGGAAAGAAAAAAAAACTTATACGAACACAAGAAAAATTAAATAAAAAGCTTAAACGCAGTACCTTTTGTCAGTCGTCCTTAATGAAGGATGGAGGCATGCATATATATATATATATATATATATATATATATATATATATGCTTTTAATCGAGGGGGGGCAGCTATATATTAGGTTGGGGCAAAAATAATATCGTTTTTTGACGTAATTTTTAACGTCAAAAACGATATTATTTCTGCACCAACCTAATAGAGAAACAGAATCAAAAGGTAGAAAAAAAAAGACTTAATTGAATGAGAAGGAAAAGACATAAAAAAGAAAATAGAAAATACAATGAAAGGGAGAGAGAGAACGAAAGAAAAAATAAAAAGAGAAGGTGAGAAAGAGAGACAAAAGAGGACAAAAGATAGGAGAAAGAGAGAAGAGAGAGGGGAAAGTAAGAGAGTGATCAACATTCAGACGTCCACTAATCCAACATTTAAACTGTCAGAAATGTATTGTTATCTCGAGTGAATAAGCCGTTCAAAGTTTTCATGTATTCAGCGCATGCGCGCACTTTCTCTGGTGATTAGAATACACCAAAGTCCCCCGGGGTACGAAGCATACATAACTCCAAGACATAACGCCGTTCATCAAGTCACTTTCTTACTCTAGAGAAACACACAATGGGTTCATACAATAGAACAAGTCGATTCTTTTCTACTTTTCACACAACTCCCATTACAGCAAATATGCACTCACGCAATTTATACGGAATAGAAAAAGAAGCAAAATGCATACATAAACGCACACACACACACACACAGATATATATATATATATATATATATATATATATATATATATATATATATATATATATATATATATATGCTAACGATATTCTGACAATGAAGTCATGCAACAAAATCATTTATTATCGGTTTTTGTTATATATATTTTTCTGAAAAGGTAAAAAATATTGAGGAGATTTAAATATAATGAGAGTCATAGAATTCTATAAAATGTCAGATATTTTCTTGCAGAACTTTTATATTGCATTGTTATATTTTTAAATATATTACTAGCTCTGATTTCAGAATCAAACATATTATCAAGCAATGTTAATATAACGCCCAGGAAAATGTAAAATATTCTAATTTTAAGTTATGAGATATTTGTGTATAGGCCTCACGTGTAGGTAATTTGAGACAGCAAAGAATCGAAAAATGTCCTAGAAGCCGAAAAGTAATACCGACAATCCTCTATAAAATCGAATTCTCTACAGTTTAGCAATTAATCTGCAAGAATATTTGAAACGAAGGAATCATGGTTCTAACGAGGAAAGTTAAGAATGGCATGGACAGAACATGCGACAAACGAGGATTTATTAAAATTATGAACTGCATCGGAAAGAAATCGCGGTTATTTGAGGGATGCATGATTGAAGAAAAAGGATTGGAGAATGTAACGTTCGTAAGGCGGTGTGAAAGCGAGGGAAATAGAGAAAGGAAGTTGGAGTAACGTTTTGGAGACAAACCGGAATTCTTGCTAGGAGCACCAAAAGAACAAAAACAAAAACAAAACGGTAAAATTATTATTGGAACGAAGAATTTGACCATACCATAGAATTAACCACGTCTCCAATTATTCCTAAAAATGGATTTTCTTTACATTCTCTCAGTCAGAATATCACCGGGAAAAAAAGTACTTAATAAACAATGTTCCCTTGCTTTGTGCTTTTATCCCAAACGTCGTAGTAAGAGTATTTGAAAGTGACAGAAAATTGGAGTTGAAAAAACTTACCAACATTTTATTCCTTTCCCAAATGGAAAGCTGTTTTAAGGTTCTAAAATACTAATTAAGTTGACAAGAATAATATATACACAGAAGAAAACACACACAACAATTACTACTACTACTACTAATAATAATAATAATAAGTCGAAGAAGAAGAACAAGAACAGCAGCAAGAAAACGAATAGACGCACTGTGGCGACAAAGAACCACGAAAAGAAAGCAAATACAAAAACAATGTACCAAATGCAAAAACGATGGCAAGGTAAGCGTTTCCGTGGTCAATACCCTGTCCATACCAAACTAGTTGATATAGACAAACCCCGTAAATGTCACTGGTTACGTATTGCAGTGTTTAAAGCCGAAACCAAAGGTTTTATTCTTGCTGCAATTGACCAATGCTTGCTAAGTAGAAATTAGCAAGCACATATACTGAACAATTGTTTGTTTGTTTTTTCAATTTTCTTGTTGGGACCCGGAAGTAAATGTGTATACAACAGAAACCCATGGAACTAATAATAATAATAATAATAATAATAATAATAATAATAATAATAATAATAATGTTTTATTGTTGCTGCACTGGACCAATGCTTGCTAACTAAAATATATAGACAAAACAAGATCACTCACATTTTAAAAGTTCTTCGTAATGTCTGAGTTGTACGTGTGAGTATTTTTTTATTTCTTTAAGGTACGGGCTGCCAGAAATCACTTCAATGGGTATATATATATATATATATATATATATATATATATATATATATATATATATGTAACAAAGTAACATCTGTATATCATGCAATTAAATAAGAAAAATCTACTATTCGTCCTAGCATCGAATATCTAACGAGGTGCTACGATTATGTATTTAGAGATATCTAGATATTTTCTTTTTAGATTGGCGTTTGCTTTTAATTATTTTGGTTGTTTTTAGTATATTTTTCATATTGTCATTCTTGTTAAGTAGGTCTAGATTTCTTGTAATTCGCGTAAATAATTCTGGATTGTTCTTATTGTATGTTGAGACATATGCTAGGGTTTGTTTTTTTTTTTATTTCGTAGGTGGTCCAGAGGAGTGTTTTCTGCTAGTTCAAAACCTTTGTTTTTTACTGTTGTGGGGTAGCCTCGTTTTTTTTTTTTTTTTTTAGAATATTATATAGTTCTTCTAGGTGTTTTATTTTTTGTTTTGTTTTTTTACGTGTTTGTCGGTTGCTATAGTGCAAACCCTACGTGATAGGGAATGGGAGATGGATTTTAAACAGCTTTTTGGGTGGTGTCTCTTGAAATGAAGATATTTTTGGGTGTCTGTACCTGTGATTATGTGGTTGTTTCTATGTCTAATGAGTATATCTAAAAATGGCAATTCTTTAAAATTGTATTCTTGGGTGAATTTGATTTCGGGCTGTACGTCCTGAAGTAGAGTGTGAAATTGGTTAATATCGTCCCTTGAGGATTTCCAGAAAATGAAGTAATCATCTAAGTATAGTTTCAATGATATAGCGAAGTTTGTTTTTTTTTTTAATATTTTCACCACATATTTGTTCTATCTGTTCATATAAGTTTTTCCTCGAGGTAAGCTAATGTTAGGTTAGGGGCCATTTTCGTTCCCATTACGGTACTTAGGTTTGGGATATAGTTTTTGTTGTCAAATTCAAGTGTTATTGTTTAGAATCAGGTCTATACTATCGATAATGAATTCCTTAGTAAATCTGGGAAGTAGTGTTTCTGGATGTTTTTCAATCCAGAATGAGAGTGAATTATATATATATATATATATATATATATATATATAGTCATCCACAGACAGACTGTTTCGCTGTTATCACAGCTCAACAGTGTCCGGTTGCCTCAAGCTAGGATCGAAACCCGACTGAATTGGCGACAGTTGGGTATTCTACCACTAAGCCAGAGATGAAGGTGAATTTAAGCGTTTTTATTTTTTTTATTATATATATATATATATATTGTCTTTTCAATTGTTTTGATTAGCTCTTCTCTTGATATCTTAATTTCATGAATTTAAGCGTAATACTAAATTGCCTCTTTATTTTGCTGTTGAAATAGCGAAATGTAAACTTAAGTTTTGTTCTATGAGTTTCTCTCTCACGCACTTCTCGTCTGTATAAATCTCTTCCGGCTTATTGCTTTCCTGGCAATTACGATCTTCAAAAATCTAAATGTATCTGTCTTTTTTAATTCTGTTCTTCTCATTCGTCTCACTAAAGCTTTTCTCAGTTTCTTTCTGTCTCAGTAAGTTCTCGCTTATCAGTGGATTTATCGCCTTGCTTCGGGTGAAATGATTAATATATATATATATATATATATATATATATATTGCAGGTGAGAAAATCATTTGAAATTCATTACACAAAACGTAAGCCTTCTGTCATATTCTCTCTTGAGAAAACGTCTTTCGTTAATTTATGATCTACTGTCACGAAAGTCTTTTTGAGATGATTTTTTAGTTTTAGTTTTTTAATTTTTTTTCCCTTCTCAAACATTTTGCACCTTTAGGTAAATGGCATCAATAAAACCAAAGAAATGATTTTACTTCTAGGAAATAGCAAAAGATTTGAGGTCTTGATAGATGTGAGAAACCAGGTGACTATTATCGAATTGTATTCTCGTCATTCTTCAATGTGCAGTGTCCCTTCAAGACGTGGGCGATCATGGCTCTTCACTGCATCCTATCTCTCGGCGCCCTTAGCAGCGTTTCTGTCTTTGCCTGGCCCCCGCTCCTGTTCTGCCTTCCCTCTCCACAGACTCGTTGACTCATGCCTTCAAATTGCCCTGTGAGGGTTAAATTTTCGAAGTGTACCTAATTACACCCTTGTGAAAATTAATTTAAACAACCCATTTAATTACGTTTCTTTCACCATACGATTAGTTTTAGACCCACTGTAGTGACAGGGTGTAATCGATTTTAATTTTTCCTCAGATCAGGTCATTTGCAGTGGTGTGCAGTAATTTAATCTATTTTCGGAGTGTATGATGAAGTTTGTTTGGTCTTGAAAAGTATTGCATTATACTTGATTGCATCAGATTTTCATCACGCCCAGACACTATTGTCTCGACTGTCGATTAGTTATCATACGGCCATTGAAGCATACGAAAATTGTAACGCTGCAAAAACGCGCTGACAAGCCATACCAGTGATCAAAAGAAAGTACTACAGACCGGCCCTAAATCTCTCCTGATTTAAATTCAATCGAGAATCTGTGATCAATCTGCTAGTAACGACTTCGTGGAATGGACATACAAAGTACTAACGTGTACACTGTGTCATGTTTCATTGTAAAAATACGAAAAACAAACAAATAATAACGGAATTATTTGTTTTGTATATTTCAACTAAAAAATTAATTCTAATTTTTTACGTTCATAAGTAATCTCCCCTTCTTCGCCAGCTTGTTTTCTTGTTACTCTCACAATAATTATTTAAATTCTCTTTTTTCGCCTGGATCTAAGCATTTAACAACGTACGGCACAAGAATCTATTTGAACTGCTAGGAAAACTCCATCAAAAACAGGCATGGGACAATGATATGTCTTCTCCACATCCTTTTCTCACGCTTCTTTTTGTATCTACTTATTTGATTTCCTATCTGTATGCAGACAGTTCGTTCCCAGTCTAAATTTTGGATTATTCTAACATCTTTTCCAAATTGATTTTACCAAGCAGTTAAAAAAAGATCCTTGTGCTGTACGTCTTAAAATGCTTATATACAAGGGAAAAAAGTGAAGGCTGGCGACGAAGTGAAAATTACTTATGAGCACAAAACTCAGGATTAACTGTTTTATTTAAATATATACTTAATTTTTATCTCCTTTTTATTCTTGTATTTAATAAATTATGCTTTTTTTTCTTTTTTGTTTATTTTTCTTCTACAAAGATTTAGTGGCGACACTAACAACTGTTCAGAACTTTTCAAATAATAAAAAAATCAAATATTTTTTTGACCTATTTTCTCTGCGAGGTTGTTTTCGTAAAGTGCAAGAATGTCAAACTGTAGTAAATGCGTCAATGTCAAAAAAAACTGTCACTTTGAAATTGCCGTTAAGACATAAAAGAAAATGTGGAAAGTCCCGGGAGAATGAAACGCTTCGGCTTTCAGTCAAATATTGTCTCTCCCTTTTCAAACAGTTGCTAGCAGTTCATCTCATCGTGTCTTCATTTCCAGGATAAAAAATGGAGATGGCCGATGATTGGTTTTCTTTTTTTCTTTTCATTTTGCTTAACAAACGACGCCATTAATACTTGCAGTTTGGTTATTTCGACAGAACGTTTTTACTTCCTTCATAGCACAAATCTATATTTATTTTTGCACACAAAATATTAACACAAGCATTGATGCAACGCAAATTATTGTTTTCATGGTTTCTGCTCTTAATTGATTGGAAATGTTTTGTCATGATGAATTAAGATCTACTACAGTAGATAAACAGTTCAAGAGCACAGTTGAATATTTGGCGGAACCGGAGTGAAAATACAAAAATTAGAAAATGACACAGACCAAATTACCACTTTGTCAATAAAGCAAAAGAAAATATTACAGTTTTAAAGAAAATTGCTGTCACTCAAGTGATATCTATCAGACATGTGGATTATGTAAACATGCAATAATAATAATAATAATGGAGATGATAATTGTAACCTACGGAAGGTTGCTGAATAGAATAATCGCACGAAGTTTGATAATGTACGATAATACTTAGGACAAGAACAACACATATAAGATTCGCCTGTGGCACGTAGAAGAATTAGTCAACTGCTAGAAGTGAGTCAAGTGAATTTCACAATGAATCTCCACTTGCAAGATATCTACCAACCGCCCCAAGCGGTCAGATGTGGCATACGGCCGAATTTAATGTGAGGTATCCGAGCACGTAAGCTCGGTCAAAATTTCCCCGTAGAACTCGTATAAAACTGTATCTGTTTCCCGAAAAATGACCTCGTCTATGGGATCCTCTCTGCCCAGAGGCAGAGAGTTTGACCTGCACAGCTGGAGACAAATTTCCGACTGCAGGATATCTACCAACCGCCCCACGCGGTCAGATGTGGCACAAGGCGGAATTTAATGTGGGGTATCCGAGCCCCTGTGCTCCCCGTAAAAAACGTGTTCGAGTAGCTGTTTCCCGACACAAGACTCTGCCCTTCGACAAAGCTTCTTCTCTGGAGTCAGAGAGTTTGACCAGGACAGCTGGAGACGAATCTCCAAGTGCAGACCAACATACAGTATATGCTACTGTAGTTATGTGAATGGAGACATATCCATTATCGTCCGTAGGTATGCTACAACAACAACAACAACAATAATAATAATAATAATAATAATAATAATAATCGCCCTGACATCGCTATTAGAGACCGCAAACAAAAAATTGCCTCCTTATTGACATGTCAGTCACTGCAGACTGCAATGTATTTTTCCGAAGACTTACCAGGTAGTGTGATCATATCAAAAATAATAATAATAATAATAATAATAATAATGTCAGATTGATTGGAAAATGTTCCGATAGATTCACTGAAGTGATTCCTGGTAGTGCACGCCTTAAAGAAATACAAAAAATTGTAATCACAACTCCAGCTCACACATTACGAAGAGCTCTATGTAAAATGTGTGTGATTTTATGGTTTTTCAATTTGTTTTTTTTATATATATAAATGATCAGTGGAAAATATAATGAAGCCATTTCTTACATCAGGTCTCTGGTTTGGATCCGGAAGAAAATGTATATACAGCAGAAATCTAAGCAAATAATAATACTAATACAAATAATAATAATAATAATAATAAATTCAAAAAGCTGACAAAATACAAGGACCTTGAAATAGAAATCTCGAAAATGTGGCATATGGGAACATCAACAATCCCTGTTGTAGTTGGAGCCCTCGGATTGGTTGGAAAAGATGGCAGTAAACTAATTGAAGGGATTCCTAGAAGTCCATGCCTCAAAGAGATACAAAAAAATGTTCTGACAAGTACAGCCCATACTTTACGAAGGGCTTTATCTATGCAATTTCTTTTTTTTTTTTTAGTCAATGGAAAGTGTCATGATGTCATTTCTAAACTTAGGTCACTGGGCGGGACGCGGAAAGAAATGTGTAAACGCCAGAAATCAAAGAAAATAATAATAATAATAATAATAATAATAATAATAATAATAATGATTTCAGAACAAACATGTGCCTTTCAGAAAAACTGAACAAACTGAAAATACCACCGTATTCTGGCACTAATTCTTTCAAACGTAGACCCTCAATATAACATCGCTGTCCCTCGATATTTATTGTGCTAAGGTAAAAACGCCATAAACTGTCCTATTATTGATATCGACCTACTAAATGATACAAATATAGCAAACAAGGCTTTGTGATGCTAACATAAATGCAGGAAGGGAATGTCAAACTGATTGGTGTGGTCATTGTCGCATTGGAATCAATCACATTGAAACGGTGAGACATCTCTGACAAACTAGAGATAACATAGCAACTTGGAGTCATCCAAAAATCGGCTCTTTTGGGCACTGCGCATATTCTGAGTAAAGTGTAACAAAATATATTAATAACAATAATAGATGCATTGATACAACACATGGTCTGACTCTCACTGTTTCTGATTTTAAGTCATTCAAAGTATCAACATATACATATTTTGTTTTGGTAAATTAAGAACAAGAGAAATCTGAAGAAGGCAAGATATGGCAGAAGCGTCGTCACGATAGGAATCAAAATAGGTATGCTATAAGGTTGTACGAATAATTTCATCGTTGACTGTACATATTTTGTCATGGTGAATTAAGACGGTCTACTGTAAATATCCCGTTCTGTACCATAGACTTCCTTGTCAACTGACGGGCCAATTCGTTATGACCTCTAGGAAGAGCGTTATTCGGATACTGACTGAGTGGTTACCTGACCTGAAGGCAGTTCTAAGTTGTCCCTATCTGTAAGTTTATACGATGTTTCTTATTTAAAACCGGTCAGACTATCGCACCCATTTGACGGTGATGTATGTCCCCAGTATGTATCCAATAGTCTGGTTGTAATGGTTGGTATATGGCCCTTCATTTATTTGTACACTAGCGTCAATTTCTTTGCATGCCGTTCTTTCACTTAATAAATAATCTGACATCTTGTCTTCAGACACTTTCTCATAGACGTGCCGTTGCTTCCCTCTTTCTTTTCTACAAGTATTTTCAAGGCAACTGCTTCTTTCGCTGGTTCCCAAAACTGCAACAGTTCAAGCGTGCTACGAGGTTGGCATCTCGATTCCACCCTTAACTTTAGAAACGATTAAATATAGCCGTCTCTTCTACTCTACCAGCTTCTTATCTCGTACTTCCCATCTTGGAACCCTGATAGCTATATTCTTCAAATATTCAAATGTAATGTTAATCGACATCTTCTAAGGCCTTGATCTAGTTCCCAGTCCTTCTGTATATACTTTCTTCAGACAATCTCTTTATTCTTGCTCTCACTCTCTAGAACTCCTTGCGTGCTAGTGGAGCTCCCGCCTTCCTTGGGGTGAAATGCATAAGAAAAAGCATTTAAAATAATAATAGGGGAAGCTGGCCCTTTTGGGAAATGTGTCAAATGGATGTTCTTGTTCAGTAACGACGAATTTCGAATTTCTGAAATCTGAAAAAGCGTGAAAAATGATATAACATTTGGATTGGAAGAAAAAGAAATTAGAAGTGTAGAAAGTATCCAGACGACTGAATTGTTGAAAACATTAAAGATACTGAGCAGAGTGCTTGACTATTGGGGTGAATTGCTGCCATTTAATCTCCAGTGTCAGCCGCTGCTTGTCTGAGTGAACACGCAATTAAAAAAGAAAAAGAAGACGGAGATACAAAAGACGTTGTAATAAATATGGCGACAAAGATGAGGAAAATAGTTCGAATAATGTAAATAGTGTACATAATACCTCATATCATAACTATAGACAGATACTGAAAGGCCGAAACATTGTAATAATTATGGCAACAAAGATGAGGGCAATAGTCCGAATAATGTAAATAGTGTACATAATACCTCATCTCAGAAATATCGACAGATACTGAAGGGCCGAAACGTTGTAATAAATATGGCAACAAAGATGAGGAAAATAGTCCAAATAATATAAATAGTGTACATAATACCTCATCTCAGAAATATAGACAGATAAAAAAAGACGAGGAAGTAGAAGATGAAAAAGAAGGAGAAAAAAGAGGAGAAAACTGTGAATCATGATCGCTATATTTCTGCTACCTAAATCTAAAGTAATAATAATAATAATAATAAGAAGAAGAAGAAGAAGAAGAAGAAGAAGAAGAAGAAGAAGAAGAAGAATGCATTTCATAACGGTTATATTGTGCTTCCTATAATTTATATCAGCGTTACTTAGTGGATGTATTGCTCCCGAATTTATTAATGATAATAATAATGATAATATACATAAAACGATCTATGCATAGAAATAGAATGAATAATGAGAAAGAAATTGAGTTAATCAGAAGAGAAATACGAATACTGGAAGCGAGTAGAATATCTGAAAAAGTTTGCACCAGGAAAGCCAGGAACGTAAAGAGAAATAAACTAAAAAGACCTGTAAAGTCATAGCATCTTTTAAGGAAACATTAAAAGAGAAACTACAGTTAAAATCTCAAAGAATACGAAATTATCTAAAGCGTAGCAAATTCTTCAAGCAAATTTTTTCAGACAGTTGCAAAAAAAAATGTTACCAAGAAATATAACAGCTGATTCAAAAGAAGACGGTTAAAAATGAAACGAAGAAATCTTTGATGAAAATCTAGCTGACAAATTTTCAAACACTACACTAAACGAGATTGAAGAACTCATATAAATGTATTCATTATCTTCTCCTGAATATTTTAAAATTTTAAGTTTCTTCGGAAATAAAAATATTTCCAAATAAGATCTAAATGTTCTCGATGCTGTTAATAAGAATTGTAAAATGACCTTTTCCCGCACAGCACATGTAGGAAGAAAAGGTTCGAGTGTGACACTCTTGACTAATGAATATATATTATCCGCCATGTGTATAAATACCGGTGTCAGGCTACTGACTGAAGTGATTATTGAGTGACTCTTGAGTGGAACTATCCAGTCGAATTAGTGTGAATTATTGTGCATCGATGATTTAGGTTTTGATTTAGGATTTAGCGGACGTTAAGCCGAGCTGCGCTACTAACAAGATATTCACAGAAATGGTTAATTATATTTGGTTGACTTTTACTTCTTTGTTCTGGTTAAGTATTTGTTTGCAGTTGTAATTAAATCCTGTTTTATTTTAACTTTGAAGACTTTGAAGTCTTGAGTTATATTTAATTATTAACGGCCACCGTACTTCACAAAACAAACATTCAACTTCCATTGATCAAACAGCGTTGTTTTTGCTTTAAAATCATAATTTTTTTTTATTTAAACAGGTTTTCAGAAAATTAGAATTCTCAAGTCCAGATCGTTTGAATACTGACGTAAGATTGCTTTCTAACCTTTATTTTCTTGTTACGGAAACTTAAAAACTTGATTACATTATTATTTTCTCTTCTAGCTACATGTGCTATACATTCTTCATTTTTTTGTTGCAGCTGTTAAAAGTATTCAAGTGATGGGTTTTTCTTATTTGTTGATTATGTAGTGCCATTCAATAGGTTCTGCTGAAACATTGTCTGCTCTAAGATGTATTGGGTTAGCCGCCTTTGAAGCTATTTAAATTATAGAATCGGAAAAAAAAGATTGTAGACTGATAATAGATTAGATATTTCTCAATAAGTTAAACACCATTCATCAAATTCATATGGAAATCTAGACCTGACGAGGTTAACTAAGAAAATTACGCGAGTTTCAAGTAAATACTTTGGCTTTATAGCATTTTAAGCTGTTTGTTAGAAGTCTCCCTAGCGCAACTAATCCTGTTTTAAACTTTGTTAATTTTCCATACTATTTTTAAAACTGATCCAAACACCAAATCAGTTCAAATGTCTAGGTTTTATCAATTCATTATTATAGATGTCATAAGTACTCCCAGTGCAATTACAGCTCATGCTTTCTGTTTTGAACATGTGATTGTTATATTGACAAACGGACTTTCCAAAATTCTTTAATTATTATTTTCAGTACCTAAAATTTTATGTATTTGTATCATTATTAGATAGATGTGAGGAGGCGCGATGAAGTAATGGATAGCGGCTCGGATTGAGGAATCGGAGAGCCGAGTTCGAATTCTACTTGGATCCATTACATTCACTTACGTGCTAATACTCTTGGGAAAGGTATGGGCAAATAGCAGGACAACCGGTCTAAAAGAAGGAAAAACTCTGAATTCAAATCTGGCCAAGAGAGAGTTGGACGTCGTCGGGCTATCTTGCCCAAAAAACACCACTTCTACTGGGGCTGCAAGTACAGGTCACGGGCAAAAAAAATTCAATATTTATCAAATTTATTCTCTAATCTACTTCATTAGACTCAGAACTACAGCAGTATTTCTTTTTCGGCCTTATTATTAATGGAAGATTGAAAATGTAATACCGACTTTAACCACTCAGGAGTTACTCCCCTTTAATCGAGGACTCGCAAGAATGAATTTTTTTCAAGACGAAGGATTCGCTAGCGCGATAAACAATTCACAAAGACTGATACGACGCAACTGTCGTGTTCTTTTTTTTTTTTTTTTTTTTACTAGGGTAAAACAACTTTCGTATCTCCGACATCAGCTTCCTTTTCTGTTCTTATATTCTTGACTTACTTGTAATAAGGTAACCGTGAGTCATCTCCCTTGTTTTAGGATTACCTTCCTGTGGAGAACTCTTTCGTTTGTAGAGTGTAGGGAGCAAAACATAATCCAGATATAAAATTCAAGGGCTAAGCACTGACTCATTGATTTTGTTAAAAATTAAAAAGACTCGAATTTACAAACTTTGCTTAACACACACGCAAAAGCGAATCCAAAACAAAACTCGTGAAATTTCACACCTTGCTACGAAATGTTTTTCGGCCAACAGGAAACTAGGAAACATTTAAAAACAAAATTCAAATAATCTACAATTCTCAGAAACAAAAATTCTTTTACGGACCTTTTCACGAGTCGACCCGAAGTTTGTTCGTCGTCCAATGGAAAAGTCCAAATCATATCCGGGAGTGAATTCCCAAATGACCTTTTCAAGCCCCACAAACAAAATAAAAGACGGGCAAGTTCGCCTGTCTCCAGAAAGAAAAGAAGACGAGCGTATTAACAACACCTTCCTTGACAAACGTCAAGCGATCGTTTTTATTATCTCTACCTTTATCTGTCACCTCTTTTATACTTGATAAATGAACGAAACATTTTAAGACTGAGCGATTACTTCAAAGGCATTCCTACCCTACGATAACCTTCATCCATACATAGATACATACATCTACACATACATTCCTGCCTACGTACAAATAAACTCATTCTTGCAAGGACTACTACGAACATATTGTATCTACCAAAATACATTAATTTTATTAGTAGAGACCTTAATTGATTTATATGTATATAAATTTGTTGTTTCACTTTACAATTTGATTTTCTTGTTTTATACCACTCTTATGGTGGGCTATCTAACTAACAAGGCCAAATCAAACTAATCTGTTTCAACACTCATACACTTCACTATAACTGATAAACCACTATACGAGAACTATAAATAGTAATTACACTTGTATCAATTATTCTAAACAGAATAAATTGGAATAACAAAAGAAAGTAGAATAAAGCTTTCTTAAGCCTTTGCTTGTTCTCTTTTGTTATTAAACTACTTATTTCCATTTTCGAAACGTGTTCTTTTTTCATAATTTTAATCAATTTCTCCTTTTAGTTGTCTGTTTAATCCAAGAAGCCAAATCTTTGCATTCTCGACCTCGTAAATTACATAATACTATTATTAGCAACCCACATGAAAATTTGATATATTTACTATTTGAATTTACGGATGAATGTTAATTCTTAACTCAATGATTGAATTAACTCCTTACTAATTCCACCAATGTAAAATCTGCGTGAAATGTGCCGTATTACATCATTAAATATTTGAGCTTAACAAATTTAACAAAATATCCCAATCATAAATATGAATATAAATCATTATGTAAATTATTCGGGTACAAATTAAAAGATTCGAACCTTTGACCTTTGACATTTCACTGGAACAGACGTTAAAGGCATTATGTCTTCCCAGATATATTTTGCAAAACATTATCAAAAACTAATATAAAATATATACGTACTTCCATCAGTTGAAATCTTGCAAAAACTGGACAAAAAATGCCAGTGAATCATTCAGACCTATTCTGGAACAATCGATAAACTGGAATGTGTTGGGAAAAGCGGATTAAATAAAAAGCCTCCATAAACTGACAGCTGAGTTCAAAAGATCAATGTATAGAGAACTGAATTATACTTTTAAGGATATTTTAAAAAGAAGAAAGGCTGTGAACTACATCTAGTCTTTCAGAAGAGCTCAGAAAGAGAATATTTCAAAACAGTCGGCTAAAACGAGCTGTAAGTGTAACATGCGAAGAAAGAGTTGCTGCTTGACCAGAAAAAAAGTGTGTTAATCTGAGAAAAGTGAGGATTTACAAAGTGAAACTTTTTAAAAAAATCATTAGATGCATCGAAAAATCTTCAATTAATATTAAAATATTTAGTTGTCAGAAAGAATAAGTATTTTAAATGTTAGTATTCGACCACAATATGCTTTTAAAATATCGTACTCAAATTACGAATTTGCATATGTTTATTGCTTGAATCTTACATTTTAGCATCATAAAGTGAGTTACTATTTTCACAGCTCTTGAACAAATCTTTCTGCTCAAATAAACACTCTTTACAGCGAAAGTTAATTAATTTGTTTGTTTAACAGTATATCAATTAAATTTAATGTCGAAATGTAATTTTCATGTGAGCCTTGCTGCCGGATGTAGTTTATCGTCACACCCAGGTCGATACAATGGAAGTATGCAAAGGAACGTCACGTCGATCCTTGCAGATATCCTCCAGCAGCAGAATACAATGCTACTCCGGTCAGATAAAAACAAAAAAATGAGTCTACAATTCGAGACGGATTACAAAAAATGGTACAATGGAAGACTTGAAAAAGATTTCCTAGTCTGATGATTCTTGAGTTTTGCTGCCGTGTTTGGACGGTAGTGCTAGAAATTGACATTAAAAATTATGTATCCATGCTGTCTTGTATCAATAGATAAGGTAGTAGCGGTAATATTTTTTAGATGAAACAGCCCTCCAAGGTTTTGTAGCTGATTTCTTCCTCCTCTATGAGTCGTGTCTGTTCAGGGCGTTTACAATCATGGTTTTCCACAATTTCATCTCCTTTCTAGCACTTAGTAAATTATGACTATTTGTTTTCATTCTCAACACCTGTTCTGCTATCCATTTAAAAAAGCTTGTTATGCAGATTAGGCTCTGTCAGGTGATTCTTAATTCTCCCCATTATCACAAATTGTCGAAAATGTTCCACTATTTCTTTTAGATTTGATGAATGTTCTTTTAATCCCGGATTTACAAAATCAGTAAAAACGAGACTATATATTAAGGGCAAAATAATCCGCCATTTTTCCCCTTGGAAGACACTGAAATGAACTTTGATTAATATATATATATATATATATATATATATATATATATATATATATATATATATATATATATATATCAAAGTATCTCTCTGTCTCTCTCTGTCTGTCTGTCTGTCTCTCTCTCTCTCTCTCTCTCTATATATATATATATATATATCAAAGGGTCTCTCTCTCTCTCTCTCTCTCTCTCTATATATATATATATATATATATATATATATATATATATATATATATATATATGTAAAATATAAAAGGCTCAAACACTAATATCCCATGGCTATAATTTATTACATTTGAATCGTAATTACGATCCAATTCATCACAACTACAAATTGAAATAAAAGATATATATATATATATATATATATATATATATATTATTATTATTATTATTATTATTATTATTATTATTATTATACAATCTTACCTTAAATCTGTCCTGTGAGTGTCAAATTTCCCAAGCCCTCTTTCCTCAAAATATGCCCAAGAAATTTCAACTTTCTCTTTTTGATTTATAAATTTTCTTTTTGTTACTATTTTCCTTAAATCTTCGTTGTTGCTCACATTTTTGGTCCCTAATTTTCTCAGCATCCTTCTGTAGAACTACATTTCTGTTACTTCGAGTCTCTTCTTCATCTGTGAGGAGATTGTCCAGTATTCACTGTCATACAGAAATACATTATATCTCAGTTCAGTACCGTTTTCTTCGTTCGAACGAAATGTTCTTGTTTTTTAAGACTTTGCCTACGTACCTCAATTTATGTCTACGGTGCAAGCTTCCTCTTGTGACTAAGTCTAGTTTGATTAGACATGAGATTAGAAAAAATAATAGTAAGTTGATTTATGGAATACAGGTTTTCTGTGATAAAGTGACCTCCTTAAACAACAGGACCTCGCTCTCAATGAGCACCTTTGTGGCGTGCTGGATAGAGGAATCCAAATCTTGGTTGGGTAGCCAAACACAATAGAAAAATTATGGAATGCTATTAAAAGAGCAGGGAAGATAATTTCGAAAGAGTTTTTCCAGGAAATTCCTAGTAAGAAGAACTGATACATTTCTAAAGGCAGATAAAATAAGGCGCTACCTGGAAATATAAGACCATAACTAAATTGAGCGATGCCTTCAACGCTTGACAAAAATATCCCGCTCTCCCTCTCTCCCTCTCCATCTCTTTCTCTTACTCTCTCTCCCCATCTGCTTTTCTATCTCTCCCTCATCCTCTCCCTCCCTCTTCCACCCTCTCCTCTCCATTTCTTTCTTTATATCTCTCCTTCATTTCCTCTCAGCTCTTCATCTCTTTCCCATCTCTCTCTTCTTCTATACCTCTCCCCTTTATTTATCTCTCATTCCATCTCCCTTTCTCTCCCGTTCTTTCTGTGTCTCTCTTCCATCTACTCTTTCACTATCTCGCTCCATCTTTCTCCCTCTCCCTTTTATCTATCTTTATTTCTGCCCATATCCCTTTCTCTCCCTCTTCTTCTGTATCCCTTTCTTGTCCCCTTTCACTCGTTCCCTTTCCCTCTCCCTCTCCATCTTTCTCTCTCTCTCTCTATCTCTATCTCGCCTAATCTCTCTTTCTCTCCCTTTCCTTCTGCAACTCTCCCTCGTCCACTCTCTCTCTCTCACTCGTACTCCAGCTTTTCCTCTCCATCTCTTTCTCTGTCTTTCTCTTCATCTCCCTTTCTCTCCTTCTCCTTCTGTATCTCACTCTCGTCCTCTCTCTCTCTTTCCAGCTCCCCCTTTCTCCCTCTCCATATCTTTCTATCCCTCCCTCAGTGTTTCTCCAGACAGCAACGTTTCATTAATACATTTTTTCAGAAAGGTAACAGAGAAAGTGTTTGCAAATTTGATGTAAAATTAATAGACTCAATTTGAGTAAATATAAGTCCTGTTCACACTGATGACTTTGAGGAAGGACTGAAACCATTTCTTCTCTGAGCTATATGTAAAATAATAAGACACTTCGATCCCTATAGCTTTACATTCTAAAATTAGATGTAAGGTAGGCACTGTAGGAATTAAAAGAAAATGAAAGAAACAAAATTAGTCATAGGATTTTGAACGTAAACTTTCCTTTATTCAGTTAGCTATTTACATAACCCGTGACTATAGGTGGCCCATTGACATGTCAGTGTTCTGGTTATTATTATTATTGCTGTTATACTTTTTAGCTATATTTTATTGTTGCAGTATAATAATGATTTTCTACAATGATTCATTATGTCTAATTCTTCGTCTTGAATGTTTATAGCGCAAAAATATGCAAACTTAATTTATCACGTCATTAATAAAAAAGATATAGACTTATATAGAGATGATGGTTTAATAATTGTAAGGAATTGTAAGACATTATAATTGTAGAAACACAGAAAATATAAGAAAGCAAATAATAGAAATGCTCAACAAATTAGGATTTACAATAGGCATAAAACCTAATCTAAAAATACTAAATTTTATAAACATAACGTTTAATTTAAAAAAAATAATATATACATATCATATAGGAAAATAATAAATGAATGTATAACAAAAATTCAAATGACCCATCTAATGTATTTAAAAATATACTAATATCTGTTAACCAAAGAATTTCAACGAATTCTAGGAATATAAAATATTTTAATGAAAATAAAAAATATGTGATTCAGCATTAAGAAAAAGGGGTTATTTGAATAAATTAAGTACTTAACTGAAAATAATACAAAGAAAAATATAATTTCCCTTTATCCACCTTATAATAATATAATAAAACCAAAAATAGGAAAAAAATGTTTAAATTAATAGTAAAACACTTCCTTATAAAGAGTAAACTATCAAAATCATTAATAATAATAATAACATTAAAATCAGTTATATTTGTATGAATAATATGGGAAAATAATATAGGTACCTCCACGAAAATGTAAACAAACAGAGATAGCATGATGAAAAAGACGCCGAACTTGACGAAAACAATTTTTTATCGTCTAATGTTCATATTATTATTAAAGAGGAAAGATCAAAGTATTTTGGGGGTATTTTTTTACATTTTTTAATCGTTCCTAGCACGTCCGAAATTTTCGTTAAAAATTTTGTTTTTTTTTTGTCAAAAAAAAACAACAGATAATCAATCATTTTCAATCATTTGATAAAAAGATGAAAATCTGACTTTGATATTCTTTTAAAAATCAATTATCATTTTTTCAAAACTGATTTTAATAAAATCAGAAATTATAATGTTTATTTAAAATATTTGGAACCAAGCTTAACTTAGCTTCTGCGCCGAAAAAATGTAATTTGAAAATAAAACAAAGCAGGTCATAACCTTTCGCGTCTTTGACAAGTGATGACAGCTGTGATTCATAACGTTTAGATAACTTACGGGAGGATAATTCTTTCTACGGATGGAAGGAAGTGAAATTATTTAGATTTAAATGAACAAATTATTTACCTCGTTACTTTTAAGGAAAACTTTCAGCGCTCTAATTTTTCATTTTTTTTTTTTTTTTTTTTTGTACTTAGCTTTCATCTTTACGTTTACGATGCTTTATGGAAAATATAAAGAAATTAAAAAATAAGACTGTTAAGAATGAGATTAAATTTCATAAGAAAAAGGTATCTAATTAATTTATACGTACCTTATGAATTTTTATCAGAAGTGTACATAAAATAGTAATACTATAATTTTATGTACATTTATTAAATTTTACTGTGTTATTTGTATTTCCATTTATTTTGTTATCAATTTTGATATTTCATTTATGGAAAAATGTCATAACTGAGATTAAAATCAAAATAAGATCATATAAATTAAAGTTTAGCGGTAGTTAAATTTCATAAGATGATACTGATACTTATAGGTACCCTTCTTAGTTGAAATTGAAAAATCAAATTAACTTCTCCATACGTGTTTCGCAAAAGTAAAGGCCTTAAGAGCGGAGAACAATGCTGAACTCAAATAATGTAACTAAATTGTATCCTGGTTGATCTTCCGTACTTTATAATTACCGCTCGATTATAAGCACAAAAGTTACATTTTTTAATTACGTTGGCTAATCCGATTGGTCCAAACGATACAATTTTCAAAGCGCTAGACAATGACGATCTCATCTGGACACAATTGAAAGCTCGGTGTTGCTTTTAACTAATTTTATAATATTTTTAAAAATTTAATGTAAAAATCTATTATAATTAAAAGAAATAACAAATAATTGTATTAAAAATTAAATTTTGATTGAAAAAATTTTTTGCTTTCAGAAAATATTGTCCATATTCATAAAAACAACTAAAAACAAATAAAAGCATTTGAAATTAAATAATATATTTGTTTTATTGAGTTTTGTATGTTACAATTCAGAGCTAATTTTCAGGTACGTTGGCCACACATGATTTGCATTCTTCAAAGCCTTGTGCTTTTAACTATTGCAATCTGTAAGGGTCGGCGCGGTCGAATTTCTAGAGTTTTTCATAAAATTAGTTATGGGGTGTTAATAAATATGAAAAAAAAAATTTCTGCCATGACTTTTATAAAAAACAACATATTTATAATAATTTCGATCATCTGTGAATAGTTTCTGAAAGTTTCATTAACATCTGACAATTATTTTTATTTTTGCAAGATTTTCCAAATTAATGTGTGTAATAGAAAAAAAAGGGGTAAAAAATAACTATGTTATTTACTACCCATTGTTGCAACAAAGATAAACGAAGTTTTTAAATCAAAATTTAGAATATTCTAAAAAGATGGAAAAATTTTTTAAAAATAATTAAAAAACTTTGGTCTATCCTCTTCATAAGAACATAAGCATTTAGACGATAAAATTTTGTTTTCATAAAGTTTGGCGTCTTTTTCATCAGACTATGCTCTTTTTTTAGCGATTTCGTGGAGGTACCTAAAATAATAAATACATTTATAAAATTATTAAACAAACATAATAGCAATTACAATGAAAAAATTCGCAAAATAACAACAATAATTGTAATTGTCGAAATAAAAACAACTGCCTACTTAATAGTAAATGTCTAACTAATAATATAATATATAAAGCAACTGCATCAAATGCCATTAATAAAGAAGAGAAAAATTATATACAACTTTTAAAGAAAAATTTAATAATCATAAAATGTCATTGGAAATAGATACACAAATAATACATTAGCAAAATATATATGGAGTCAAAAATATATCAAGATTAAATAGGAAATCATAAAAATGTATCCCCATATAATATTGTAAAATGTAAACTGTGTTTAGAAGAAAAATTGTATATAACAAATTTCAATAACGAAATTAAATAATTAAACAATAGAAAGGAATGAATGGGAAAACGCAGACATTTTAATAAATATTTATTTTGCAAATTACATACTAATATAATAATGACAACAGAAAATGATAGCAATTAAATCCTAATATAACATAAATAGAAATACAATATATATATATATATATATATATATATATATATATATAATCAAAGATAAACATATAAAAAATAACAATGAAAAATAAAAATTACAAAATATACAATTGAAAAATATACAATTGAAGTATGTCTATGAAGGAAGACGTGTGCACATAAACACGCAGGCTTCCATAACGGAGCATAAAGACGTAAATATGAAAATTGAAAAAAAAAAGGGGGATATTGATTAAAACTGGAAATATTTAATATACGCATTAAACCCTTGAAAAGTGAACATATTACCACGAAACTGCTGAGTCGGGGTAAATTACAGTTAAGCAGTTCTTTTGTATATATAAAGATAATAATATTATCAATGACCTATTTTTATAATATTGAGAACTACATGAAAATATCTGCTTCAATTTTAAATTTTAAATATTAATTTTGATATATATATATATATATGTGTGTGTGTGTGTGTGTGTGTGTGTGTATGTGTGTGTGTGTATACGAAGGCCCACAACGATATAAGCTGCCGTTATAAAAAAAAAATCTAAACCAACGCACACAAATGGTATCTTCTTCCAAACCATATTCTATAAAAAATGACATAATATTAAATAAACACTTTTTAATAACTGATTTCCTAATTCCGTCATTGATCAACAAATTAAAATGTATCTCAATAAACGTAATACTACCTCTAACAAAACTGATAATAATATTATTGTACGTCAAAATAAACACTATTAACCTATAATATTATAACCAAATTTTTAATAATTACAAATATGAGGAAACAACACTCAAAACCATAATGGGTAGAAATATTAAACCCATTAATAATAATAAACAAGTTAAGCTGATCATATGTGTTATGGTCCGGTTCCTTGTACCACGGTGATAGCCCAAGGTAGAACCAATAAAGAAGAACTCGAACACAGCTATGGAATAACACAGATATATTACAAACAGGAATATATACAGAGGAGTAGAAAAGTATTAGTACGAATAATCAGGTTTAGTAGTAATTGTCTGAACGCGACTCTGTTTCGGACTGCCTCTGACTCGACTGACTGACTCGCTCGCTCTGACTGACTGACAAACTCCTGACGGGCTTCACTCCAGACTTCAGACTGAACGGTATTAATTCACCCCCACACAAGGGCATCATGTGGCACAAGGCCGGTTTAACGTGGGTTTTCCGAGCCCGTCGGCTCGGGCAAAAATATGCCCTTTGAACCCGTATAAACGGGTTCAGGGTCGGTCTACCACCCCGAAAGAGACTCCGCCCTTCGGCGTAACCTCCTTCGGGTTCCTCCCCGCCCGTAGGCAGAGAGTTCAACCGATCAGCCGGTCGCCCGACTTCGGACTGAACTCCCTGCTTCATCTTGAGGCTCAGTATTTATTACGTATGGAATTGTCCATTACGTTATTATGGGTAAGGTCCCATAACAATATATAATAAAAAATTTTTTAAACTATTGACCTCATAGTCTCTAATAACACCTACAACCACACAACTAAATCCTCTACGAAAAACCAATGTGGTATATCAATTTACAAGCTCGTTCAGAGATTGTATCTCTGATACTAATAATAAACCCACTACATATATTGGTTTTCTTACAACCACGCTTTCCCGTAGACTTACCTGTCACCTTTCTGATCTTAGTTCTATTAAACAACATTTCTTAGAAAAACATAGCCATGTACACAAAATTGGCCAGGTATTACTTGATAACACAATAATACTCCCGCATACTCACAATAAAAAGAACCTTCAGATATTGGAGACTATCCATGAAAATGAAGCAACTCACACTCAACAAAATTCCATTTCAAACTAGTCACAACGCATTAAATTGCATCTAGAAATATGCTTCTGTTGTTAATAGTTCGGTCTCTCATGTGGTATGACGTCATGCCGCTTGTGAATTGGGGACCGCTTGTGAATTCCAAATTCCCATGAAACTCCAATATTGGAGCCGGCTCAACCCACCTCGGGTGAATGCCGTTACAAGAAGAACAAGAAGAAGTTGACGTCATAGAACCGCATCTTAAACTTATGACCTGCGTCTGCTATTCCGCGACCGTTATCATTGCATAGCAATCTTCTATGTCAACATAACAGAATATGAACTTTGATGGTGAATATCGTTGTTTAAATGTCAGTATAATCACTCTTAACTTGGCTCAAGTTAGCCTAAAGCTTACATTATGGATGAGTTTAATAAAATATATCCATATTTTTCTTAAGCTTTCTTTTTATTTATTTTTTCTGTTTCTTGATTCAGTGAAGGAATTTGTTTTTAGATCTCTTGCACTTCCATGTAACCCTCACTGCTTTTGTTTAGCGTCCTGGTGGTAAATGCACAGGCGATGATGGGTCCTTTTCAAGCTGCCATCATATATCGCTTCAGAAGCAGCACACTTCTCTAAAGGCCGGAAGCCATTTCCCCGTACAGCAATGGAATATCTTTGAAAAAGATATTGCCTTTCATCCTCTACAGGGGGTTCTTCCAATACAGGAAATGTATCTTTGAAAAATCTCTACATATAAAACAGTGGATGTCTGTGTGTCTGTGTGATACCTTTTAATTCGAGAACCATCAAATCGATTTTGACCAAACTTGTCACATTTATTGTACAACGTAAAAGATAGGTTCTTATCGTAAAAATTGATAATTTAAAAAAAATCAATAATCGATAAAGTCTATCAAAAATCGATAAATTCGGCTTTTAAACTTGGTATGTAGGTTACTTACATCATGACGAGCTCAACGATACGTCATTTTTATTTCTACGTTTAGCAAAAAACCGCGAAAAACGAAAAATCGATTTCAACACAAATCGATTTCAACATAAATTTTAAACTAAAAACCCTTTCAAGTTTTCAAACAATCTAATACAATCTTCACTCAACTGTAACCAACAATAAGTTGATTGTTTCACAATCATTTAACTTGATAACTGAGTCCACTCATATGATGAAAGCCCGTGTAAATAGCGAAAAATAGTGATTTTTACTGATTACTTTCTTATTTTTCTTCATTTTTGTTAGTCAAACTTAATAAATATATCCTCTTTTACAACCGAATGTCTAGCCACACTGATGAGCTGTGATACAGCGAAACAGTTTGTCAATGGATGACAATAACTGTAATATCTCCGTTTATATACATAAAACAGAGGATGTCTGTCTGTGTGATAGCTTTTCGCTCGAGATCCATCCAACCAACTTTGACCAAACTTGACATGTACATTGTAGCATGAAAAAATCGATAATTTTAAAAACATCAGAAATCGATAAAGCTGATCAAAAATCGATAAATTCAACTTTTTTTTCATCTGATTTCGTTCAAACACGGTAGGTAGGTTACTTACATCATGACGAGCTCAACGATACATCATTTTTATTTCTAAGACACTGCGTTTAGTGAAAAACCGCGAAAAACTAAAAATCGATTTCAACACAAATTTTAAACTAAAAACTCCCTCAATTTTTAAGCAATCTAATACAAACTTCACTCAATTGTAGGTAACAATAAGTTGGTTGATTAACAATCATTTAACTTGATAACTGAGTCTTAAAATAAAGAAAAATGGCGATTTTTACTGGTTTCTTTCTTATTTTTCGTTGATCTTTAAACCAATTAACAATTACTTTATAAATGTATCCTTTTTTACATGCCTGCTAGCACACTGATAAATTGAATTTCAAAAACTCCATCATAGTTGTGGTCTGAAGTGGGTCTTCATGTTGCCTGTTTTACCCCTCCATATCCTCGGCTAACTTCGATTAAATTAAATCCTCAATTATGGTATTCTTACACAATAATTCTCCACCTGATGAGACATTTAAAAAAGGTTTTCACTTTTTTTGACGTTGAAACAAAAATGTACAATTTTGTAGTTGATATGTGCATGTTCTAATGTAACATTGCATAAGATAAATATATATATATATATATATATATATATATATATATATATATATATATATATATATATATATATATATAGTGTCCAAAAATGAATGAATTAATTAATTACTTTTCCCAGAAAGGATCTGAAGACAATGGTAGTTGGGTTTTATAAACATTACTTATCAAGGATATAGACACGGCCAAGTAATGTATAACGGTTCGGATTGAGAAATCGGAGAGCCGAGTTTGAATCCATTACATATTTACTTACGTGCTAATATCCTTTGGGAAGGTATGACTCCCCCTTGTCTTCCCCTTCCCACAACCATGTCTAATGGACGTCAGTTATCAGTTATCTCCTCACAGACACATAGTACAGTGGATTAAGACATTAGTTAGATCCAGTGAGAGGAGCCAAAGATTGTGAGTTCAATACCTGGTTAAGGCGGTGGAGAACTTGGAGGGAATTAACAGGAGATAACTGATAACTGACATCCATTAAACATGGCATGTGGAACTAGAACAGTCTACCTCAGTGAGTAAAATAAAGGATTCAGTTCGACATCCCAACCACCTGAAGAAGTCCGAAACGTTGTGATAAATATGGCGACAAAGATGAGGACAATAGTCCGAATAATGTAAATAGTATCTCAGTATATCCTTGTGTCTTATTGGTATTATGCCCTTGCTTGTGTTGAAATTATTTTTTTTTAATTCCTCTATAATTAACAAATATATATAACTGCCTCTGAAGCAATAATATCTTTTCGAAATAGATGGAGTAAGAAACATGGAAAAAGCTACTAAGTAAAGATATATTTCTACTTCAGGTTGAACAGTTAAATCTAACAAATTTAACTCACAAGGTTCGGGTCAGACCGAAGTATCGTTTTCAGGTAGGCACTTTCCAAATGACTCCCCCACACACACACCTAGATTCATAATATTAAAAATCACCTACCTGATAAATTGGCCATGGTGACATTCGAACCCCGGTCTCATTATTGGAGTGTGAAGTTCTAACCACTTCTAACCAGGGTTGGTAAGCCAAAGTTTTGCCAACCTCACTTCCTCCCTCTATATATATATATATATATATATATATATATATATATATATATATATATATATATATATATATATATATATATATATATATATATATATATATATATATATATATATATATGTGTGTGTGTGTATTTAGGCAGCAATCCTTCTTTCATGCACATTTCATTGAATACGACAGGCAATGTGCTTTTATTTAGTTTTTTTATACAATTTCTCATACGATCTAATTATTTTTTTTCAGATGATAAATTATATAAAAACTGTCCGAATGTTCTTCTTTATCCGAGCGCTTTCGGCTATACATGTAGCCATTTTCAAAAATTAAATATTTTAACTGTTAAATAAGAAATAGTTTGTTGCATGTATGTTTTATAAAATGTTTTAATTTTTCAAAACAGGGTCAAGGTATTGTGTCCATGTTCAAAGTTAATATTATTAAGTATTGTTTTTTTTTGTTTGTTTTTATTAATAAGGCTTCCATTATTTTTAGCCTTTTTTTTTTTTGGCATGTAGATGATGCTATTATATTAGTGTTTTACCTTGTCTGTCGTATTCAATGAAATGTTCATATATATATGAAATGTTCATATATATATATATATATATATATATATATATATATATATATGCGTGTGTGTGTGTGTTTCAATATGGATAAATCAATTAACTAGGTATTAGCAACAGTATATACGTGTGTTAGCGTGCATACACAAGTATGCGAATAAATAATTACTCAATTTAATTAAAGGTGAATATAAAACAGTGCTCAATGTGATTAAGCAAAGCTAAGGAGTATATATTAATAAATATGCATATAATAATATTCAAAATGCAACTTAAAGCTTCATTGTTCTACCAACTGATCAAGCCCGAATTTTTTTTAAAATAATATATATATATATATTTGTTTTTTTAAAATAAAAGTAATAATTCGTATCTGATGTGTTGTTAGAACAAGGAAACTTTAAGTCGCACTTCGAGCGTAGGTACACACACAAACACGCACACACACACACACACACACACACATATATATATATATATATATATATATATATATATATATATATATTTTATATATATATATATATAGGTAAGTATGTATGTAAAACAGTCAGTCTGGTAAGGAAAACATTCACGGCATCTTCAAAGCATTTTCTTATCTGAAAATCTAAATGAGAATTGGCGTATGTATTCTTTGATCAATTGTCTTTAGTATATGCTCAAGGCAGCGATAAGTTACGAATTTCTTCTCTTTTGAAAACAAGCATTAGTCAGCACGAAGTATAAGTTCCTTTGTACTGAATCGATTTAATAATCTCTCAAAAGTATAATTTTAATTAATCGTGTGTTAATTGTGGGTTTCTGTTTTAAGCTCTGGAGATTCATGATTGCCAATGCCAATGGACCGAAACGATAGAATTGTTATAGACAGAGCAAAAAAAAAGCGAGAAGTTCTGTATATCTTCAGTTGCAATATTTCTAGGGCATATAATAAGGAAAGAGGGCTTGGAATATCTAATACACACATGACAGATTGAAGTCAAGAGAGACAAAGGAAAACAACGCATAACCTACTTTGTGTAGTAAATGGATGGCAGATGTACGAGGAGAAATAACAAAAAGAAAATAACACACAAAGAACAGGAAGTTGTGGAGAGTCATGTACTTCCTGAAGAGACACAGCGTTTAGATATTGGTTGGGTAAGCATCGACTCGCGCACAACCCAATTTATCGAGATAACTTCACAAAAGCCGTTTAAGCAGTCAGCAATTATTTGAGTTGTAAAATATTCATTTGCCGTCTCATTTCGAACGTCGATGTCTGGCGCATTTCCTGCGTATACAAATGCCATATCCCGAGGAAATATTCGCTTATCATTCAAATAGGAAAATGACAAGTTCATTTCTCCTGTTTCTCATTAAATATTTTAGGCTGGCCTCTGGAGCTGCAAAATCTTCACTTTCCATCCTTGACAGAGATCAAAATCTTTTACACGCCATTGTGGAGAATGACATTTTTCACGCTACAACGACGCAATGTCGCTAACCTTACGCTATTCTATCCCTACTTGGCAAATGTTCGGAAGAGCTCCATTCTCTAGTGTGTCGACTTACGGCCACATCACATTGAATCACTGGTTCCTGTACAATCACCAAAGTTAAGAAACGTCAAGCCTGCTTAGTATCTTGATGGGTAACCGCTTGGGAATACCAGGTATCCAAAACTTGGATGTGCGAGTGTTGTAATGAATAATGGCTCGTAATTGTTAATTGGAGAGCCGAGTTTCAATTCATAATGGGTTCGTTACGCGCAAATACGCTTGGATCGACATCTTTTACCCCAGCTATGGGTTAATTAGTAAGACATATCATTAAATTATTATTATCTCGTCCTAAAAAAAATGACGTATTAAATATTTAGATTTCAGCATTAAATAACCCAAATTCAACCAAACATATATCTCTCGTGCAACCAGCTCACACCATATTGTCCAAGGATCACCTTGTTACTTCCACTGAGTTGAATCCCTCTCACTTCCTTTGGTAAGTAATGCGTCCACCCCGAAAGCTGCTGCCCAAGAACCAATACTTTGTGGGATAGATTCCCGTGTAGATGCTACCTTGAACATAACAAACTTAGACTCTTCAAGTCCCGGGTCAATACTTATCTATCCGCCATATACTCGTCATTTTAATTCCTCTTTTTATGTTCGTATCGCACACCGAATTCAGTAACACTCTACCTTGAGTGGCTCTTAGGACTTGCATTGGGGGAACTCTAGTAAATAAAAAGGGCATGGTTTAAATTTTATTTAATGTGCCATGGGTCCAAAATATTGTGATATCCAATGAGAATCGAACTCATTACACTATTAATAGTCATTCAAAACTACTATTTAATCTATTTGCATCGTTCGAATTGTTGTACTCATCATTATGGCCATATTCACGACGTTTCGGTCGTTGTACGCTGTTGACTACTTCAGGATCTGTCTATATTTCTGAGATGAGGTATTGTAGCTATTTACATTAATTACATCGTTCAGATTGTTCTCCTCATCTTTATTGTCATATTCAAGACGCTTCGGACTTCTTCATGATATGTCTATATTTCTGAGATGAGGCACTGTAATTATTTGCATTATTTACATGGTTCGGATTGTTGTCCCCATCATTATTATCCTATTCACGACGTTTCGGCTGTTGAGCGCTCCGGTCTTCTTCAGAAACTCTCTATATTGCTGCGACGAGGTGTTGCAATTATTTACACTGTTAACATCGTTCGGATTGTTGACCCCATCAACTAGTCGAACAATTTAAATATTCGAGAAAATCTTGTTAAAAAAATATGCGTCCTACACACTATTTTTCTAACATGATTCTCAGATGTTCAGGCCTGTATAAATAAATATAATACTTAATAAATAAAAAAAACAGAACATCTACTCAAATATGAGTATTACTTCCAAAAAATAGCGTTTAAACAAATATATATATATATATATATATATATGTATATATATATATATATATATATATATATATAGCTAATATTAGTGGTAAATATACATATATAGACATCCGACAACATTCATATTTCTCTCACTTAAACCTCTTCCACTCACCTCTCCTAAACTCCTCTCTGTTAAGGTTTAATCTCCCATCTTCTCTCGTCTGTTACCCCTCTCTTTAGCTCTAAAATTCGTCCCACACTCTCATACTTACACTCTCTCTAAATTTTATTTTTATTTCCGGAGTTGATTTTTCTGTTTTCTTTTTGAATTTGTAGGTGTGATGAATTGGATCGTATTTACGATTCCAATGAAATAAATTATGACCATGGAATATTAGTGTTCAAGCCTTTTTATTATATATATATATATATATATATATATATATATATATATATATATTAAAAAGAAGAGAGAAACCACAAACGTTTTTGGTTTTAATGTGGATTTTTTTTTTAAATATTATGCTTTATTTTCCATAATGATGCAAAATTATGGAAAATAAAGCATAATATTTTTTTTTTAATTTACATTACAACCAAAAACATTTGCGGTTTCTCTCTTCATTTTAATATACACTTTTCTCGTTGGAACTACTATAACCTCTTCCTTATATATATATATATATATATATATATATATATATATATATATATATATATATGACTGCCATTAAAAGATAAAAATTAGTTTTATTGCCACTGATGATGATAATAGATTTGTCCCTCATGCTAACGACAAAACATTCTGCCTTCTGACTGTTGACTGTCCTATGTTTGATCTAAGTGCAATAAGAAAAAATAAGAATAGATATTCGAATAAGTATTCGATAAAGACAATCTCAAATCTCCATCCAAGTGGAGGAAAAGAAGAGACTGTTGAAGCCCAGACATATTGGTCGAAACATCAAATATGAGGACATTGATAGAGAGGATAATGCAATTAATAAAAACAAAGGAAAAATTTAGTCTCGAATATTCAATCCTTTAGTTCAGCTGTGCACAAGTAGATACCTTCATAATCACCATTAGACTCCTCCAACTCTTTCCGAATCCTGTGCGCTGTCCTCAGATTGACACCCAAACACCCTGAAATGTTCGCTTCAGGCGCTAATGTCATAATTGGCATTCGCGCCTGAAGCGAACATTTCTCGCTATGCTCTTTCGTCCAGTAGAGTAATTATTTATACAGTGTAACCCGGATATAAGATACCCCGATATAAGAGAAACCCGGATATAAGAGAGATTTTCTCTGGTCCCAAATTAGAGGCTGTGTTAATGTATATAAATTAGACCAAACCCGGATATAAAAGAAACCCTGGTATAAGAGAAACCCGGATATAAGATACTTCTTCTCCAGCCCCGACAACTCTCTTATATCCGGGTTACACTGTATTCCAGCTTTCTTTAAACAAACAATATTTAAAATATTTTAAAAAATATTTTTGGCTTAATTTTTTTTTTTTTTTGCATTAAAAATATTTTCAAGTCATTATGATTTAAAAAATATTTTTTGGCATATTAAAAATATTTACAGCATGCTGTTTACAAATTTCTAGCAGAGTGAATTGCGTCATAATGCTCTCTTTCTCACAGACGGTGCCCATCTGACCCTACTATAGTTTGCTGTCGACAAAGTCAAAAACAAATAACACGCATGCGCGAAATTAAAAATATAAAATAAACTCATTATCTTACAGCAATAATGATTCGCCATTCGTGAAAGGAAAATCCTTTCTTTATCGTGAAAATTGTTTTTCTAAAGGTGACACGTATTAAACGTAAACAAAAAAAGAAACTTTCGAAATAAAAAAAAATGGATTCTTATCTTCTAAAAAAACAATTTCTTTCTTTTACAGTTTTTCTCTTTGTCCCTATTTCTTTTCTATAAATGTCTAAGCCAGTTTTAAAAGGATGTTTTTACATCATTCGCTTTCGATAAACCCAAATGTCAACCATTCAGAAAATAAAATACCTCGACGAAACTCTTTTTCCCAACTGTCCTTATTCATTCTCTTGACATTCAGTCTTAGCGTTCTCCTTCTTCGTTCAAACTATGTCGATCTCTAAGGTTTCCGATTATATGAGAATAACAATGAACGCCGTTCATTATTCAACTAATACGAAAAGATCCAACGCAAGATACAAATTGAATTTGAATATCAAGGATAATAATTATGTTCTTAAATATACTTGGCACATCTAGAATCTGATATGCACGTCTATCATCTTTATAAAACCGTTGTTGTTTTTTCTGTCTTCAAATGAATAAATCCATTAATTCGTAAAGAAGTCCATCTTTTATCAGATCCTATACAATGGAGCTACACAGTAACAAAAAAGCTATACTAAATAACAAAAATCACACTACTTGAAGACTTCCAACAGCCGCAACAATAATAATGAAAAGCACATGTAATTAAAATAGAAAAATATTATGCCAAAAAAAAACTTTTTTACAGTTTATCAATCCTTGGCATGTCATTTAAATCCAGTCATTTCTTCTCTTTTAGATTTTAAGAATTTTTTTTTGGGGGGGGTAGTTTATGATGATTTACTAAAACAAGCCTTACTAATTAACCCATAGTTGGGTGAGAAGAGTTTGAGCCATACATTTCCGAAGGGTATTTGCGCGCAAGTGAACATAACGAACCCAACTGGAATTGGAACTTAGCTTACAGTACCTGTTATTCCCAAACGGTCACCCATATAGTTACTACCCAGGCACAGACTCTGCTTAACTTCAGTGACTATACGGAAACCGGTGTTTCAACGTGATGTGTTCGTGAGCCTAAACTGTTTTGTGAGAAATTCTCATCAATATTAAAATTGTTATCTATATAATACTAAAAGCCTGTCATTGAGTGTGTGCTTGTGTGGTAAGTCCGTCCGTCCGGCGCATAATGATTTAAGCCTTGTTTATAAACTAAGTATTTTAAATTGAACTGTCTTCAAACAGACATTTTTAATTAAAATATTTTTAAGTTAAAACAGACACAAAGAGATCCTACTTTGCCGTTTCGTTCACTAGAGTAATTCCAGTTTTCTTTAAACAAATAATATTAAAAATATATAAAAATATTTTTAAGTTAAAGACAGACACTAAGAGATCTTGATTGGCTGTTTCGTTCAGTAGAGTAATTCTAGCTTTCTTTAAAAAATATTTTAAGTTAAAGACAGAAAGAGATCCTGCTTTGCCGTTTCGTCCAGTAGAGTAAAACTAAGTTTTCTTTAAACAAACAATATTTAAAATATTTAAAAAATAATTTTTGCATAATTAAAATTATTTTCAAGTGGGTGTGATTGACAAATATTTTTGGTATATTAAAAATATTTTTAAGTTTATCAGATTTAAAGCTCAAGTTTATCACGGAAGTTCAATTCCTATTAAATGCTGTAAACAAGCAGCAAAAGGTCAAACATAAAGCAAACCAATGATGACACGAACGAATTGAAATATTTAACTGAATCATAATAAAATTAACTTTCCTTTCAACGAAATATTGAAATCAACTTTTTTGTTTTAAAACCTGAACCGTCAGAGACCTAACGGGTCACGGGTAGTCTAGTAACATTTTAAAAAGTTAATTTCCTACACTTGGTGCTACCACTCCGGGTCAGGGTGGAACTGGGAACACTAGCAATCAAGAGGTGGTTCCACGCTCCTCAAAGCCTCCTGATCAAAGACCTTGCACTTGGATGTAGTTTATGGTCATACCCAGGACACGGATATAGTTTATCGTCATGCCCCGGATGTACTTTTCCTGGGGAAAATAATTAAAAATTGTTTTAAGCGATAGAATCCTCGATGTCTTAAAGACTTTCATCAGATTTTAGAGGCTAGCGTTCAAGAAGTAGAAAAGAAAAACATTATTAAATAGCAAAAAATAAAACATCACTAGGAGTCTTCTAGTATTAGTAACAACTAAATTTGATTGCTCATGTAACTAGAAGAGAGAAAAAATGATATAATGAAAATTTTGTCTTTCCATACGAACTCAAACAAAAGGTTAGGAAAGAAAATCTCATCAGTACCAGAAAATAATAATAATCGAAATGTTGTCTTTCCACATAAACTCAAACAACATTTTCGGAAAGAAACACTCATCGGGTACTAGAAAGAGCGATAGCATTGGACTCGCGAGGTCTATTTTCCTGTGAAACCGTTGTAACTGAAAGCTATGATAAATTTATACCGACATTAAGGCTAACTCTTCGGCCACCGAACGCCGAATTTTTTTCCTGTATGATTTGTTTGTTTTGTTTTGTTTTACAGCATATCAACCTAAATGGGTCATTTAATGCCGACGACTTTTTGTTTTCCGATAATATTTTTGTTTTGTTAAAAATCCATTTCTATCAATATCTCTTTCCTCGGAAATATATAGCTGGCGATAGTATTTTTTCCAAAAATGTATAGCTGGTTATAGTATTTTTCAAAAACGTGTAGCTGGCATATTTTTTTCAAAAACGTATTGCTCGTAATATTTTTTCCTTCAAAAATTTATTTTGGTAATAATTTTTTATTTATTCCTCTACAATTCCATTGAAGTATCTTATGTGTATTTGTGATTAGTAGATTTTGGCGGCTGGGGCCATTCTCCTGTGGCAATACCAAAAACACCACATGCCTCGTGCAACTCGTCATTACTCTTTCCTGTATGAAAATTCCTTATCACCGTTATCATTTTTCCTATTGTATTGGAGTATATCAAATGTAATCTCATAACTTTGTCCATAGAGAATCGTTCAAGACTTTCTGTATAATTTAAAGCTTCTTCTAGAATTCTTTTCGCATGATTTATATTTGTGGTACTCACCATTTAAAACTTTTACGAGCATATTCTCTTTTGTCTCACAGCCATAAATTGTTTGTATAGGAGAAATAGGAAATTAATCAATTGAATCAGCAAATTTCAAATATTCCCCTATTTTAATAAATAAAAGTACTGAAAATGAAATGAAATTAGTACAAAAAAAAATGAATCAAAAAGAAATAAAGACGATTGTTTAAAAGCAATTGCACTATTTTGAAAACACATTTCGATGATGCTAAGCTAATTCCAGAAAATCAGCTGATTTAATCGAAAAATTAAAATTGATAACAGATAAGGAAAAACCTTAATTTACAGAAACTGGATCGTGCGAACCTTTCTCACGAAATGAGCGATCATCACTCTCCACGATTTCCCGTCTATTTACTCAAAGTAAATTTTAACACTGTACCTCTTTTTGCCTGTTCTAGAAACGCAAAAAAGAAACTAAGAAGTTTGCTCACTGCTTCTCCTGATACTCTTACCATCACTACGTCTTGTGTGTATTAGATTCTCCAAGCAATCTTCTCTTCATTATGTGTCCGACAAATTTCACTTGTGTCTTTCTTTTTACCGGTACATGTAGATAACGGCTAAAAACTAACGTATTTGGGCGTAATTGAGTGCCATGTCCTTTCTTGACGTAGGCGATCATGGATCCCTACCCCTTGCATCTCTCAACAAGTTATTTCCCTCTGCTACCTCTCCCAGACCACGTTCTATCAATCACTTGCTTAAGCCCGCTAGCTATGTCGTGCGTTGTTTTCCATTGTCTCTCTTTCCCTTTATTCGACCTATGAGTATCAGATTCTCCAGGCCCTTCTTCCTTATTATGTGTCCCAGAAACCTCAGTTACAACTTTCTGATGTTAAGTATAATCTCCCTCTTTGTTTGCATGCTCTCTAAGACTTCATTTTTGCTCACATGCTCGGTCTATGATATCCTTAGCATCCTTCTGTAGAACCACATCCACGTCGCCTCGAGTCTCTTCTTCATCTCTGAGGAAATCGTCCAACATTAGCTTAAAATATATTGCGTCATCCGTGACTGCATCAAACTTTCATTACGCCCGGTCATTGTCTGTGATGGACGTTACTCCAAGGAAGCTTACGAAAATTGTCAGGTTGCACGAACACACTGGCAAGCGTTACCAGTGAGCAAATCAAAGTACTATAGACTGTTCTGGAAAGTCTGATTTAAATCCAATCGAGAATCTGTGGTCAATCCAGCGGATCAGTCTGGCGCTGGAGGATTTTCCGACGCTCTGGCAAGACCCTGAGAACTGGAGGGACAAGGTGGCTTTCAAGGTCCTAACGCCTACACGGCATGTGATTTAGCAGCAGAAAGGATTACAAGATTTACTAGCATATATTCTTGACATAGGTAACCAACATACGATACATAGACAACATTAGGTTAATGGTAGATTCATAATGAACACGAAAGGAAAGGAATTATCAGCGAATAGAAATAAAAATATCAAAAAGAAAATGATGACGGTTAATTGAAAGTTATGATTCGGTTACACTTCGCGGGTTATTAAATCCGACATGTTTAAAAATTTAATTTTCTTGATAATTAATACAAGTGGATATTTTAATCGTCGCTCTAAAAGTTGAAATCGATTATGAAAAATCTTGTGGTGTCGAATCTATTTTAGTGTACACATAAACACGATTGCAGTTCGGAAACAAAATGTCTACACATAGAGACAGGATACCTGATGATTAAACTTCTACGGTTATATAGCCCAATAATAAAATATTGATAATACCTTATTTGAAACGACCGTCCCGGGTACGGCGATAAACTGCATCCAACAGCAAGGTCTCAGATAATGTTTTCAGAAAAATAATGTTGCCAGCTATACGTTTTTTTGTAAAAAAAGTAATGTTTCCAGCTATACGTTTTTTTGTGAAGAAGTAATGTTGCCAGCTATACGTTTTTTGTAAAGAAGTAATGTTGCCAGCTATACGTTTTTTGTAAAGAAGTAATGTTGCCAGCTATACGTTTTCTGTAAAGAAGTAGTGTTGCCAGCTATACGTTTTTTGAAA
>OZ010591.1:100047861-100110361 GCA_963932145.1 Acanthosepion lycidas
AGTAAATAATAACAACATTATTTGTTTTGTTTTAATTTAATTTTCACAAGGGTGTACTTTCTTTCCTGTACGTCTTTTCGAGACGTAGGTTATCATGGCATTCCACTATCTTCTTTGTACTCAGTCTGTTAGCCATTAAATCACGACAAGGGCTCTCCAAAATTCCCTTTTCTCACACAAAGAATCCTATTTCCGTTTGTGTTTTCTTTTTCTGCTGTCTTTATCCTTCCAGCTTTACAATTTATTTTGATCACATTCTTTGGTTTGTAATCATCTCAAATCCGAAATTTTAAGTAGGTTACACGCTATTCTGCTAGTGTTTTTGCATCCAATATCCATCCTATGAGTTCTAAATTCTCAAAGCCTTCTTTCTTCATTAAATATTCCAGTAATTTAAAATATCATTTACTCATTGTTTACAAGTTTCATTGATGTTCCTGTTTTACTTAAAACTTTCTCGTTTTTCATATTATCTGGCCATAGTTTTCCTAACATTCATCGATATAATCACATTTCAACCACTTCAAGTCTCTTCTTCAGCTTTGAGGAGATTGTCCAGAACGTAAAGGATTTTCGGATATTACAATACACTTCAGTACTGGCTGTCTTTGTTCGTCTTTCCATACTTAAGTGCTAAGCGCCAATCAAGTGGAAATCAAATTGTTACCAAATTTGGCGTTCTAAGTGCTGATTATTGTTCTCTTTTAACCTTCGATGTCTCCATAACCGCGTCGTCAGCACTCGACGAGACTCCGTGTGTATTTGTTGCATTTAAACAAACTCTCTTTTCTTACTAACCTCTAGAGTCAACAACCCAAGGCATTAATTCAGTACTAACGAAACGGACAACGAATACGACATACAGTCACGTAGAAAGATCTACCGTAGAAACTATTATGAGAAACTATAAAGTGGGCGGGAAAAGTGCCATAATTGGACTAGACGCATATACATACACACACAAACACTCTCTCACACACACACACACACACACACACACACACACACACACATATATATATATATATATTTATTATATATATATATATATATATATATATATATATATATATCAGATGACCCAAAAAAATGGGAACTTTTTAACAATCCAATAAAGCCAAGAGTGATGGAAGAAAAATATTTTATTCATACTAATTGAAACCTTGAAACATGCCATTTAAGAAACAATGATGGAATTTTCATTTTTTTAAATTACATCCTGTAGATGGCGTCCTCCTGTACGAATGCATTCTTGAAATCTACTGTTGAGATTCCTCATTGACTGCTGCAACATCTCAGCTGGGATGGTGTGAATTCCATCTTGAATTCTAAATGGCGAAATGTTTACTTACTCAAGGTCACTGTCTCGCAATGTTGTCACTTGCTCACGTCTGGCAATATGCACTTCAAAAATTCCCGTTTTTTGGGGTCACCCTATATATATATATATATATATATATATATATATATATATAGAGAGAGAGAGAGAGAGAGAGAGAGAGAAAGTTGCAAATTAAAAAATAGTAATGTTTTTTCATGAAAGTATTTATTTATATATATATTTGATATTTCAGATTGACCTCAATCTTTCTTCAGAAATAACTGTTTGTTTACAAGTAGCGTCCGTCGCGAGATGCGGACGTCACGTGATATGGAACTTCAAATTTTTTGTTCAAATATTCTTAACGTAACTGTAATAATATTTTAGATGTTGTTTAAAAAAATAAATAAATAAATCAAAATTTTTAACTATTTCTAAAAAAAATGTTTAACTATTGAAATATTTATGAAGATTTAAAATACCCAAGTCTTTCTTTAACCCTAGTTTATATGTATTTAATTTTAAAATCCAGTATTTTTCTTTTTTTCTGCGTGTGTATGTGGAACTGAAATCAGAATCTATCAATAAACATTTACAGTTTTCTGATGAGTGTCCTGATTGATTAAAGTGTTCAGCTATGGAGGAATAAGGATTGTTTTGACGTATGGTTTGTTTATGATTGTTGAAGCGAAATCTAAAATTATTTCCAGATTCACCAATATATCCACTATTAGGACATAAGGTGCAGAATAAATATTAGATTATGTTATGGCTATCAGAGGTGAGGTGAGGTTGCTGTATCTTGATATATATATATATATATATATATATATATATATATATATAAACCTAAAGAGCCAGGTAAACTACCTAGGTTTCATCTAAACGGATCGTCAGGGTACAACTGGGTACAGGGGCCAGTTGTACATTGACGATCCATGAGGTGAAACCTAGGCAGGTTTACCTGGATCTTTAGGTTTATATTATGTTTGGACTACTTCGTGCATTGAGCACTTTACTTAATTATTATTACTCGTTTTGGAGGATTTTTTTTCTTTGGACATTGAATTCTGAATTCTTTGGGCTAGAATTCTGAACGATCGTTTTCGCCTCAATTTCATGTTCTTAGTTCTTTCTTCTTTATTCCTCATTTTTCCTTGGATATTGGTTTGTTCAACTACAAGCCGAAATATCTAAGGTTTTTCCAAGCAAGTACCACAATATATATATATATATATATATATATATATATATATATATATATATATATATATATATATCCGGTTGTATATTTGTTGAATAAAGTTATATAAATTACATTTAATACTGTTGTGTATATATATATATATATATATATATATATATATATATATATATATATATATATATATACCGGTGTAACATCAAAATTGTCCAAATGCTGTACCCGCAAAATTGTTCAATTGTTAGGTTAAACTCTGAACCGTTCATCTTAGAAATGACTAAAGATATCTTACTGGAATTCTCCGAGGATTTTCTGACACTACTAGGCTCTACTTGTAAGAATGTATAATTACTCCCCAAGATTAACAGAAGAATCGTGATGAAATTGATCATAAACGAAATTGACATGTTCATCATTCATTAATCATAGCTAAGGATCGGAAACTCATGAAGGATTGAAATAAAGTTTTTATATATATATATATATATATATATATATATATATATATATATATATATTCCAGGATCATTTTCAAACGTATTCAAAATGATCCTAGCCCTCTCTAACCTTCTATCGTTCTCTCTTGGAGTAAAAAGTTGCCTCACACGTTTCACGAACGATTTCATTTTCAAGTTATTTTTTTCACTGCTTTTTGAACTGTCATTGGTAAAACTCGTGTCTCATGCGCCAAATGTCTTATGGATTGAGTTAGATCTTTTCCAATTGATCTCTTTACTTCTAAGTTGAAATGATGATCCCTCTTCCTAACATTTTGATGAAGTAATAATGTACTTTCGACCAATATCTGACTAAACTGTGAATAAAGACATGCGCGATCGTTCAAATGTTCTGAGATTGAACTATGCTCATTCAAGTGAAACGTAAGCTATCTCAGTCAACGTCGTCGTTGCAAAACCAACAAGGAATTACCTATTGAACTGGAAAGGATTAAAACTAATATATATATATATATATATATATATATATATATATATATATATATATATATATATAATGAAAAACAGACCGCTTTAAGGTACCATTACAATAATTTATTTCACCAAAATCCTTTTTAAGGACTCCGGATCATCAGGTAACACTTCCAACAACGAAATGAAAGGATATATATATATATATATATATATATATATATATATATATATATATATATATATATATATATATATATATATAATACAATGAAGAAATCCGGAACGTACAACGGTCGAAACGTCTTGAATGCGATAATATAGATGTGGACAGCAGTCCGAACAATATATAAAGAGTGCAAATAACTCTTGTGTAAAATATTGCCAGATTTCTACTTTTATTAATTTTCTTTATACGTCTTTTTCATTTTCCGGATTTTCGTTTAATGGTATCACTGGCCTAAGTAGATAATGTTTCTGGACATTTCTATTTCTATATATAGAGTAATTTACGGGTGGTTCCCATTTTAAATAAGACTTGTTTTATTTACGTCTTTCTTTAGAACAACATCGTAACTTTCCGTACATTTATACATTTTCAATTCAGGTCATCTTACATTTGTAATTCCGTTTTTTACGATAACTTTCTCTCTGTCTAAGGCTCAAGATCTTCTCGAGTAAGTTTAAAAGTTAAGGGTGACAATTTATGAGGATATGTTGCGAAGATAACGACTAACCCTAGATTTGAACAAGTTAAAATTCTAGCGATCAGTGAAACATCCTCTTGGGACTCAGTTCCACAGAATAGCGGTCCGTGGAAAGATACCCCCTCTTCACGCGGGACTTACGAAAGAAATGAATTACGAGGGGAATGGCGGCGAAGGGCTCGCTAGAAATATTCGACTAATCGCGAAATCTCACGAAAGGTTGCATATTTCAAACTAATGCTACGAAATATGTAACCTTTCTGGTTAAGGGACATGAAACATGATATCATATCAGGTCACTTGAGAAATCATAAGTAGTAATTGAGGTTCGCTTAATTCATCTAGATAGAAACATATATCGATATATTTCTGACTTCAGGTCACTAAAACGAAGCTGAGTCATATGTAAATTACAGGTGAGATTGGCGTAATGGTTGGCAACATTCAAAATGGAATCGTTAGCAAGAGATAGCCCAAGAGACGAGTTCGAATTGGAGACGTCAAATTCTAGCTATGAGTACTATAGACGAAAAATGTGTGAAATGAGGAAAATTTAATGAAAATAGAAGTAAAAGTTACGACTGTACTTAGAATCAGAAAAGAGATATTAGGTTTATGCAAAAATAATGATTTTAATAATGTCGTTTTTTCACGTATTTTTAACGTCAAGAAACGACATTATTACGTCATTATTTTTGCACCAACCTAATAGATAAATATTTAAATTGACTTGGATCCACGTCATGCACTTGCGTTATATTTTTATCATAAACGGCCTACCGTAATATTTCGTCACTTACTGTTTGTTGTAAAAGTTTAGGTCGAAATTAAGTATTTTCACACTTTTCCAGTCATCAATAACGCCATTTTCTGACACCTGTCGTCAAGCCATAAGAAACTTATTTAAACATTTCTTTAAAAATTAAAATAAAAACGTCTCGTTAAAACAGATACTGTTAATTTGATGAATTGTGAACAAGATTAACCCAAAATTACTTTAAAAAAAAGTAATGAAAATGAACTTCTTTTTACGATGGGGGTGTCTCATTTACTTACACAGCCGTTAAAGTAGGAAGTAGCTTGTTTTAATTTGGACAAACGAACAGTAAGCAACGAAATAATACAGTAGGCCGTATATGAGAAAATATTCAGGATTGCATGCCCTGAATCCAAATCTCCCTTCGCCACTGCTATGACATATAATGAAGATAAAATGTATTGGAGAAGAAAACATTTTGAAGGTAACAGGTGCAGTCGGAAACAGCGAATAAGCTGCCTACATAACTTTTGTAATTAGATGTTAGAAGTGGAACTGGAAGTGATAATAGGAGCAGAAACATTGCTTAGAAATACAAATGGTAGATAGTTGTGGAGAGCCATGATGGACAACGTTCTGAAGAAACAAGACATATAAAAGAAAATATGCCAGTTTTAATTTTGGCTGTAACTTCCATTCACTTTGTATAAGATCACCAAAGTTAGGCAACATCCAGCCTGGTAAGTAACTAGATGGGTGACCTCTTGGAAATACCAGATGTTGTAAGCCTGAATGTGCGGGTGGTGTAATGGATAATGGCTCAGAATTTGTAATCAGAGAGCCGAATTCTAATTCCCGTTGAGTTCGTCATATTCACTTGCGCTCAAATAACTGCGGTAAAAGTGTGAATCCACCTTTTCTTCTCCTCCCAGCTATGGATTAATTAGTAAGACTTTATCAGAAAAATCATTATTATCTCCAAAAATATCATAATCTAAAAATATTTTCTGCCTTTAAATAACCTTTAAAGGGTTGATAAACCGGAAAAACATTCAATCGACGATTTGCTTTGCACTATGCCCTTGCGAAAAGTTGCACTTATCTCGCTTCATCCATTCTGGATAAAATAGTTGGGAAGATCTTGTCTCTATAGCCGCGGTAGGTAACCAGGACAAAGACAACTTGAATTAAATAAACTAATATCAAGACATTATGACTCACTGAAGAGGGTCCAAACAAGAAAGAAGTTTATACTTAACATCAAATATTACCAGTAATAAAAATCTTGTCGGCATTAAATAACCCATGGAGGAGTTGATATGCCGTAAAACAAAACAAACCAAACGATCGGGAAAGATTTAGTTCGAATAATCGATTGTTCGAATAAGTGATTCAATAAATAAATAAAAAACGAAGCTGTTCTGAATACATTCAAAGCAAGTCTAAAGATTTTTCCTTTCATTCAATAGATAAATGTAGAGAAAGACAGGATATTGCTCCGATAAGGACTGACAAGACTTTAAACTTTATGCCGCACAACTTTCTTCGATAACTTGGCAGAGTCGAGATTCTTTTTCACTTTCTTTTAATCCTACTTTGTCGTCTGCTGAACTAGCAAAATCTACTGTAGCAACATTAATCACTTTCCCTTGGTAAAGCTAAAAGATTTATCTCCCTTGGATGTAAATCTTTAGATGTGAAAGAAGAAATTACTCTGGCACGGCAGTCGTAATGGAAGAAAGAGTCACGACATTCAAGTCACAAAACAGTGAAAACTGTTATGTAACTTCAGTTTAAAGCATGAACCGATTGGTTAACAAGTTGTTGATATTACTCATTCTTGCAAATCATAAATCAACCAAACTTTATATAGATTGAAAGAGAATGAGCGAAGAAGAAAAAGAGGTCGCATTTTGTTTCTTCTCTTTCCTTACATGATAAAGGTGTGACGACGCTCCTTTTAAAGGTGTCGGCCTTTATTCTTTCTCGAAGGGAAATATTTCTTTCAACTTTCGAATATGTGAGTCTTTCGTTTTACTCTCTGACACTTAAACTTCTTTCCTGGAAATAATATTTCCCACGTGTTTAATCAAACTCTCTTGGATGAAAAATACGAGACATTGCTTTATATCAATGTGCGGACGTCTGTTATACGACAGGTTTCTTCACAGGTCGTAGATATCTTCAAGTTTCACCTCGATAAAATTATACAATATATTATGTTTTGGTTTATTAAATGCTATATCCAGTTGTTAATTCAGTTATTTGCCAAGTTTTAGAACGTGCTTACCGTCAAATAACGCTGAAAACAGCGATTCTCGTTTGATCATGAAGTTAAGCAATGTCGAACCCGCTCAGTATTTAGATGGGTTACCGCTCTGAAATACCGTGTACTGTAAGCGACCGACTACAGTCAAACATATGTTTTGTCTTTAAGTAACAAGCACTTCAACTTCTTTCATGAAGATAATATGTTCCCCTGTTTAATCAAACTCTCTTGGATGACGAATACGAGACTTTGCTTTATATCGACACACTGTTACTCGACAGGTTGCTTCACAGGTCGTAGAAAGCTTCAAAGTTTAACTTAAGCTCGATAAAAATATCAGATATATTTGAGTTTTAGTTTATTAAATATTATATCAGGTTGCCAAGACTTAGAACTTTCTTACGGTCACATCACGCTGAAAACAGCGATTCTCGTTTGATCATGAAGTTAAGTAATGTCGACCCCGCTGAGTATTTAGATGAGTTACCGCTCTGAAACATCGTGTACTGTAAGCGACCAACTACAGTGAAAAATAAGTTTTGTCCTTAAATAACCGACAAAGGGTTGATAAGACGTAAAAAAACAATAAAAAAAAGCTTTAGAATGTCAACAATTATCCCCATCACAACTTCCTGTCTATTATTACTCTAAGTATCCCTTTAGCATTCTCTTTGTACTTGTTCTGCTATACATTCACTAAGGCTTGATCATGTCTCTCCACAACTTTCTTTCGCTACCCAAAGAATCCTATTCCTATTTGATATTCCTGGGCTTCTTTTTTCTGTGATCTATTCGGCCAAAGGCGTCAAATATGTTACTCTTTCTACCTGTTTCTTTTACCTTATGCATGCCTTGTGAGTGATAAATTCTCTAAGCTTTCTTTCCTCTTATGTGTCCCAGAAAATTTAACCTGCCTATTTCTAATTTTAATTGCATTATTTCTTGTTGTTTCTAATTTCCTACAAATTATCTGATTTATCAAATATCTTATTCATGGTATTCTCAGCATTCGATATCTCTACATCTCTATCGCTTCAAGACGAGTGACAGAACTAATTTCAAATAGGAATTAATTTCTACTCGGAAATAAATTCAGTTAGGAATTAATTTCAACTAGGAACTAATTTCAACTAGTAATTAATTTCAATTCGGAACTAATTTCAACTCGGAACTAATTTCAATTCGGAACTAATTTCACTTAGGAATTAATTTAAACTCGGAACTGATTTAAACGCGGAACTAATTTCATCTCGAAATCTACAATATTGCATAGCTGTTTTTTGCTTTATTTATTTATTTATCTATATGAAAATCTTTCGTTCAAAAGAAGCCGTTACTGATCAAAATTTAAGAAAAACAATGAAGTGAATTTTAATTTCGTTTGAAAAGTTAACAGATTTATTGAAATTTAAATCTGTGTACTGAGGATTTCACAGATTTCACGTTAGTACATAGAGAACTCTTTTGCAAATTACAATGTAAAAGATGAAATTAATTCCGAGTTGAAGTTAATTCCTACCTGATATTAATTCCGAGTTGAAATTAATTCATAACTGAAATTAATTCCGAGTTGAAATTAATTCCGAGTTGAAATTAATTCCTACCTGATATTAATTCCGAGTTGAAATTAATTCCGAGCTGAAATTAATTCCGAGCTGAAATTAATTCTGCACCCCTTTAAGTCTCGTCTTCTTCCGTAAGATTATCTTCTCTTCTCCTGAGTGGTTTTTCCTTTTCAACCGAAGACGTTGCATTATGGGAATTCGGCATGAAGTTGAACGACAGTTAACAAGCAACACTTTTCACAGGACAGCATCAAGCAAAGCAGTTTTCTGGTAGTTAGCTGGCACAAACCCTAACCCTCTAAAGATACCGGGGTAATACTTATTTGAACGTTTCACATTCTGGCAACATCAGTCCGGATGCCCGGCATCCTGGGTAAGACGATAAACTACGTCCAACAGCAGAACCTCTTTTCAGGAGGTTTTGAGGAGCGTGGAACCTCCTCTCAATTGCTGGTGTCCCCGGGGTGGTATTACCTGTTAGGGTCCCAAATATGGGAAAGTAGTTAACTCCCAAACTGGTAACAAAACTCTATGAAAGTGTAAAAATAGGTTTTAATAACAGCAATAATTTTTTGAGGAAAAATTATTACCAGCAATACATTTTGAACAAAATAAATACTAGAAATAGATTTTTGAGGAAAAAATATTACCAGCAATACATTTTTGAAGAAAATGAATATTACCAGAAATATATTTTTGAGAAAAATAATAATACCAGCAATACATTTTTAGATAAATATTACAATAAAAATTTTGTCGTCATTAAATAACCCATTGAGGTGTTGATATGCCGTAAAACAAAACAAACTGGATATCGGTAATTTATTATGCTTGAGAAAATTAGTAGTAGTACTATTTCTTTCTCCGGGTTGTTTTATTTTCCGGGTTTATTGATGTTATTGTTAAATTGTTGTTTACGTCATTCTATTCAAAAGAATCGTTTTCAGAAGGATTATAATGCTTAGCAAACGTTACCGTTATTTTCATCCTTACAAATGAACATTCTGCCGTGTATTATTCTAACTCAGAATATACAGGGTAACCTTGCATGTCAATATACGCTGTCAGGAATTCCTAGGTACGGGATTCCTACAGGTTATTGTTATTTTGAATGGAATTTTGAAAGCTGATTGATGAAACACGTTCTTTCTGTCTCATTTTCGCCTCTTTTGAGGTTTTGCTTAGATGGAATGCTGCATATCACGTTTGACAATCGAAGTTTATTTTTTCGTTTTTGTTGTTGCAAGGGCAAACGAAAGTTTTCTTGGAGAACAGTTAACCTATGCAGCGACTCAACCACTGGTTCATCTATCAAACGCTGTTGCATGCAAATAAAGAAAGACTCTTGACATGATAACTGGGGATGGGAAAATTGTTTGAAAGGTGAGGTAGCGGAGTTCACGATATATCAACCCTCGGGGAATTATTTCGAAATGTCGAAATCTGTTTATTATTATTATTGTTTTTATTTCCTTTGATTTCTGATGTGTACTCATTTCTTTCAGGATCCCGCCCAGAGACCCGATGTTAGAAAAGGCATCATGACAACAAAAACAAATTACATAGATAAAGCCCTTCGTAAAGTGTGGGCTGTACTTGTGTGAACAATTTTTGGTATTTCTTTGAGGCATGGACTTCCAGGAATCACTTCAGTTAGTCTACTGCAATCTTTTCCAACTAGTCCTAGGGCTCCAACTGCAACAGGGATTGTTGATGTTCCCATATGCCACATTTTCGAGACTTCTATTTCAAGGTCCTTGTATTTTGACAGCTTTTTGAATATCTTCAAAGATACATTGCAGTCAGCAGGGACTGCCATATCAATAAGGAGGCACCGTTTTTGTTTGTGGTCTTTAATATCAATATCTGGGCGGTTGGCTTTGATTGTTCTGTCAGTGTATATTGTGTAGTCCCATAGAATTGTAACAGGTCCTATCTCCGTAACCGGGTCTGGGTGGTGTTCATACCATTTTCTTTCAGTTTCCTTCCTGTAGAAGTTGCAAATTTTCCAGTGCAGATATTGGTCCACTCTGTCATGTCGGGTTTTATATTCAGTGGGTGCCAACATCGTGCAACCTGATACAAGATGATCAAGTATTTTGCAGCTTCAGTCGGTGTATTGTGCTTTAATTGTATTTCTGCACCCATTTGAAACTCCATTTTGTACTTGTTGGCTTCCTTTATTACGGAATAAAGACGCTTACTACTTTCATATTCTTTGACACATAACATCATCCAGTCATCTGTAGTTTCCAAGTATCTTTGGAAGCCAGTTGTTGTAGTTTTGTAGGACAGTTCTAGTTGAAATAATCCTCTGCCTCCTTCGGATCTGGGCACATACAGACGATCAACATCACCTTTGGGATGATGCATGCGGTAGCAAGTGAGAAGCTTTCTCGTTTTGGCATCCATTCGCTTAATTTCAGCTATGGTCCAGTTAAGGACATTAAAGCTGTATTGCACCACAGGGACAGCCAAGGTGTTTATGGCTGATATTCTGTTTTTGAGTTATTATTATTATTATTATTATTATTATTATTATTATTATTATTATTTGTGAATATTGGTAAATTTTGGTTATATTTTTATAATTGGGTTAATAGTAAATATTAATCGTTAGTTTATACTTTATTATGTTAGTAAATAATGCACGTTTAATTATACTTGTGTATAGTTTTTAGGATAGACTAGTTGTTAATTATTGGTTTCTGTTAGTAACCCATTAATGCGCATTGTCCCAAACTTTGGACAGCTTTAAATGGGTAAGTGTCAAACCTTGCACAACCTACTCAGATCTGCTTTTATTTGCTGACATGTCTGTCTATGCTTTTCAGTGTTATTGTTACTTTCATACCCACTCGCATGGCTGAGTTTTTAGAATGTTCGCTTTCCTATTATCACAGCAGGGTTCGAATCTCACTATGGTCGTTCTGTCAGGAAGGTGACTTCTTGATGTCAATCCCAGTTTTCGGCGTCTTTGGAAAGTGACTTAGACGGGTTGACCCAAGCCTTTCGAATGAAATTGGGTTGACAGAACTATTCAGGAGCCGTTGATTGTTGTGCTAAATGGAAGTCGCAAGTCATCGTGATCGAGGATTTAAACGTATTGGCCTTGTTCAAACTGCTGATCACGTTAGAAAATACGCTCTCTCCCGGAAACTGTAACTAAGGTCCGCTCAGTATAATCGCAGAATAAACACTAGGTGGCCTATATGAATGTTGAACAAACACAAATGTTCCCGTAACAGGGATTGGCTAGTCACCCAAAAGACAGGCATACGAGTGGCCTACTCATTCCCACCGTTTTTATTAGCTTGCGCATATGGCGAGTAGTGAAAGGTTTTATTTCATACTAGCTAGTGAAATCATTATTTGAAAGTAATTTCCAAGGCAGGCAACGCTCCTTACCTAAAAGACACAATCTTCATACAATATTTTGTACCATATGGTCCTATACTGTGAAGATCTTACACTGATAAATATTTAGTAAATGTATGGGCAGTTATAACAAATTTACTATAGAGGATTTATTATAGAAAATTTATTATAGATGATTCATTATAGTAAATTTATTATAGAAGATTTATTATAGAAAATTTTATAGTAGATTTATTATAGGTAATTTCTTATAGAATATTATTTATAGAAAATATATTATAGTAGATTTATTATAGATAATTTATTACAGACGATATATTATAGAGGACGCTTCGCTGGATGTAGTCTCGCCCAACTCCGCAATGGGCTACAAAACCAAAACTTTAACCAAAAAAAACTTGAGTGATGTTTTTAAACATTTTTAAACATCTACCTCAGACCTCATAGATACTTTCATATGGTTGATATAACTGATGTCAAATTCGTTCAGAAATATTATAACTGTCAACTGCATGCAGCATCGTACACCAATCAATTATTAAAAATTCCTTCGAGAGAATAATTTCAGTCTTAGCGATGTCCTTTCGTCTAAAAGTTCGTAGGCTGGCGCTACACAATCACAAACAAAGAACTGTACCAAATAACAGAAGCCACATAATTCGAGGACTTTCAAAACCAGCTTCAACTGAAATAGACAGCACATATAAATCGATGATAGATAAATAATTAAGATGTTGATGTTCCAAACTACTTCGAACAAAAGGTTAGGTAGGAAACGCCCCATCAGTAACTGAAAGAGCTAAAAAGGTTACTGAACGTCTGCAGCCTATTTACCTGAAAAAAATGGACTTTAGAATTTTCATTTGTTCCGATTCCTCAATCGATGAATGCTGAATGTTTCCTTATAAGGAAACACCTAATATTACAATAATATTATATGTGGGTGCACGGTGAAATAATGGTTATCGGCCCGGATAGAGGAATCGGAGAGCCGAGTTTAAAGTCCAGTCGAGCTCACTACATTCGCTTATGTGCTAATACCCTTGGAAAAGGTATGTATCCAACTCTCTTCCCCTAGTTATGGGTTAAATAGCAGTTAAGACTAGGTCATATAGCTTTGAGTGGCTACCGGTGTAGGAGAAAGAGAACTCTTCATTCAAAACCTGAAGGCCTAGTGTAGGGACCGAGGGCAACCAACAACATATTCTGTGGCACGGCTGTTGTTCAAGAGCTTGGTGAGGAGATGGGCGCCGCCTAGCAATATTAAAGCTGACTGTACGATCATGAGGAAGAAGAATCAAAGTCGGTTTCTTCTGCTATCAGGAATTCTGGCGATTGAAGCAGTCATGGCTTAAATATGTTAAAATTACCATTAATATAGTTCTTTCAAGAAAATCTTTTTGAGGTTTCCAGGCCTCTTGCAGGTCGGGGATACTAAAACCAAGGAGGTGCAGAAATTTGAATATCTGGGAAAGGTTCTAACATAGGGCGAAAAGAGTGATACTGAGATCCGAAGATGTATTGAGATGACAAAAGAAGCCTTCCAAAAGCTAAGCAGAGTAATAAGAGACATAAATATTTCGTTGGAAACAAAGATAATATTACTGAAATGTTATGTGATATCTGTCATCCTGTGTGGCAACGAATGTTGGACAATCTCCACAAAGATTAAGAAGAGCCTTGAAGCAACAGAAATGTAGTTCTACAGAAGGATGCTGACGGTATCATGCGCCGAACGTGCGAGCAATGACGAAGTTTTGGAGAGAATAGAAGCAAAAAGGAATCTTACACGTAACACCAAGAAGAGGCAGTTGAAATTTCTGGAGCATATGATGAGGAAAGAGGGCTTGGAAATCTGATACTCACAGGACGGATATAGTGAAAGAAGGACAGAGTAAAGAAGTGCTTTTATGTGCATGATGGGCTTGAGCAATTGAATGGCAGAACAGGGTTTAGAAGAAATAAAAAAAAAATTATTAAGAGCTACAAGTGACAGGAGGATGTGGAGGGCCATGAGAAGAGAAGAGAAACGGCACATAGAACGAGAAGAAGAACCAGAGTAAAAATCTAAACGGTTTCATAAAGTTTGATTCTCTTGTAAGAAAGGTTGTCTCTAACCTTATAGAAATTACTATGTAGTATCGTAGAGAAGAATATAGACAGTTACCGTCAGAAAAATAGACATTTCATTACTCCTATCCTTCAAAGCTGTATAGAAATGTTAGGTTTTTTTTCTTCAATCAACTTCAATCAAAATATATATATATATATATATATATATATATATATATATATATATATATATATATATATATATATATATCGAAAGAAATTTAATGCAGAAGATGTACGAATCCCACTGTCTTCGATTAAAATAGACATCAAAGAGATCTGGCGAAAAAATATAAAAATAAAACAATGACGTTTTCCCATGAAAAAAAAATCTTCGAAAACTAATTATTTTTTCATATAAATGTATATTTTATACGCAATAAATATGTTATCATTATTTCTAAGTGAATAAGTAAATAAACAGGTCAGTTGTTGTGAGGCTCACCTGACAAATACTGCTGTAGTTAATACCTAACTATGTGGCTTTGGTTATTCAACGTTTAAATTACGAGGGTGGATCAGTATGTTTGTAGCTTGGCATTCAATTAGGAATTGAATTTTGACGTCGAACTATCACAGAATAATATTTGATTGGCTGATAAATATTCATGAGAGAATTAAGTGCACTATCAAGAAAGGACGATGTACTGAAAATTAAATATATATGCTTATAATACATTATTAGGCTACATATTTATTGGTTTGCCTAAGTATATATCAATTACTCGTACTAATAATTGCTTTTCTTCCCTCTTCTCTTCCTTTTCCCCTTCCTTTATCATCTACTCTTTCTCCGCTTCCTTCTTCTTTCTTCTCGTTATTCTCTTCCTCTTTCTTTCTTTTCCTCTTTCTTTTTCCTTTCTCATTTTCCTTCTCTTTTTTGTCTTTTCTCTTCTTCTTTCCTTCCCTCTTTTTCTTGTTCCTCCTTTTCTTTGTACCATTATATTCTTCTCTGCAAAAGTTTTACACGCTAGGCGTCGCTGTTTTACATAAGACAGAATTGCCAGCAAACCCATTTTATTTTTTTTCTTCTCCCACCGTGAAGTAAATACCTCCCTATATCCTTGTACCAGACTTCTTTTTTTTTACATACCGTGTCCCTTCATGATGTAGGTGATCATGGCTCTCCACTTTCACCTATCTTTTGTAGTTCTCAATAAGTTTTGTTCCCTTCGTTACTTCCCCCAAGTCACGTTCTGCCATCCACTTAAACCTGCTAGATGTGTCACGTGTTGCTTTCCCTTGTCTCTCTTTCCCTCTATTCGCCCTGTGAGTATCAGATTCTCTAAGCACTCCTTTCTCATTACGTGTCCAAGAAATTTCAGTTGCCTCTTCCTGGTGAGTATAAGTTTCTTCCTTGTTTGCATCCTCTCCAGGACCTCATCGTTGCTCACACGCTCGGTCCATAATATCCTTAGCGTCCTTCTGTAGACCCATACCTCCGCTGCCTCGAGTCTCTTGAGGAGACAGTCCAACATTCGCTGCCGTAAAGGAGAACAGATGTCACATAGCAACTCAGTAATCTTTGTTATCAAAGAAACCCTCCTGTCTCGCAATACTCTGCCCAGCTTTTGAAATCCGTCTTTGGCCATCCCAATACGTCTTCGGATCTCAGGGTCGCACTTACCGTCCTCAGTCAAAACGCTTCCCAGATATTTAAACTTCCGCACCTGTTTGATTGATGTCCCCGGCCTCCAAATCGCATTTCGATCTCTTCTTTTTGCTGATGACTATGCATTTATCTTCATAGTTTATGCTTAGTCCCTTCTTCTCGCTTTCCTTCGCTATTTTCTGTAGGAGGTGTTGTAATTTCTTTTCTGTGTCGTCTCTGTATGTTATGTTGTTAAGATTGTGGCCGCCAATGATGAATCCCGGTCGGATTTTCAATTCTCTCGGAACTGCCTCTCTATATATTTTGAAAAAGTCCGGTGAGAAGACACCTCCTTGCCTTATGCCCCTTTCTATTTTTGTATATCTGCTAAACTCATGCTCTATCTGCATGCATCATATCTTTCCCAAATATATCAAGGTTGCGGAGAAGTTGAAACAGACCCTTGTGGCGTACTTTGTCGAATGCCTTTGCATAGTCTATGTTACATAGGTACACGTCCATGTGCATTTGTACTGATCTTTCTGATAACATTTTGAGCATGAATATCGCGTTCCGTGTTCTGAAGTCTTTACCGTACCCGTACTGTTCTTGTCCTATCTCTGGCCTGATTCTGCTGCCTGCTCTATTCGTCGGAATACGGATGATGAGTTTTGTTATGTGGCTCATTAGGCTGATTGTTTGGTGGAGTTTATATTCGTTTACGTCTGTTTTCTTAGGCATTGCTATGAAAATAGACCTGATGAGATCTTCCGGTATATCCCCCACTGTTGTAGATTTAATTTATTATTTCTGTCATCTTGACTCTGCCAAAGTCATCTAAAGCTGTCAGCATTTTCGTTATAATTCCGTCTGGCCCAGTTACTTTGTTTCTATTCAATTTGGCCAATGCGGCTTTTACTTTGCGGTTTTCAGAATTCCCGGTCCGTCGATAGTTCTGTGTGTTACAGTTTTTTGTGTATATATATATATATAACTAGTGAGTTAGTCCAAATGCCTTGACTCACTTTATAGTCCACCAATAGAAGGTTAACCAATCAGAAGGCGTAGAACATTCAATCCGTCGTGTATAAAGGCGGCCATTTTTGTTTACCCTACCCGAATGACCAGTGCCAACTTGTCAGGCGAATATGAACAGAAGGAAGTACTACGCTCTGCTACTTTGCTGCGATATCCACTGCTAACCTGAACTACGCTTTCCTACTGTCTCCGAAATATTCACTGCTAACCTCTGGATTCTATACTCGAAGACGACCGTCATCTGAATAACACTGTGTATTGCTGGTTGTTCTCTTTTGTCGTGGTAGTGGTCTCCAATATACTCGGTCCAGCGTTGAAGAATTTTTTCCTTCTCTAATATGAGCGTTTTTCTTCTTTCTTTTTTATTTATTTTACGAAGCCTGTTGTCGTGCACGTCTTCTGTCCTGTTAGTTCGCTTATTTGTTTATGCATATCTCCTTTGTTGGTGGTACTCAATCTCTATTTCTGCACATTTTATTTTTAACCACATTTCTTTAGCCGACCTGCATTTGGTCCTTATTCCATTATGTAATTTTCTGTATTCCGTTACGTATCTTGGCAGAGTTTTCTGTTTCCTTTGCATCATGTCGCGAATCTCATCAGTCATCCATTCGTTTTTTTTCTTCTTCATCCATTCTCCTTTGGGATGATATCGTTTGCTCATGTCACTAAATCGTCTTTTAGTGCGTTCCATTTCAAGTTTCCATTTCCTTTGTGTCCCTCGGAGCTTCTTTTCACATTGTCCATATATTTTCTTTCAGGTACGTGTCACTTAAGAGTTTGTTGTATTGCAATTTGGCTACTGCGTTAGGTTTCTTCAATTTCCATACTTTCACTCTTAACAGGACGATGGTCGCTCCACAGTCGGTACTTTTGCTGTGAATCATTGCCTTCCTGAGTCAATTTGGTTTTTAGTTTTTCCTCCTGGGCATCCCCATGTCCATAATCGTCTCGGATGTTCTTGGAACCATCTGTTGGCTATTATCTCGTCATTGGCCATGCACCATTGGATCCATTTTTTCTACGTTCATTGCGAGTTTCTAGTCTGAAATTTCCGGCTATATCCCCTATCCTCTCCCTGCATTGTCTAGCATGGAGTAGAAAGATTCGATTTCTTCTTCCTTGCTTTGAGCTGTCGGCACTATTATAATAATATAATCCTTTCAGCTTGACTACTAGAATTCTTTCAATATTAGTAGTTGTCACTGATAAAAAAAACTCCGTTGTTTAGCCATCTAGTTTCACATACACCTAAGATGTTGATTTTAAGCCTGCTCAACTCTTGTTTCACATTATCTAACTGGCCGCAGTTGTTCAACGCTCGAACCTTCCATGTCCCGAGAGCCATTTTTTATTTGATGCGAGCAGTCGCAAGATAACCGTCCGGTGACATCTCTCGCTCAAGTCTCTCCGTTCCGTGCGAGTGATTTTATCCTCTTTACCCGGTTTGTGCTAGGTGTCGCTGGATGGCACATGTCGGTCCTTACCGGTCGAGGAGTTAATTCGCATAGTCTTAACCCGCTTCACGTCGTTAGGTTTCCTATTTTGTGTGTTAATAGCCATGATATATCTTGGGATTGATAGCGGAGTGGTTTCACGTCGTCTTCTCTACGGTGGTTTATGAAGACACTAACTCTAGTTAGCAAGCCGTTGACTCATCGAGAGTTCTCCCCTTTGTTTGGTCTTATTTTTCGTTCTACTGGCTTGCTAACAAGCCGCCGCCTCATTGAACTTGGAGTAGGGTGGTCGGTTTATTCGGAATAATGTAAATAGTGAAAATGAAAATACATCCCAACAACATTATGGAAAAAGCGATTCTTAGTACATTGGAATTTCATGTTAAATCTTGCTAACTTCGAATCATTGGTCATTTATTGTAAAGTGTATCAGACACTAAATACGTCTGCATTTCAGGGACCAAATCCGCTGAGTTGGATCGGTCAGGGAGATGTGAGGCCAAACAAAGCCTAAGTTACTTTGTGCCTTCAATGAGATGCTACTGTGACCAATCCTCATTTAAACCCTTGAGAATAGCGAATTTGCGTTTCAGATAAAACAAGAGACTATCTTTCCTTAAAGCAGGTAATTGGTACCCTAGTGCATGTCGATCTTACTTCGACGCCCGATACCTGTAACTTTTTCCCGCTTTTATTTAGTCCTAACTTGAAAAAAATCACCATTATTCATAAAAAATATTTTTTTATTTAACCAACCCATAGGTTTGTTTGGGAATACACATGCGCTATGTCAGATCTTATTGTGTAAGACACCTTTCTTCAGCTGGTGTCAAACAACGGTTGATGAAAAACTTTTCAAGATATATCTTTACGAGAATTTTCTATTTTTTACGTCAGCCGAAAACCAGTGGAAGTAACACAATTTTGATGGCTAAGGCGATACTACAGCTTTTGCCACGGACCCGGTATTGTTTTTTTTTGTGTAGACGTGTAAGATTTTTTTTCGGGGGGGGGGGTCAGATTTCCAACACTGCGTTAAATCGTTTGCTTTTGATCGTTCAACAAAGCACAACGCACTCGTATCAATCGTTATTAATGACATGGATTAGAAAGTAAACAGGTGTGTTTAACGTTGGAAGTAGCATTGTGTTGCAAGTATAGTTTTAATTAACTTTATTTTGGATCTTGAACAAATCCAACTCAAAGCAATATATCGTTTGCATATCAACTTATACCTTTTCTCATTAAAAATATTAATAATAACTTGTTTCAGAAAATCTTAATATGCAAACAAATTAAGTTGCATTATTTTTCTTTTATTCATGAATAAATCCAAGAGAGATAATACCGAGTAGCATCAATTGAAAAACACATTATCCCATACACCTGGAGAAATTATTATTTTATTTCAAATGTTAAAAAAGATTATTTGATATTCCACAATATTCTTCAGTCTAATGCTAAATAAATGGTTCCGTTAACGCTTCTATTCCTGTCTGCAGCAGATTGTATTGCTTCCAAAATAAATTATTTGCCTGAATATTGTTTTCCCTTATGTACATCTATTTCTCTCAGTTTCTATTGGAATGATATCTGGAGAGGCTGAGGGCTATTCCATTAATATTGTGACTTTGAAACGTTGTTGGCAAAGAACGCAACAAAATTGTCTGGACTGAATATATTCTTAAGCTTAATACTTTTTCTCTATAACCGATACCACTAAAAACACTTATTGTCCAAGAACATAATAATTCGTGGAATTGACACAATCATGAACTTATATATACCTGACTTAGTGCCATATCACGTTGAAACATCAGTTCCCGTATGATCACTGAAGACAAGCAACTTCGAGCCTGGTCAGTAGCAAGATAGTTGTCCGCTTGTAAATACCAGGAGTTATAAGCTTAGATGCGCATAGGGTGTAATGGATAATGTCCCGGAATTGTTAATCGAACAGCCGAGTTTCAATTCGTGTTGGTCTGTCTATATTTCTGAGATGAGGTATTATGTACACTATTTACATTATTCGGACTATTGTCCTCATCTTTGTTGCTATATTTATTACAACGTTTCGGCCTTTCAGTATCTGTCTATATTTCTGAGATGCGGTATGTAATACATTATTTACATTATCCGGACTATTGTCCTCATCTTTGTTGCTATATTTATTACAACGTTTCGGCCTTTCAGTATCTGTCTATATTTCTGATATGAGGTATTATGTACATTATTTACATTATTCGGACTATTGTCCTCATCTCTGTCGCCATATTTATCACAACGTTTCGGCCGTTGTACGCTCCGGCCTCCTTCAGGTGGTTGGAATTTTGAACTGAACCCTTTATTTCGCTCACTGAGGTAAATTGTTATAGTTCTACGTACCACGTTTGATGGATATCAGTTATCAGTTATCTCCTTTGTGATAAATATGGCGACAAAGATGAGGACAATAGTCCGAATAATGTAAATAATTCGTGTTGTGTTATCGTTGGGAAAGGTATAAATCCACCTCTTTGCCCCCCAAGCTAAGGATTAAATAATAATAATTTTATCACTAAATCATTATCCCCGCCCACCCTAAATTCTTACAAACGCAAAATCATTTCTGCCTTTAAATAACCAACAAAGGATTGATAAGTCGTTGAAAACGAATCTAATTTTACTGCTGATATTTTTTTTGTCTTTTTATATTCGAGTGGTTGGGCTTCTATTTTAGTAGCAATAACCTTTCGATACAATGCAGTTAAGTGTATAATAATGCTAGTATGTCTATGTAGGATTCAGATAATAAGCTATATTCATAAGTGCGTGTTTGGGAGGGTGCATGTTTTGAAGACGTTATCTTCGGTGGTTGTCTGCATATTGATTTGAGAATGTTTTATTACATACCGTTGGTTGTATATAAACACACGTTAGATTCTTTAAGAATGGATTCAATAAGATTTGATTATAATATATATATATATACATATATATATATATATATATATATATATATATATATATAGATAGATAGATAGATAGATAGATAGATAGATAGATAGATAGATATGTGTGGGGAGCGTACTGAGTGATGCTATTTTGATTTTGAGAAAAAGTGTACGTATATTTTGATTCAATACACATTTATCTGTTTATATTGATAGCAAGCAGAATCTAATGCCCGTAATGATGCCAGCTTTTTTTGTTTTTTCGTGTTTCTGTTAACGTGGTATTTATAACTCCTCATTGATAAATTATGAAATAAAAGTACAATTGTATTTATTTTTTTCTTTAAATAAAACTGGCGATATGTCAAAAAACGAAGACGTTATTTCTTTATTTCCTAAATCGGAAAAACTTTTTCGATATGAAAAGAAAGATAATTTTTTTGTATATCCTCTGTTTTATTTAAAATGGAAAATAAACAAAAACATTGTATTTTTAATTCATAATTTATCAGTTTCTTTTTTTAAATATTTATTTCAATTCTAACAAATGAAGAGTCATGAATTAAATGCGACGTTAATAGAAACATGATACATTTTTTTTTCTTTTAACAATGTGAAAAAATACAATGTTTTTTTTTAATTATTTCGTTTTACGTAGTTGAAATTATTATTAACATAGTAGTCCGATAAAATTAATTTCACTTTTAAACACTGAAATAAATGTTATATAGAATTTTAATTCTTAGTCTGTTTTGCTTAATAAAACTTCAACTATCTAAAAAAAAAAAAACATTCAATTGCTTTACTGCCGTGAAAACTTGTAAATTGAAAAAATGGCCAAATAGTAGTCGGTAGTCCTTTCTTTACTTGAATGAATTATTTTATTTTACATGATAACTCAGGCTCCTTTACATTAAAAAAATAATACATAGTCTACTAATAATTAATTTTATTAACATTACCGTATCAGATCATTTTATGAATATTTCATATTGCAGACGACATTATTACCTCCATAGAAATTATTTGCTTGAATACTGCTTTATATTATATTCATCTTTTTTTCTTAAGTTTCTATTGAATTGTTATTTGGACTGGCTTAAGTTTATTCTATTAATGTGGCGTCTTTGGAACGTTTTTGGCAAGGTAGGCAATAGTCAGTTCTTTTGGAACATTGTCTGCAATGAATATCATATTTAGCTTAAAGCTTCTTTGCAGCGACCGGTACCACTCGAAAGACGTCTTCTACAACGATTGAATAATTCTTTGCATTTATCTGACAAACTCGTAAACTTTGAAGACATCTATAATTTTATTGACTACAATACAAGCCCCAAATAATACTAACCTTATGTTGTCCTCTCTGACGTGTTGACTATTTGTTGAGGCGTAAGAATATTGACGTTCAACTTTATATTGACTAATAATGTACAGCCAAAAGCTAAAACTTCAAAATAAAGGGGCATGTTGCAGGAAAACTGTATTCTCTAATAGCATTTCGATTATTGATATTTACTAAGTTTAATTTCGGGTGACGCGCGACTTTATTTGTTCCAATTAAAAAAAAGGGTGACCTGTTCTACATATCAGTTTATGAAGTTGTATAAGTCACCAGCATCGAACACAGTTTCTCGGAAAAGAAAATGACATAGCTTGGTCTTATCATATCTAAAGGGGCAAATATTTTATATTGGTAATTCCCACTTTCACCAATGACAAAGATATCGCCTCATTATAAGTAATCAAAATGCTTTGTTAATCATCCCTAACCACACTATACGGTCATTAAATGTTCAACTTTGTCATACAATTTCCCTAGTACTACTCTTGATATATAAACGTAATAAATTTAGTCTGATGAAGTCCTGAAGGACGAAACGCGTCACAAGTGAACTTTTTTTTCCATTTTGTCATACAATTTCCCTGATACTGTTCTTGATATATAAAAATATATATCGTTATCTCATATATATATATATATATATATATATATATATATATTTATATAATTATTTTTTAAATATGATTCCACCGCTACAGAAATTAAATTAAAGTAAATTTAATTTTAATTTCTGTAATTGAATTGGAAGTTTTTGGCTTTAGTTTTTGAAACATGGTAGTTCCTGTGTAGCGATGGAATCATATTTTTTTTAAATAATTATAATCTCGGTTCTACTTGTGTATCGAACACTGCTATTAAAAATAAAAAAATATATACTAAAGAATTTCGGATCATCAATCCAACGATTCTTTTCTATTTTATCAATATATTTGCACACACACACACACACATATATATTTATATATATATATATATATGTGTGTGTGTGTGTGTGTGATTTTGGTATGTGCACCAGAATAATTATGCAGCTCTATGTGCACCAGTTGTCTGTATTTGGTTCTTTTGAAAAGTGTGATTGGTTCTGCAGAAGCCCTTGCGAATATAATCGAATCATATGTGCGGATAGTCTGGCAGTTCGGTTCTAAGAACACATCTACTGAACCTTCATACCTCAAAGACGACAGGAGAGTTCATCATATATTGATCCGTCCTGGGTATGACAATAAATTACATCTGTCATCTTTGAATTCTAGTGGCCTATTTTGTAGTTCTTCAGTAACGATCCCAACGCTGCCTCGGTGGATTCAATCAACGACAGACGATTTTCTTCATTTTTTTCACCTGCTTTATTTATGCGTGAGGAGTATTTAGAGGTGAGGAGTATTTAGGGGTGAGGACTATTATAGGCATCGGTTCTTCAAGGAAGTAGGAGGGAAAGAACAGATATCAAAAAGTTGGGTCGGCTACCCATTCTCTCAACGAGTTGAAAACTTGTGAGACGCAAAGGAACACAGAAGACATTAACGCTCTCGACTTCTCTACTGCCGCAATCAAACTGCTGCTATCCGTTTGTTTTTCGGTTTTATATTAAAACTTAAAGACAATCCACCATTCCTAATAGACCGTGTACGATCAGTGTAAATGTTTGGATCTTCTGCCAAGAACAATTCAGCAATAAATGGAATATATATATATATGTATATATATATATATATATATATATATATATATATATATATATATATATATATATATATACTCTTAAGTTGTGTGCTATATTTATGGGATAAAGTGATCAATATCAGAGATAGAGCGTGTGTAAATATAAAAGTGAACATTGAAGTCAACACTTAGAGGCGACAGGCTGTTTCATGGTAGACGCAATCTTCAGGCCTCTAAATATATATATATATATATATATATATATATATATATATATATATATATATATATATATATATATATGTATTGGGCACTTCGACGTGGTGTAATATTTATCAAATCTGTCTTGATTGATCGATATTCACTGGGTGCCGCATACTTTATGTGCTTGTGTCCCATCTAAGCTCAGGTTTAGTCTCTCTCTCTCTCTTTCTCACTCTTTCTATTCCTCCCCCTCTCTCTCTCTCTCTTTCTCTCTCTTTCTATTCCTCTCCCTCTCTTTCTCTCTCTCTCTCTTTCTCTCTCTTTCTATTCCTCCCCCTCTCTTTCTCTCTCTCTCTTTCTCTCTCTTTCTATTCCTCCCCCTCTCTTTCTCTCTCTCTCTCTCTCTCTCTCTAAGGATTCATACCTAGCGTTAAAAGAACAAAAGTGAAGATAATAAGATAAATTGGCCAAAGTGACCCTTCCTTTCAATAATTGCTGAAATTGCTAATGATATTGTATAACGAGCTAGCCTACATTTCGGTAACGATGTCAAATTTTTCATTGGTTCCAATGAAAATCCTTTGGAATTTCGTTCCATTACTCAATGACTTTAGGCAATGTAAATATTTCGAGAAGTACCGTCCTGAGTATGACGATAAACTTCATTCAACAGGAAGAACTCTGATCAAGAGGTTTTGAGGAGCGTAGAACCAGTTCTTAATTGCTGGTCGACCCTGACTCGAGATGGTAGCACCTTAAGGTCCCAGCTACGGGCAAATAATTAACTCCTAAACTATGGTCAAAACACTATGAAAGTGTAAAAATAGGTTTTAATACCAGAAATACTTTTGGGGGAAAGTTATTACCGGCAGGACATGTTTGAAATTCTTACCAGCAATGAATTTTTGAAGGAAAAATTATCACCAGCAAAACATTATTACCAGGAATATATTTTTTAAAAATTACCAGCTTTACATTTTTGAAAAAATTATTACCAGTGATATATTTTTGAAGAAAAAATATTACCAGAAATAGATTTTTGAATAAAAGATATTACCAGCAATATATTTTTGAAAAACAAATATTACCAGCTATAAAAATTGTCGGCATTAAATAACCCACTGAGGTGTTGATATGCCGTAAAACAAAACAAATCAAACATATTCGAGAAGTAATCGTGTGGGACCTAAATGCCAATCTAGTAGCAAGCTTAAATTCAATGGCAACACTAAGGATATATCTATCAATTATTCCTCTGCCTCGTAAAAAAATATTGGAATTTTATGGAGGCTTTCTCCCTTGGCCAGATAACAAGTAATGAATATTACGACACTGAATTGAAGCTCCTGCTGATTTTCTGTGCACCATTCACTTCGTAAAATGCCAGGCTTTACAAGTACTGTAGGATCTGGAAATGCATTTGCTACAATTATCCTGCTGCATATTTTATCTAACCTACGAATTGTGTAACAATATTTCATATGATTCAACACCTTATAAACTCCTTCTCTAAGAACTAAATTATGAATCTATAATCAATGTATCTAAGCCAGATGGCGGGGAATGGAGCGATGTTATTTGTGTCGAGTTAATCAACTAACTCAGTGTTTCCCACACTTTTTAAGCAACGGCGCTCCTAGGAGAAAATGCAAATATCACGACACGCTTAGCAAATTTTTTAAAGGGTATACATTTAAATGTTATGAAATAAAACCATAAACTTAAAAAATACACACATAAATATGAACTTAGTTTATTTCAATGTTTCTTTTCATCTATTTGTGCAGCTTATTTAGTGTGAAACGTGTATGTGGCTTTTTTTCAAGATTTCTTCAGTGTTTGGTCGAATGTGCGATAAACGGACTTTTATTTCTTTTTCACTTGAGCGGAGTCTTTCTCGCTTCTTATTTTTTATGTTATTTAGGGTTGAGAAGCCAAATTCACAAAAGTAAGAAGTAGAAAATTGCAATCAAACTGATAAAGACATTTTAGCTAATGTTAGATATTGCTTTTGTATTGAGATCCAAAATGTATCAAGAATAGCAAAAAGAATTATTTGAAACTAAATTTTGATACTGATTCCAGCATTAATATTACCACTTCCACAGACAGATACCGAGTGTAACAGCAAATTGTCCAAATCATGTAACAACAAGATTGTCCAAATTGTAAATTGAACATTTGTATATTAGAAATGATTAAAGAAATCTTACTGGAGTTCACTGAATAAAATAAAAACACTATTGAACTCTACTTTAAACAATGAAAATGTATTTAGCCCTAAGTGAAATGATTATCCCCCAAGATGTTGTGGTCTACTGGTCCAATTTTCCTCTCTGTTGACCTCTATTTTTTTTTTTTAATTATTCACCGTTCTCTTGATGGTTCTTGAATCAACTTTGATGAATGTGAATGTCGATACTATTACTGAAGATTTGAATGATCATTTTCCTCTCACCATTGCTCAGTTAGGCAGACATAGTGGGGCTGATACAAAACGATTTTAACCTTTTCTCTTTCTAACTGAATAACTCAAAGGGTGTCAGTATGGCTAAACGTTTTATCTGAAAACCTTGAAAAAATAAACTCAATTAGTTTAGTGTTGTTGTTTTTTTGTTTTTTTTAAATATTAGATATTTCGTGGGATCAACAATAATCATCCCTTGCTCTTACAAGATTTGGATAATTTCCTGTTACACCCGGTATATATGTATGTCATGACACACTTCAGAGGATCTAGATTGAGAATCTTACTGTAGATAAGAATCATTGAACAAACACGACAGAGGGTTTTGAAAATCAGCCATCCTTAATTTTGATGTTTATCGCAGCTCAAGTGCCGGTGAAGTAGAAGTAAATATCTAAGTAGACTTAAGGAACAAGACAATGAATAATTAATATTTTATTTCATTTTTATAATCCCTTCTTAAAGGAAAAAAGATTTAAGATTTGTAGAAGTAATGATAAAGTTGAAAAACAATGCTGTGTTGAACGTTTTAATGTCATTATGAGCAAATAAAGATATCGCTAACTTTGGGTATTTATAGGCAGAATAGTCAAAGAAAAGAGTATTGAACTGTTACGTGATATCTGTCCTACTGTATGGTAAAGAATGTCGGACAGTCTCCTCAAAAATGAAGAACCTTGAAGCAACAGAAATGTGGTTCTACAGAAAGATGCAAGGATAACTTGAACTGAACATGTGAGCAACGACGAAGTTTTATAGAAAAAGGAAACTAAAAGGAAAGTTGAAATTTCTGGAGCACATAATGACGAAGGAGGGCTTGGAAAATCTGATACTCATAGGACAGATTGAGGGAAAGAGGAGTAGAGTAAAGCACCTTATTAAGAGCTACAAAGGATAGGAAAATGTGGAGAGACTTGATCGCCTACATACTGATGTGAAACGACACATAAAAAAAAGAATATAATCTCACATTAACGCATTAACAAAACAGTATCCATAATCTGCGAGTTCCTCTTCCTTCACGTTGCACTATGACGAGGGAGAATTTTGATTGTCGTATTAAATGGCCCCACCCAACCTGCTTAGCTTGTTTCTGACTTCCTTTACTCTACAGATATCTATCTATCTATCTATCTATCTATCTATCTATCTATCTATCTATCTCAGTCTGTTCATATCTATCTATTTCAGTCTGTTAATATATATCTATCTATTTCAGTCTGTTCATATCTATCTATTTCAGTCCGTTAATATCTATCTATCTATCTATCTATTTCAGTCTGTTCATATCTATTTTATCTATCTATCTATATCAGTCTTGTCATATCTATCTCAGTATTCTAATGTCTCTCTCTCCGTCTTTCTCTCTCTCTCTCTCTCTCTCTCTCTCTATCTATCTATCTATCTATCTATCTATCTAATCGCTTTCAAAATCACGTATGACTATCTATTTCCAAACATTTCTCTCTTTGGTACATCTACCAAGATTTTCCTTTCTGAATGATTCTGAAAGTCGTCTCTGAACTGACCGATGAAAGTTTTTGTTCGTCTAACTCGTTATCTTTTCCCATAATATGGATTCCATCTTGTAATCTGAAGTACAGTTTCTTATTGTATCTATACTCATTGGTAGAATCCTGTATATTTCTTCATTGCCTATATGTTATTTTCCCTTGACTTTTTGCAACTACCATATAGTTTTTGCCAATAGTCGTTTGACCCGTTTAAGAGGACTGTTTCGACTGTTGAGCTAAAAAGTCCAGATTGTAATCATTTTTTCCAGTGGTCTCCATAGAATTGCAGTCATGACATCTGTTCTTTTTCATCAACAATGAAATCTAAAAATCATCAACTGATTTGGATTCTAACATTTGAATATTATAAAATCTCCTGCTTCATAATACCATATTTCTTTGTCTAGGTGGGGACAAGACTTTCGGTTTTGATGTAAGAATGCAAGCTTTACTTTCATGACGCCAGGACAGTATTGGGTGAGAAACTAAGTTTTATTTAATTCTATTTACCGTATATACTCGTGTGAATATGCAATGAAGATGAGATAACAGTTCGAATAATGTGAATAATGTAGATAATCATATCTCAGAGTTATAGACAAATCGCATTTTGTGAAACAGTCTCCCGAGCTGAAGCTTACCCGACCCCTACATTTTTAATTTTACAATCTAGAGAAAACCGCTATCTATTCTACACATCCTCGTAATCTGCTCTTGCTGCATTCCCTCATGGCTACGCAACAATGACATTCAGTAAATCTCTGCCTTAATTGTCACAAGAGCCTTGTATTTATATATATATATATATATTTACCGTATTTGATGGCACATAAGACGTTCGTGTGTATAAGACGAACCACAATTTCAGCAGGGCCAATCAAGAAAAAATTATTAAAATTATTAGTAAATGGCACAGCCTAGGCTGTATTTATGAGGTAATATTTTGATTAAACAATCCATGATTACAATTAAACGAAAAAATAATAGGAAAAAATGGACACGATCCTATAAAAATTTTATTATATCCAAAGGTAAGAAAACAATAAAAATCAAGCAATTATTACAATTGAGCAAAACAGTACACTTATTAAAATTCAGTGAAATTTTTTTCTTTATTTGATCTGTACAATCTGCGTTTTGTAAACGTCTTATTGGAATAACGTAAAATATATAAAAGATATACAAATTCTGATTGTATTTCTACCAATGCAACCGGAAGTTATCACAAGAAAAATATTAATGAAACAAATATATTTTACAAATATATAATTTGAATTTACTGCATATAATTTTAGTGAAACAAGGTACTAATATTAAACGTGATAAAATTAATATAATGAATATTATCAATGATAACACTTTTAATCTGCATAATAGCCTTTTAAATACTGACAATTTGTATATGAAAGTTATTCCAAAGTCTAAGCTAATAGGAGTTGCCAGGTTGCTAATTTTGGCCGAATATCGTAAATTTTAAACCTACATATGGCATATAAGACACAGGGAAATTTTGAAAGATATTTTATTAAAAAGTGCGCCATATATGTCGTCAAATACGGTATTTGAACAAAGAAAATGATCGGTTATAAAGAGAGGAAATATTTTATTCGAATTCCTGCTGATCCCAGAAGTTTCTTTATTTATTCAATACATAAATCAGAAAATAAAATAATTAAAAACAAGACATTTGGGAAGTAAAAATCAGTGTCATAATTGATTCAATCAAACTTGGTGAGGCGGATTCAGCTTTGATGTAATGAAAGATGGCGTCAATTTTCAAGTAAAAGTTAAATTGAAAAATACAGAATAAGAACTAAAAAAAAATAAACACGAAAAACTTCAAACATTCACAGAAATTCAACTCACAAGATTTTTTTTCTCTCTTACGTTAATATGATATCATTTGGAGTAATTAGTGAACTAATTGATTTCTTTCTGTTTACTGATAACCCCTCTGCTCAAATTGCGTCTAATCAAGAAAGAACAAAACAATTAGCTTCAAAGCGGCCGAAAAAATGTCTATTTTTGCAATATTATTATTAATAATAATTTGCATTTTTCCACCAAAAAATTATTCTGAGTGTTGGAGATTTACTGACAACAAGCCAGCTACATCCACAGTATTCTCACAGACCCCATTATTCCCCATATCATTATTATTATTAAGGTTAATAAAAAGTATTTTCATTATTTCAAGCTATTATCGTGTTCTCGTCATCGAGCTGATCTTCAGCATGAATATTTCAACTCTCAATGAGGGCCTAGACTTTAAACGTCTGTTTTGTCTCGTGTCCGCTCCAGACCTCAGTTTAAAATCCGATATTCAATATATTGACAAAGATAATGTAAAAATCGTCGGGTCACTATATCGATCCAGGAAGTATTTGAAGCCTTATGCCATGTTACATTTTCTTAAGAGCCATTTCTAGCAAAAAAAGTGAAGTAATTCTGCCATGTTTGGGCAGGGGTTTCTCAATCTTCGCTTTCCAAATTTGATTGAGTTTAAAGTCGTCTATGCAATCTCGTGGGGAAAAATTGTTTAAATCTCCACAACCTCTTGCAACACAGACACAACGATGTAAGCCTATCGCTACTCTGTGGCAATTTTCATAGCAAATACTCCATTTTTTAGCGCTACCATTTCAGACGTATACTGAGAATTTCATAAACACAACGAAAAGCAAAAAGAAAGTCTTTAAGAAAATGGCAACCAAGGGAACACTTACAGTCAACGACGAAATTATTCGTACACCAATCAGTTTTGAATATTTTTATCCATTTCTCAGAATAGTGTAATGCCATAATTTTGTTTTTTCCAATTTTGCAAAATTCGCCTCTCATTTGTTGTATTTAGAATATTGTCCTGAATATAGAGATTTATATCCCATTTTTGTGCTTATTATCATATAAAAACATAACATCATCCGGGCATTAGATACTGAGATATGGATAAAAATATTCAAAATTGATGGGTGTACGAATAATTTCGTCGTTGACTGTAAGTGTTCCCTTAGTGGACATTTTCTCAAAGGCTTTCTTTTTGCTTTTCATTCAAATCAACATACCTATCTTGATGCCTATCGTGACGACGCTTCTGCCATATCTTGCCTTCTTCAGATTTTTCTTGTTCTTAATTTACCAAAACAAAATATGTATATGTTGGTACTTCCAATGACTTATAATGAGAAACAGTGAGAGTCAGACCCTGTGTTGTATCAATGCATCTATTATTATTATTAGTATATTTTGTCACACTTTCCTCAATTATTCGTACACCCTCATAGCATGCATATCTTGATGCCTATCGTCACGACGCTTCTGCTGTATCTTCTCTTCTTCAGATTTCTCTCGTTCTTAATTAACCAAAACAATTAACCTTGCGACAGAGTTTTTGTGTATTTCTCGGTGATGTGTTTTCTTCCATGCCCAGTCAAATTCTTTGTCGCTAAAACTTCTTTATTACGGACTGTACCATAGATCTAAGGAAAGCTAACCGGTTTTAAATAGTGCCATAATTATTTCCCGACTTTTGGAAGTTAATTATTCTCTGTCTCAAGTCAACGCTAAGCTTCTTTGTCTTCCCCATCGTGTTGTCAACGTAAGAAAAACAATGATAATATTATTCACCACATGATGTTCTTTGCTCGAATTATCAAAAATATTCTACTGAATAAATAGTCTAGAAGGCTTCACTGATAAAATAATTATGTAGATTACTTAAACTTACACGAATCAATCAAATTAAAACGACATTTTCTACTGTACGAATAATTTTGTCTTTTCCTATTTTGCATAAATCTCCTGTCAAATTTGTTGCATTTAATCTATTGTTCTAAAATTTGTGTTTTATATTCCTCTGTTTGTGATTATTAACATATGAACACCTTTGCATCATCCGGGCATTAGATTCTGAGAAATGGATAAAAATATTCAAAATTGATGGGCGTACGGATAATTTTGTCGTTGACTGTATAATCCAAATTAAGAAAAGAGAACTGAAATTCCTTGGACACATAATGAGGAATGAAGGTTTCGAAAGTTTAACCCTCACGTGGGGGAGTATATTGAGGGCAACAGAGATTAGTGGGGGGAGGTGAGAAACGTAACTGATGAGCTTGTGTGAATGCATGGCGAAAACAGCGGGTGGTTTTGCAAAGGGAGAAATCCTGCATGAGGTAGAAAGCTGCGTCCTGGAGAGGTGCGGCGTTTGAAGACGTATTCAAAGAGATACCATCCCGAATATCCGCAAATCCACTCCTCCCTAAGGTCAGAGGTCTTCCGATTTACCTTTAGAGGTTTTTCATATCTCTAATGGCTATAGAGAGCATTTCTCACATTGATATGCCAGAACTTTTTTATTCCAGTTTTAAGTAAGCTTTTGATTATTGATGTTTACTCAGCATTGTAAGGCAAAATAAAAAATAAAAAAACGCTCAATTCAGAATCTGATCTCTATTTATAAAAGGCAGGATGTGTGTGTGTGTGTGTGTGTGAGTGTGTGTGTGTGTGTGTGTGTATGTGTGTGTAACGAATGCACGGCCGCAGTTTTCGACGGATTTGCACCAAAATTTACATGCACATGCTCCAAGTTAGTGGAAAGGTCAAGATTGACCTTGCATTCCCCAACTACCATCGATAGTGGAAATAATCGATTTTTTTCATGCTTCTCCGTCAGTTTTCATGTAGTTTGCGGCCATTTTCTACTGGCCAGAGTGAGAGCCTATAGCTGGCTGCCACGAATAGACAGGAAGATTCTATTGGCCAGCGTGAGAGCCAAAAGCTGACTGACACGAATGTTAACTAGCATGCTAGCATGCAAATATCGATAGCTGCATTCGTCACAAGTTGGAAAAATTTAAATCTGTATGGCACTTTACTCCAATTGGCTCATTCGCTTGCTTAAACTCCACGTTGATTCTGATTCCGCAGAACTGGGTTGGGTGTGAAAAAGTATTCGTTTTTAACCTTCTTTTTTCATTCGGTTTTTCCAGTTACGAATCCTTTTTTTAAAGCAGATCGTTTTGTGTTCATTTTGTTTAGTTCTTTTTTTTTTGTAACAGATTTAATGTTTAGTATAGAGCTTAGAAAAAATTCGCAGTGTGAGATAGGCAAGAAGTAAGGCATGTAGCAACATCAGCATGGCAAAGGGCACTCCTTTAAAAGCAAGGAAGGGCAAAAATATTTTAAGTCAAATGATAGCGATTGCTGTATGAGTCGTACGATTTTTGAATCAAGCACGGGCAACGCCGGGCCATGCTGCTAGTACATGATAAATGATCGAAGCTTCTTGGACTTAAGTAGTCAATTACCTATTTTGGAGGGTAACCCAGTTGAGTCAGCTTTCCCCGCTCACTGTCAAGTGTCAGGCATCTTGATAAATGAACGGGACCAGCATGTTCCGACACCCGGGACGAGATATGGAGGGATATTTCCTCTATTAACCCAAAATATAGAAACGAAAAAATAAAAATGGTCAAAGATTTTAAATTGATTAAAGTTGACATTTTGATTCATATTTTATCAATATTGATGATAGTTTGGCATTTTTTTACAGTAAGGGTACCCCTGAACAAGGCCCGGATGCCACGCGAGGTAGAGGTTTACGTAACAGTAAAACGATGACACCACATTACCAAACTAGTATTACGTTTAAAGTCCCAAGTTCATTAGAACGATTGCCATGAAAATATTTATAGAAACGACAAAAAGAAGCGACGCTGAGAAAGAGACTGAAGCCAAAATAACAGGGCAGTACGGTGTGACACAAGGTCGGATTAATGTGGGGACCCGAGCGCGTGGACCCGGGCATGGTCAAAAATTCCCCTCAGCTCCCGTAACCGTCGGTTGCGCTGGTCTCGGTGCGAGTACCGACCCCTCCCTCTTGTGCAACGGGAGGGCGCGGCCTCGGGCAGCTGTTCCCCAGGGCTGGGGACCTCTTCAGTATAATTTTCCTCAGTTGCCCCTCTGTCCTTTGACAGAAAATCCGCTGAGCGCACTCTGTCCAAGGACAGAGACGCAACTGAGAGATAATAAGTAATATGCATAAATTACATGATTAACAGGGCAGTATCAATAATAATACTTACCCTAATTTGTTTTTACAGTAAAGTTTACCACTCGAGATAGTGGGTCAACCTATACAAGGAGCAGTTTCTACAGATAGTAGTTGAGGGATAAAGGTTTACTCTAGACTTGAACAGTTTAAAATTGTAGTGATCAGAGAAACATCCTCATGGGATCGCTGGAAGAAGTTGAGTAGAGTTACTTCTCTCCGATGGAATACAGACAGAATGTGGGAGATTTGCTACAGTGTCAGTGGCTTTTCTGGTTCTGGCCGTTAAGGTCCGACCTGGGCGCGATTCATGTAAGATATCTGTCTTTTTGTTTTCAAATAGATCGGGGTTCTTGTTTGAATAAGAAGAGGTTTCAGTCAAGAGGATAGATCTTTTACTGACATTGTCCAAAAATGGTGTGATGGTGCAACGGTTATTGGTGCTGGAAATGGAAACGATAACCAGAGTTCAAATTTCAACCTAGTCGTTTGCGTTCACTTCGGCACTAACACACTTTTGAAAGTCTAGTATCCGTTTCTCCTCTTTCCCCAGATACGGATTAAATAACAGCGTATACAAAGCTCTCAAACCGTGGAGATGGCAAAGGGAAACCACCCCAATCTCTTTCTTGTGATTGCATAGCAATTCGCAAACTATAACGAAATGTTTAGAGTGATGATACCCTTAAAACCTGAAGGGACATGAGATTTTAAAACTTAAATCATTATAGGGAAATTTATTCGGCCCATGGAGTAAATAGTAAGGTTGAATAACCTCTCTATTCTAGGGTAGTTGCCAGTCTATGAGCAGAACAATCTGAATTTAAAACTGTGGAGAAAGATACATTAATACGTATCGATAATACAGAAAAGGAATCTGTGGAGAGTCATGACTGTCTATGTCACAAAGCAACTGGGCCTTTATAGAAAAAAATTACTCGTTGAGAAAGACAATTTGTGTATCACAAAAGCAAAAGATCTTTAAAATACGTATATCTCGAAAATATAATTATTTCTTCTTGGTTTGTCTCATAAACGTCGCCAAAACTGTTAAAAATTTTATGGAGTTGGCGTCATCAAATCTTTAAGACGGCTATAGGGATATCACGGGAGATAAAATAGGTGAAAATAAATAAGTCGCCTGCCTCATAAATGCTTTAGACACATCTCAAGTGATATAATCGTTATCAAAGCGAACACGAGGATAACAACGTTTTCTTGCAACTGTCTACTTTAGTTATTCGAATGTGGCTTGCTTCAGTATATTCTCATTCACTATTTGCATGCCAGCAATAAGACACTTTTTCGTATTATCCGAGGACAGAACAGCGTACAGGGAAAAAATTATTCATGCCTTTCCCCAGGCGAAATAGGACGTTAATTTGCCCGTACAGTTTTGCATGTTTTACAGTCGGTGAAAAAATTGTTCTTTATTATTTGCAAGATTTAATATCTGTCTATATTTCTTAGATGAGGTATTATGTACACTATTTACATTATTCGACGATTGTCATCATCTTTCTTGCCACATTTATTACAACGTTTCGGCCGTTGTACACTCCGGCCTTCTTCAGGTGGTTGGAATGTCGAACTGAACCCATTATTTCGCTCACTGGGGTAGACTGTTCTAGTTCCACGTGACATGTATTAATGGATGTCAATTAGCAGTTATCTCCTGTTAAGTGGGCTCTCCAAGTTCTCCATCGACTTAAAAACGTTGACATAACCCGGTATTGAACTCACACTGTTTGTGTCCGGTAATTGGATCTAACCAACGGCTTTATCCACTGCACCATGTGTCCTTGAGGACAATATTTGAATTTCTGGGTATTATAAAGCTAATGTCTTCAGCAATCATTTTTAACAGGGGTCATATTGCAATTTTTACTGTTATCATCACATGTTTTTACCAGAGCTCATATTGCAATTTTTGTTGTTATTATCGCTTTTCTCTGGCACTCCTTATTACTGGTTCCAAAATTGTATTCATTTCTATGCTTGGTCAGCTCAGGAGATTTTTGTGGCCTAACATATGTGCTACTTCCTTAAGTTTACGAATTTTCAAAATGTTCTTTGTCTATGATCTCAACCTGATCCCACAGACGGCGTCGATCTCCCTTTTCTCTTCATATGTGGTCATCCACGCCTGATTTTTCCACTTCCCCTCGTGTTACAGCTTTCTCGTGTTCTTGAAGCCTTACCTTTTGATAATAATGGAACATGCATACACCTGAGTACCACCTCACTGGAATATGACTGACTGGTGTCCGTCATAAATACCGACGGACGTGTACGAGAGTCAAGAGCCTTAGTCTGAGAGCTAAGTCTATAACGACGCCCATTGGACTACGCCATTGATCTACACTTCTTACCTGCGACTACGACGCATACCAGTCGATTACTGCTACCGTATTCTACGTGGTTATAGTAGCCAAAACCACTTAGCTACTTTGTTCAAATATATCCCTTTCCGAGATATATCACCTTTATTATTTGCAATAGATTTAATAATAGAAAAATAGAAAGCCCGCCATAATGAGGACAAATGCTTTAGTATTCATGCCTAGATTTCAAAGTAGTCTCTTCCCTTTTCAATCGTTGTGTTTCACGTTTTGAATGAATGTGTACAAACACACCTTGTAGAAGCTTCTTGTGTTATTACCCATGCATCAGTTGCGTCTTTCAGAATATCATCACTAGAGAACTGCTGTCGACTGTGTCTGCCTTTCATAAGCAGATGCAAATCTGAAAGTGTAAGGTCACAACGGTAGGATGTATGGTGCATGGTCAAACATCTATACTTTTGTTTTGCTGGTCATTATGCTCATACATATGTCATATTGCAAAAACGCATCACATATCTTCAAATATGATTTGAAGAAGCCTTGCTTTGTGCGTTTGACAATATTCTCACATACCGATAAATACAGTGGTGCCATTGAGTATTGATTCTAACCGTATGAATCTGCTCTCATTTAAAAACACATAAGCTGTCACTTTCCCCGCGGAGTTTGCTGACTTTAACGAGAGTCTTTGTGGCGACACACTGTTATCGTTATTGGCGTTGTTTGGAATATATAAAAATCGCCAGACCTATCTGCCTCGTCAGTCAAGTAACGAAAGATAAAATGCTTGTCTAAGCGTGTATCACGCATGGCAGACAGCTGAATATATCAAAATCGCCAGACCTATGGACATTCTAAGAGTGAAGTCAGTCAGCTGTCTGACATGCGTGATAGACGCTTAGACGAGCATTTATCTTTCGCTACATGACTGACGAGGCAGATTTTTTCCGCAGTATGTTGCCATTCTTGCGTTGTTTGGAAGATATAAAAATCGCCAGACCTATGAACATTCTACGAGTGAAGTCAGTCAGCTGTCTGCCATGCGGGATACACGCTTAGACGAGCATTTTATCTTTCGCTACATGACTGACGAGGCAGATCTTTTCCCGCAGTAGGTTGCCATTCTTGCGTTGTTTGGAAGATATAAAAATCGCCAGACCTATGAACATTCTACGAGTGAAGTCAGTCAGCTGTCTGCTATGCGTGATACACGCTTAGACTAGCATTTATCTTTCGCTACATGACTAACGAGGCAGATTTTTCCCGCAGTAGATTGCCATTTTTTTTTTTTTTTTGCGGTATACCAGTTGCCAGGCAAGGCTATAGAACCCGGTCTGTTCTGCTATTTACCCATTGCTGTTGCGAGGTGGGTGGGGAGAAGAATAGCATTCATATCTTTCCCTTTCCAATGTAATCCGAACTCGGCTCTCCGATTCTTCAATCCGAGCCGCTCTCCATTACTCCACCGTGTCTGACAAAATTATAAATTATCTTTTAAATCACCTTTTATATGTATATTTTCTTCGTTATCCTTTTTTTAATTTCCGGTACCCGTTCAAAATCAATCTAAATGTTACAGAAACGGATGCATTTTGATTGGCGAAAAAATGAGTACCCGTGTAATGTCTATTGCACTGTCCCTGTTTTTTTTTGTTTTTTGTTTTTTTTCTTTTGATCTGCATAAGGATAGTTAATGCAAGGCATTAACAGCGACGTTCTGGGTGGTGCAAATGCAGTGTGGAGAGTATTCTATCTATCTATATATATATATATATATATATATATATATATACATATATATATATTTGTGTTTGTGTGTGTGTGTGTGTGTGTGTAATTTTGGTGAGTATATTATACCCACCCAGAGGCCACCATCGGTTGCCTTTAGTTTGCATGTCTTGCGTGCATTGAACTTATAGTCGTGGCCGGCCAGCCGGACCTCTAGCGCCACCTTATTTCGAATAATATATATATATATATATATATATATATATATATATATATATATATATATATATGAAGAAGTATACTTTTAAGGTATGCTATATTTAAAGAGATAAAGTGATCAATATCAGAGATAGCACGTATGTAAATATAAAAGTGAACATTGAAGTCAACATTCAGAAGCGACAGGCTGTTTTATGCTAACCGCAATCATCAGGCCACAAGCGTTTTGTTTTCTCGACTATTTATATATACTGGTCAGTGATGCATTGTGGGTAGTCGATTCCAACGGTTATTTTCGAGGGAGTGATTTGTTAATTTGTTTATTCTTTATATAATTGGATTAATTTATTCTACTTGTGATTGTTTATTTTTATATTTCATTTATTTTTTAATATATATATATATATATATATATATATATATATACTATTTATATTATTCGGACTATAGTCCTCATCTTTGTCGCCATATTTATTACAACGTTTTTCGGTCGTTATACGCTCCGGCTTTCTTCAGGTGATTGGGATGTCGAAATGAACCCTGAAGAAGCCCGGAGCGTACAACAGCCGAAACGTTGTAATAAATATGGCGACAAAGATGTGAACAATAGTCCGAATGTAAATAGTGTACATAATACCCCATCTCAGAAATATAGACATATATATATATATATATATATATATATATATATATATATATATATATATATATATATATATATATATTATACGCTGAAGTCAACACCTGCTATGTTCATTTACATATATATATATATATATATATATATATATATATATATATACGATTAAAATGTAGTTTTAACTGATGCTATATTTATGGGTACCAGTGCTCAATGTCTGATATATACCTTTCACTAAATTGTCCTTTTGTTTAACTTTCTTTTATCCTTACTGTCTTTCCTTTCTAGTAGTACACATATCCGTTCTACTTAATATTATTATGTATGTTTTTCGGTCAGAAAGCCATACTGATTTGTCAAATATTCCGTTCTTGATCGGAAATAATAAAGGTTACATCAATAAATCAAAATACTAGAACAGACACTACTTCGTGGGAATTGACATCGAGAGAAAAAAAGAAGGTCTTATTTAGGATTAGGAGAAATATATTTGCTAGGCAAGAACATTTTTCTTCGGCATTTTTAGTCCAACGAGTTAGACTGCTACAGTCTGAACTGCCGTTGTCGCCATCTAAAATTCACAATGCGCTTTTCAAGCTAATCGTTTATCTTCAAGTACTGTTATTTCGCTTACACGTCGAAGGGCATGAAGAATAAACAACGTTTCTTGCATTGTTTCTCAAGACGTTAAAATCGATATCGAGACGAAAAGGCGACAGAAATAGAACTATTGTCATTATTCTTTTATGTGTGAGTGCATTAGTTAGCTTTCTTGTTACCGAGGCGTGAACCCTTGTGACAAGTGAAAAGGAGGACTGTGTCAGAGAAGTCATGTGGGCACAATTCAAATCTCTCTGTTATCAAACTACACCGGTGGTAATTCTGCCGATAAACTTTGGAGACTCTTCATAAATTAATTCAAGAGTGAAAACTTGTAACGAAGAAGGTCAGACATTTTATGGAACAGTGCTCCCCAACCGGTAGTCCGTGTAAAATTTTTGATGATCCGTAGAAAAATTGGGACATTATTTCAATTTTTATGAGGCTTCAGATTAAAAAGTGACAAGTAACAAAACGTATTATGGATGGTATATATGTTCATGATTTTAGGTAATCTCGAAATAAACACAAGTACACAAATGTGATATCATCCAGCCATAGTATAAACTAAAATGACTTGTAATGATATGTTCAATACTTGTTAATGATTAGTTTCTTACCATTACTGTTGATAACTAGTTACTGGATAGTTTACTCGTATAATTTTCTACAAACATGTCATAGCAACGGAGTAATAGCTGAATCTTCAAGAATCGGCTTATGCTCCAGATACAAATTCTTAAGCATTCGTACTCGAAAGCTATTTTTGCAAAATATTTTTAAAAAGCAAACTTTTTAGTTGACGTTGAAAATATCAAATAACCAGCCGAACGAAATGGAATAAATCTCACACTAAAACTTGAAATAAACATCAAATTTTCAATTTGTTTTATTTAAATAATTACACTATAAATTTGTTACATTTAATGGGCGCATTTCATTTTGATAAAATAAAAATTTCCCGATTATTATTATTATATAAATGTATCTACCTTTTTTTTTTTTTTCTAAATTCATATTAGTGATCCGCTAAATTTAAAATTATAAATTTAGTGGTCGGTCCATGAAGTTCAAAAAGGTTGCCGACCGTTGCTTTCAAGCATTATAATCGACAAATGTTGCCCCCCCACTCCTGGATTTTCTTTCAAAGACTAGTCACTACACGTAAAAGATTAAACTAGATTTAGATAGTAATTTTAGGCAGTGTTTCATTATCTTCGACTTACCAAATTATTATTGATTGTATATATGTTTAAAACCTTATGCAATTTCGAAGAATGCCGGAGCGTACAATGACCGAAACGTTGTGACTATGGCAATGAAGATGAGGATAACAGTCCGAATAATGTAAACAATACAAGTAAAGAAAAAACAGCGAAAGACGATACATATTCTCTTAAGAATACTATTTGCATTATTCGGACTATTGTCCTCATCTTTGTCGCTATATTTATTACAACGTTTCGGCCTTTGCACGCTCCTGCCTTATTCAGGTGGTTGGAATGCCGAACTGAAACCCTTATTTCGCTCACTGGAGTAGACTGTTCTAGTTCCACGTGTCATGTTTAATGGATGTCAGTTATCTCCTGTTAATTCCGCTCTCCAAGTTCTCCACTGCCTTAACCGGGTATTGAACTCACACTTGTTGGGTCCTGTCAGTGGAGTTAACTAACGGCTTTATCCATTGTGCCATGTGTCCTTGAATGTTTGACCTCGTCACAATAATCGACGTATATGTTTTGAATTTTTACATAAAATGGTTTCATCTTTGTTTAAAAATGGTTAACATTAAAGATCGATTTTTCACATGAGTTGTCTGCCTTTTAGATATTTGAATTTTTACAACTACTGAGAAGATAATTGAAACATATAGATGAAAAAGAAGGAGGGGTCAATTAGGTACACTCTTTGACACCTTTCTCAACTTTGATTGAACAGCTAATGACCAGCAACTGAGCTTCAAGTGTTAATGAAAAGATCTGATTGGCAAATTGATCGGGACAGGCAACTTCGCAAGAATTAGCCAAAGACTTCTTTGTTCGCGGCATCAAAAGCGTCAGATCAACACAGACATAGTACAAGTCCTGATTTAGTTTAACACGCTTTTCTTAAAGGAATTTTGCTTAGCGACAAAATGTTACAAAAGGCTGAACTTCTAAAGTGTGGACTAAACTCACAACTCAGTCGTAGTAGATCTAGAGAGACAAACTTGCTACATATTAGACCACGTCAAAGTGTCCCACGCTATTCTAATAGCTGCCACTTGGTAAATATCCCATCAAAAGGATCTTGGGTAGGTCTGAATACACACTGTGGTTCAAGGAAAGACAGCGTTAACAATATATTAATTTAGAAGATCTAAATAAGGTTAAACATTTGACATTGACACAAAATGATCCCTCTGTTATCACATTCCACACGAATGGCGTTACCTTTGTACGACGATAAACTACATCCGAGTCCTGGGTAAGACGATAAACTACGTCCAGCAGCAATGCCTCTGATCAGGAGGTTTTCAGGAGCGTGGAACCACCTCTTAATTGCTGATGTTCCCAGGTCCACTCTGACCCGGGGTGGTAACACCTGTTAGGGTCCTAGGTATGGGCAAATAGTTAACCCCGAAACTGGGATCAAAATACTATGAAAGTGAAAGTGTTTTAATACGAGAAATACTTTGTAAAAAAATTATTACCAGCAATACATTACTAGCAATACATTTCTGAAAGAAAAAATATTACCAGAATTTTTTTTTTTTTGTCGACATTAAATAATCCATTAAGGTTGATATGCCGTAAAACAAATCAAATCTGACTCGATTTTATTATAAACAACGAAAAGAGGACCCATGAGACCGTAAAGATGGCCATTCTAGGGAAACTGTGTGTGAGACAAAGTGAAAACAAGAGAAATACTAGGGCATTCATAAGAGCATCAAATGTCGACTAAATAAAGGGTCACACTTCACCTATTAAACTTCCGAAGGTTGTAATCGTCTTTTGCAGGGACCGACAGCGTAATTACTCATTCCTCTCTAACGTCTGTGAAGTTTGTTTATCTGGCTGAATGGAGGCAAAAACTGACCCGATATTTTTACCAGCGATAAATTTGAAAGAAAAAAATTATTACCAGCAATACATTTTTGAATAAAAAATATTACCAGCGATACATTTTTGAAGAACAAATATTACCAGATATAGATTTATCCCATTTTTTTATCCCATTTTTCCTTAAAAAAAATTCCCCATTGCTCACATGTTCCGTCTCTTGTATTCTCAGCTTGATTCTGGAGAACCACATCTCGGCTGTCTAAAAGCTCATAATTCCCTCCAACATTCCAAAAGACATATAATGATTGATATTAGCTGGCAGATCGGCATTTTTTTCAGGAGAGCTGTCTTCTTATCCTTCGTAATTCTAATATTTGTCACTTTTCTCAATCTTTGTTTTGTTATTCAGTTAACAAAAGCCCGTCTGGTTGTTTGCAGGCTGATTACTTCTGTCCCGTTAGCTTGTATTATGTCTCTTCCAAGATTTTTTCCTCATTATGTGTCTAGAAATTCTAACTGTCTTTGTCTTATAATATATATGAGTGTAACAGAAAATTTTCCAAATCGTGTAACAGCATTGGATAATTTAATTGTCCACCCCATTAAATGTTTAATATCTAAAAAGAAAAACACTAAGCTAATTGATTTTCTTTTTCCTGGTTTTCAGATGAGAACTTTAGCCACCTTGACAGCATTTGTCGTAAGGGTCAATGAAAAACCCTTAGAGATATTCAGCTAGAAAGAAAACAGGTTAAAATCGTTTTGTGTCCGACACCCTGTCTTCCCAACTGAGCAATGGTGCGAGGAAAAAGATCATTCAGGCCTTCAGTAATAGTACCAACATTCATATTTTGGCTTCTATCTTCAAAGTCTATTCAAGAACCACCAAGAGAACGGTGAATAAATTTTAAAAAGGAGGGAGCAGTAGAGAGAAAAAAATGGATCAGGAGGTCACAACAGGAAGAGGGATCATCATTTCAACTTAGAGTCCAATAGTGTTATAAAAAAAACCTCTGAGAATTCCAGTAAGATATATTTAATCAAAACAATGGTTCACAACCTTATTTAACAATTGGACAATTTTGCTGTTACACACGATATATATATATATATATATATATATATATATATATATATATATATATATATATATATATATACATATATATATATCGAAGTAAATGATATATCAATCATTGGCGCTTCAAAAATTGTCATGTTATGTTTTGAAACGATTTCAGCTGCTGGTTTTCTTTCTCAATCACTTGTGTAAAATTTAGCGACAATCACATTTTCTGAAATCAATTAAAACCTTTTGGCATACCCAAGAGAAAAATGACAGATGCTCCAACTTGCCCAAGGGTGACCTTGAAATATGATAATTAAATATATTCTCCGAACTGGAATTACCTTTTATTTGGATGCCGCAGGCACTCATATATATATATATATATATATATATATATATATATATATATATATATATATATATATATATATAGGAAGAAAGATGAAAACGAAAGAGAGAAAAAAATGGAGACAAAAGCAGAACAGTGTGAAAAGATGAAAAAAAAAGGCAAAGCAAGAAAGGTGGAGAAATGGACAGCAGAAGAAAGTGCGTGTGAGAGAGAGAGAGAGAGAGAGAGAGAACAAGAAGAAAGCGACAAGTAGAAAAAATAGAGATTTAAGAGAAAATGAGAGAAGATACATGCTATTACCTATGCGCGCGTGCGTGTGTGTTTGCGTGCGCACCCAGCCTGAAATCGTTTTTGTTACTGGCAGAAGTAGACATATATGCACGCACACATGAAAACATACACATCTATGTACAAATGTGTAAAGATTTACCTATAAATTTAAAATTTACCGATAAAAAACATTTATCTTGATAAATTTCCGCAAGGAATGAAACGCATTTGTGTAGAAAAGTTTTTCTTTTTCTTTCTCATATATATATATATATATATATATATATATATATATATATATATATATATATATATATGTGTGTGTGTGTGTGTGTGTGTGTGTGTGTGTGTGTGTGTGTGTGTGTGTGTAGATAGATAGATAGATAGATAGACAGACTGACAGACAGATATAGATATAGAGAGATAGATAGTTTGAAGAAAACAAGTTATAAAAATCTGATTGTAAGTAAAAACAATGACCGATGAGGAAGAAGAAAACTGGAAAATTCCCTCGTTTTGCGCATGCGTACAAAGAAAATAAACAGGAAATAGAATGTAAAGGAAATTAAGAATAGAATAAAATTGAGCAAAAAGAGGGTAAAATTAAAAAAAAGAAAATACAATCATAATAAATAATAAGAAAAATTAGAGAGAAAGAGAAAAGAAAGAAAGAAAAAAAGAGGTGAAGAAAAATAGAAAGAGAAAAGATAGGAAAAAACAAGCAAAGCAGGGAAGATAGAAAGAGAAAAGGAAGAGAAAGAGACAAGATAAAAAGAAAAGGAAAATATGGAAAAGACAGATAAAAAGTGATAAGAATGAGAAAAGATAGAATGTAAGATCATGGAATAAAGTCGAGTAAAGAATGAAAGAAATAAATTTTAAAAAATGATGGAGAGAAAATTAAGAAATGGTAGCCTGTATAGCAAGAAAGGAAAAGTGAGAAAAGAAAGCATTATAAAGAAAGGAAATGAGAAGAGATAGAGCGAGATTAAAGAAAAGAAATAAAATGAAAGGGAAAAAGAGGGAATAGAAAAAAAAAACTCGAGAGAGTATAGCGGGGACATTTTTATTTTTTTATTAGGTTGGTGCAAAAATATTGTCGTTTTCTCACATGTGTTACTATGTGAGAAAACGACATTACTTTTGCAATAACCTAATAGATTATTAAGGAAAGTGCAAGCAGTTAAATTTTGAAAAAGAAGAGGACAGAAATAGAAAGAAAATAACGAGGACCGATAGAGAAAGCGAGCAAGTATAAGAGATATTTTCTATCCGAATTTCTGAGCTAAGGAATTATTACATATATCCGGACTGTCGTCTGCTTCTTTGTAGCTATCAACAATGATTAGGCTAATAACCAACGTGCGAATAGTGTAAATACGAGAAGAGATAGAATGAAAAGAAAAAAAAAAGAAAGAAGAAAAACAAACTGAGATGTTACAGAGAAAAGTTAATATCTTTTCTTTTTATGTCCCGTCTCACTTCAGGAAGTAGGCGATCATGACTCTCTACTTCCCCCTATCCTTGTACCTCTCAAAAAGTTTCATCCCTCTCCCATCTCCCCCACACCACGTTCCGTCATCCACTTGCTCAAGGCCTCTAGGTATGCCATGCGTTGCTTTCTCTTGTGTCTCTTTCCTTCTATTCAACCTGTGAGTATCAAATTCTCCTGACCCTCCTTTCTCATTACGCGTCCCAGAAACTTCAGCTGTCTCTTCCTGATATTAAGTATAAGCCTCCTCCTTCTCCAAAACCTCATCGTTGCTCACACGCTCGGTCCATGATATCCTCAGCATCCTTCTGTAGAAGCACATCTCTGTCGCCTCGAGTCTCTTCTTCATCTTTGAGGAGACCGTCCAACATTCGCTGCCGTAAAGGAGGACAGATCTCACGTAACATTTCAGTACTCTTTGTTAGCAAAGATATTCTCTTGTCTCGTAATACTCTGCCCAGCTTTTGGGATGCGTTGTTGGCCATCCCAGTGTTTGGATGAGGAGAAAACTTGAAAAGTGACGAGAGAGAGAGACGGTGGGGTAGAGAGAGACGACTGTTGGCATAAAACAATCCTGCAAAAAAATTAGCGGATGTGTAGAATGTTAACACCGGAAATGCGTATGTTGGAGTTGTTCACACAGATAACTTGAATAAACAGAGAAAGAAAAAAAATTGATTCTATGGAGAAGGGATAGAAAAAAATATTCAAATAAATAGAAATGGTAGTAAAAGAAAATAAAATAACATAAAGCTTTTTTCATTTTTATTTATCTGAAATCAATTGATTAAGTTTACACTTAGATGTATTTATAGTGACAAGTCTATTTTTTGTGAACACGCACATTTTTTTACAAGAAAAACAAATAATCGGAATATTTTCTTTATTTTAATCATTCCGTTCGTTTTTTCCTCTTTTTTTTTTTTGCTATTCGCTCGCCTATTTGTCCGTCTCTGTAAGTTACATTTACTAATGTGATACACAGTTCCGTTAATTTAGTGGATATTGGAGATCCTTAAATCAAGCAAGTACAAAAATTTACATTTAAATATCTAGGAAGTGTTTTAACAGAGCTCGCAAAACGCGACATCAAAATCCGAAGCTGTATTTGAATAGCAAAAATACCTTCCAAAAGTGGAGCAAAGTATTAAGGAAATATGGGAATTTGAAGTGGGCCCCATATAAGATTCCCACATCCTAGATGCAGACGTTGTAATAAAGTATAAAACGCGACTGACCACTGATTTATACAAGTTGTATGAAACAATATTACAGACTTTGCAAACTTAATGGTATCTGCGACCAAACTTATCTGCTGAAGAAGAGTCGATGTTTTCGCCATCTACCGACTCTGTGGTGATAAGTGTAGAGTCGGCTGGTTCTGCAAGTGTTCATTTTGTCGGTCTTACCAAATGTGAGTGTTCTTCAAAAAGAAGTAGAAAAGCTCGCCAATCAGAGACTGTAAGCTGATTGGCTAACCTTAAACTGGCAAGGACAGATAACCATGTCGCTTATTTCTCATAAAAAGAGTCAGTACTTAACTGTTATGTAATATCGGTCCTCGTGAAAGCTAGACAATGACCTCACAGATAATGAATCAACTTGAGGTAACAGGAAAATAGTTGTCCTGAAACATGCTGAGAATAAAAAGACCGAACAAATGAGTAATGGCGAGATTTTAGAGAAAAGGAAACAATATGAATACTTATATTTAACACCAGAAAGAGACAGCTGAAATCTAAAGGGCACATAATGAGGAAAAAAGGCTTGGGAAATTTAACACTCACAGGGCATATTAACAGCTAGAGGGATTGAAGAAAACAGCACACAATATACCTACGAACTTGTGCAAGTGGACGAGAACAAAATCAAAAGCAAATACAAAAAAAATTAATTTAAATATCGACGAAGTGTTTTAAAAGGCGACAGCGAAATCGAAAGTCATCATTTGGACAGTGAAAAAGGCCTTCCAAAAGCAAAGTAAAGTATTAAGTAACAGAAATATCTCGTTAGACATAAAAGAGAAGTGTCAGTACTTAATCGTTGTGCAATATCGACCTTACAATATGTAATACTGGATATGACGATTAACTACATCCGGCAGCGATACCTCTAATCAGGAGATCGTAGATCTCTTAATTATTGTTGTTCCCAAGTCAACTCTGACCCGGGGTGGTAGCACCTGTTAGGGTCCCAGCTATGGGCAAATAGTGAACCCCCAAACGAAAACACTACAATCAGATCACAGATGAAGAACAAACTTGAAACAACAGAAATGAGCTTCTACAAAAGGATGTTAAAAATACCATGGACTGAACATATGAGCAATGAGGAAGTTTTAGAGAAAATGAAAGCAATAAGAACACTTATATTTAACACTAAAAAATATATATTTCAAGTTTACAGAACCCATAATGAAGAAAGACGGCTTAGAAAATTTCACACTCACAGGACATATTAAAGGTAAAATAGACCAGAGAAAAATAGAACATAACCTACCTAACGAGCTTGTGTAAACGGTTGGCAGAAAAGGGAGTAGGAAAGCGAACAGAGAAAAATACTAAAAGGTTTAAAGGGCAGGAAATTATGGAGAGCCATGATCGTCTCTACGTCCTGAAAGGCTCTGTCAATTAGAAGACTAAGAATAAAGAGATCGTACGTGCCATATAATTCAGCATTGTAAATTTAAGGGTTCCAACAACGACCATTGCTTTCGAGGGCAAAATGCAACGACGTGACCGAATTTGATACTAACAGGAGGAAAGACAGAACTAATTTCGACTCGGATTTTAAGTTTAATATTTATAATTAAATTTACAACTTTAGCTTCAGTTTTGAAACTTGGTAATTTTCTGTCTCGCGATGAAATCACATTTTTAAAAAAGAAAATAATTATAATATTATGCTTTACTGTATCGAGCACTGTATTTTAAAAATAAAAATAATTGCTAAGAACACCTGATTTTAAATCTTGTTTTTTCTTATTATTTTAAGATATGTATATATATGAAATATAAGAAAAATGCGGTCAAATATAAATAAAGTCAACGACGAGTATACCAACAAAGTTTAAAATGTTTGTAGGACTAAAATATTATATAAAAAATGCTAAATTGAAATGCTAAAGTTAAAAAAATCCGTTTAAAAAATCGATAAGTTACCTCTATTGCATAGCGGTGAAAAGAATATTGTGAATTTACGATGTTAACCCATAACACATCCATAGATATTCAACCCCTAAATATGGTTTCAGGTGAGATTGAAATTACTTCGGAAAATAAAAATTATTTGAAAGATAATTTTCTTAATTTTCTTAATTTTTTTACAGCCACCAAGAAATTAATTCATGGACTTTAAAGGGTTAAAACTAAAATAAAGAGACATAGTACGTCTAAATTATTTAAGCAAACATGCCATCTCTCTCTCTCTCTCTCTCTCTCTCTATCTCTATATATATATATATATATATATATATATATATATATATATATATATATATATATATATATATATATATATATATATATATATATATCATCATCATCATCAGGTGAGAGAACGGAAGTAATCTTTATTAATCGTTCACTCGCCAGTAATTTACAATCGTCTAATGTGATACGTTGATACGCATCGAAATTCTTAAGCCATTTTGACATGTTTTTCGATGGAATATCCTCAAATAATTTTTTAAAAGTACATATATATATATATATATATACTTATATATATATATATATATATATATATATATATATATATATACTTATATATTTTACTTTGGTACGGAATCATTTTCATAGGTAAAACAATGATTACATTACTTCTTAGAAGTACACACCATTGATTTGTATATATATATATATATATATATATATATATATATATAGAGAGAGAGAGAGAGAGAGAGAGAGAGAGAGAGAAAGAGAGAGAGAAAGAGAAAAATAATCAGAAAGATTTGAAATAATCATAATTAAGTAATTCATCTTTGCATCTTCGTTACCGAGAACCGTTGGTATGGTGTTTGCCTTCTATCGTAACAGTTCGGGTTTCAATTCTCGGCTGTGGCTGCGCATTGCTGATGAGTCCCAAATATAGGACGAAACTGCCGACCAGTCTTTTTTGCATTCTGTTGAGTTTTCTTCTAGACTCGAATTACTTCGAATTGTGTGTGTGTGTGTGTGTGTGTGTGTGTGTGTGTGTGTGTGTGTGTGTGTGTGTGTGTGTGTATATATATATATATATATATATATATATATATATATATATATACACACTCACTCTCTTAAGGTGTGCTATATTTATGGGATAAAGTGATCAATATCAGGGACAAAGTGCTCAATGTGTAAATATAAAAGTGAACACTGAAATTTACAGAGCCCATAATGAAGAAAGAGGCTTTATAAAATTAGAGGCGACAGGCTGTTTCATGCTAGACGCATTCGTGGCCTGACGATTTAACAAACTTTTATAAATTTATCTTAAAAATAGTGTTTGCTTAAGGACATTTTAAAAATATATTTAGAACTCAGCGAAAGATTTAGAATTTACCGTACAATAGTATAAATCCCTAATTCCCCAAGAGATTTAATTTAAATCCCCCGAGAGATTTAATTTAAATCCCCCGAGAGATTTACATAAAATAATCATTAATTATTAAGATATCCAGAGTAACTTAGTTTATTCTATTTATAAAGTATATTAAGCAGGATGTTTTTATTACATTTTAACGGGGTACGGAGGTACTTTAAATTAAAAGTAAAATAAATTCTATTAAAGTTAGGAGTTTAGTTAAAAAAGTCTCCGTAATTATATAGATAAATATGTCAAATTTAAAGATCTATGTGTGTGTGTGTTAACCCAGATTTTCCAGATGTAGTTTTGATTTAGATTGTATCCAAGAAAAAAAAAGTTGAGCTAAATAAATGATTGTATTTTAACGTAATAATTTAAACGTAATATTTTATAGACATCAGTCGGCTTCCTTTTTCTATTTGATTTTTATATTCATTCAATTATTTTCATTTCGCAGTACATTTATGATACAGAACAAGAACTTCTGCATAAAATAGCCCCGTAAGCCTGAGATAGATATATTTCTATGTGTGCTGCATTGATAACTGCAATACAGTAGAATACATATATATATATATATATATATATATATATATATATATATATATATATATATATATATATATATATATAATCCAAGATATTTTATGTTGGAAGTTTTTAGATGAGGAATTAACATTATCATATACATTCCGACTGGGACTAGATGAGTAGGCGAGTCCGTATAAAATGGCATATTATAAATCAAGTTAACGTATTTCTGCGAATAAGCGCTCTGGGCATTTCTTTAGAAATTGGACACTTAGGATTGGTGCTTATTCGAGGGAAGCGATTATTGAAAAATCACACAGATATGAAGCAATTGGGAAACTCATCTTTTATATTGTGCTATGATTTTGTTTATGGCTTACAAATTATAAAATCAAAACATTCTTTTTCTCCCAACGCTTTTCTAGTGACTACGCTTTGCTTCATTTTCTGTATGACTTTTATAGCCTATTCTCTCACACTCTTCCAGAAAGTTGCTTTCTTTTTTCTTTCCTTCTTCCTTTCATATCCATTTGCCTTTATTGGCTTATCTGTTCATATCTATCTATCTCATTCTCTTTCTATCTGTCGATCTAAATATGCTCATATCTATCTATCTATCTATCTATCTATCTATCTATCTCTCTATATATATATGATATCTCATTCTCTATCTATCGATCTAAACATGCTCATATCTATCTATCTATTTATCTATCTATCTATTTATCTATCTCAATCTCTTCATATGTATCTATCTACCTACCTATTTCCGTCTGTTCATATCTATTTCAGTCTGTTCATATCAATCTATCTATATGTTTCAGTCTGTTTATATCTATCCAATTGTGTTCATATCTGTCTGTCTATCTATCTATCTATCTACTTATCTATCTATCTCAATCTCTTTACATATATCTATCTACCTATCTATTTCAGTCTGTTCATATCTATTTCAGTCTATTCATACCAATCTATCTGTTTCAGTCTGTTCATATCTATCTATCCCATTCTCTTTCTACCTATCTATCGATCTAAATATGCGATATCTATCTATCTATCTATCTATCTATATATATATATATCTATCTATCTCTTTATATGTATCTATCTACCTACCTATTTCAGTCTGTTTATACCAATCTATGTCTTTCAAATCATCAGTCAAGCTAGAAAGACTTAAGAATTCTCCCAGACTGACCATCCATGTGTGGAAATTAAAAGAAGAAAATAACAAAGATCCGATTGTAAACATGGAAATATATTTTTTAAAAAGTCAAACTTTACAACAATCATGGTGATATCTGCAATCTTTGCCAGGAAGAAAAGTTAACAATAATAACATTCCTAGACTACTGAATGAAAGATCAGAAATAATGACACGATGTATACACACAAAAAGTTCCTTTTGAGTTCGTACGAACCAGGATGAAAATATATACATTTCCTATACACCCCTCCAATACAATTACAATACCCTTGCTTTTCTCCTCGCTTTCTATTACACTTCACGTTGTGCATTTATTTATTTTTAAATAATAAAACGTTAAGAAATTGTTTAACCCAAATCTCCTGAAGATACCGAGAGGTTAAAACCAAGGTAGCGTGATCGAATGATCCCCTAATTTCTTAAATTCTACACACACACACACACACACACACACACACACATATATATATATATATATATATATATATATATATATATATATATAGTTAAATTCCCAGACCTATTTTGTGGACAAGACAAATTGGTATAAAATGACAAATGGAAAAAAAATCTTAGATTTTGCCGACGCGTTTTGTCTTCCGACTTTTTCAAGGCAAAAATGAAATCGAAATGTCTTTGTTGTTATAGTTACATTAAAAAATCCAAATTTAAAAAGATAGATGCTTCTGGCTAAGCCTTTTTCTTGTCCACAGAATTGATCTGGGAATTTAACTGTGTTGTCAATATGGGAAAAAATCCCTTAGTATAAAGGAAATTTACATTAGCCAGAAATGCCACTGGTACTTAGAGTGAAGATAAGAGAAAAGATTCGGAAGAGAGGGCTGAGGAAAAGATAAAAGCTGAACTGGGTTCAAGAACATGGCGATTGACATTGCATTTAAATTTTTTGAAGAGTGTAGTTATCAGGGAAGGAAGGGAACGGAAGGGAGTTCCACAGGCGGGAAGTGAGAGAAAAGAATAGAAATGGTGGTTATATTTAACTAGTTCATCAGTAAAAGCGTAGGACCTAGATACCAATCTAGTAGCCGGCTTAAACGCATGTAGTTCGGTTACCAGGGAAAAAGTTCCTCGGAACATTTGCCATGAAAATATCTGTAGAAAGGACAAAGGTAAGCCACGTTACGTCGGTGGCAAAGTGAATGAAGTCGAGATACCAAGTGGAGAACCTCAAGATGAATAGCTTGAGCACAAGACCAGATCTGGCAGCATTATACAATGCATAGACAAATGGTAGATTTGTAAATGTGCAAGATGGACTCTGACGAGAAAATCTTTCTGGTACGACACAAAGAACCAACTTTCCTTGCAGTAGATGCAGCTATTGATTCGATATAGTCGTTTCCACTTCAAGTCAGGTGAAATGTGAGACCAAGAATGAGGAGTGTGTTACTCTCTATGAGTCTAGCAACAGCCATGTTGATAGCCGACAGGAAAATTTCTCTATCGTGGTTAAATGAAAGCAGTTTTGTTTTGGAAGTATTCAAATTTATGATTCATTTTCTGACCCAGTTAATCATTGATTGGAGGTCCTTTTCAAGAACAGCGGCCAGGATAACTTTGTCATCTCTAACGGGTTTGCTCTTCAGACAGGAGTAAACGGTAGTGTCATCAGCATAAATGCCTACTTGTAAACAAATAATACCAGGGATATCATTGATGAAGATCAGGAACAGCATATGGCCCAGAATATAGACTTGGAAAACAGCCGCGTATTAGGAAATTGCTCAGATGTTTAGCAATCGGAAGAGTTATCGTTTTATAAATTACAATAATTCTGTTTGTCTTTTATAAATTTTGAAATCAAAATATTTAAATCGAACAAGAGTAAGAAAATATTTTCACTACGACTTGTGAGCCCTTCAAAATATGTTAGGATGCAAAAACACTTGAGATGACTCCTCGAGATCGACACTCGCATTGATAAACGGGACAATAGACAATTGATTGTAACCAAAAACTGATGGTGGAACATTGCCTGGAATTAGAAAGAAAAATTAATTGAATCCTTGAAAAGATATTAGATCAATTAAAATTGATTTTATGAATAGCGTCAAATTAAGTTTTGAGAAATGCAAACAAGGGAGGGGCAAGTTTCATTATTTTTATTTTTATTTATTTAATGTTTTTGTGGAAACTTGATATAACACGAATCAGAAGTATTACCATTGTCTGATTAAAGATTCAAAATAATCTTTTTTCCAAATGATACCAGAAAACAAACAACAGTAAGTGGCGTTATTCTTAACATTATTTTTTATTAGACGTATAATTTCTAAAAACGTGATACTAACAGACAAATGGAAAAGTGATGATGATTTTCTCAGAGTAGCTTAGATGTGACACAAGGCCAGAAGTATGGGAGCACCCAGTGAGTATCGAATTCGCTTTTCAGTCGTAATTGATTTAGTGAAAGAAACTTGCTAATCAGTATACCGCGTCGAAGTGTCCAAAGAGAAAATTCACAGAACCGGGAATTGAATCGGGGCCGCCTGTGTGAAAATCAGGAATCCTAACCATGGTCACATAAATGGAAAAGTGATGGATACAGGTCAATGCCCGCCCCCACAACACTGTCAAAATAAAAAAAATATAGAGAAACATCAGAAATAAACCAGAACGTAGGAGACAGAGAAAAAATGTTCGGAGATGAATTTCAATGAAAATAGACAAAACTGAAAGAAAATGGTTCACATTTTTCTTTGATAGCGGATTAGGTTTAACGGTTTTCTTTTAGTTCTTTTAAATAGCCAGACCAAAATAAGATTTTATCTTATTTATAGACATTTAGAGATAGTAACGAACAACGACAGAGAGTTGGAATGAAGCTTTATTCAGCTGAAATAAGGTCGCATATGTAGACGTCTTATCTAGTGTAGACGAGTTACAATAGAGAAGGGATGTAACTCGAACAGATTTCATCACCACAGGCATTGAATGAAATACGAACCAGAAAAGGTCAAAAGAAAAGATTTGGGATTAAATAGACAAAACTGAATTTAAAGTGGTTCCAGTTTTTCTTTAATAGCGGGAGTAGTTTTAACTGTTTTATTTAAGTTTTAAATAGCCAGACCGAAATAAAAAACACATATTCTTAATTTGACCCAAAGTTGTATTGTAAGCTGTTTTTTTTTTGTTTTTTTTTTTTTAATGTAATACACATTCGTACGAGGGAAGGTCAAAAGGAAATGATTTAAGGTTTATATCAATGAAGATAGACAAAACTAAAATAGAAGTTATTTACATTATTTAGACGCGTACAAATCCAAAATAATTTCGTATCGCTACAATCGTCATTTTTAGCGGCTACATGAAAAAAACAACTACACTGTTTTGCTTTGTGTTTGTTTTAAATTGGGAAAATTAAAATAGAAATTCGTCGTACATCTTCTTTTATATGTTCATCTACTTTAATAACATTTTCTATCTCGAGGCTGGTAGATATTAATTTCTTATATCTATCTATAAAGACCGACTTTGCATTTCCCAACTCCCATCGATAGTGGAAATAATCGATTTTTTTATGCTTCTACGGCAGTTTTCAGCTAGTTTGCTGCCATTTTATACTGGTCAGTGTGAGAGCCTATGGTTGGCTGCCACGAATAGGCAGGAAGATTCTATTGGCCAGCGTGAGAGCCAACAGCTGACTGTCACGAATATTAACTATCATGCTAGCATGCAAAAAAATCGATAGCTGCATTCGTCACAAATGTGAAAAATTTAAATCTGCATGGCACTTTACCCCAATTGGCTCATTTGGTTGCTTAAACTCAACGTTGATTCTGATTCCGCAGAACTGGGTTGGATGTGAAAAATATTTTGTTGTTAACATTCTTTTTTCATTCGATTTTTCCAGTTACGAGTTCTTTTTTAAAGCTGATCGTTTTGTGTTCATTTTGTTTAGTTCTTTTTTCGTAACAGATTTAATGTTTAGTATAGAGCTTAGAAAAATTCGTAGTGTGAGATAGGCAAGAAGTAAAGCATGTAGCAACATCAGCACGGCAAAGGGCACTCGTTTAAAGGCAAGGAAGGACAGAAAAATTTTAAGTCAAGTGATAGCGATTGCTGTATGAGTCGTACAATTTTTGAATCAAGCACCGGCAACGCTGGGCCATGCTGCTAGTCAAAAATAAAATCAACATTTTCTAAGACACATGTACACACTAAATGTAACGGTGATGGTTAGTCCTTTCTTCCCGCTTTCCTTTCCTGTATTGTCAGAGAGTTCATGCAGTTTCCTTTTGTGTCTGCTATCAACACGTTGCCGACTGTGTATCTTATGTTGTTATGAGGGTATCCAACAATATCAAATCCTGATAGGACATCTATTTTTCTTTTTAAATCGTAGTATCCATATAAATAAATGAAGATATTTACGTGCAAATTGACACTTCTAAATGGTGTCAGGTTATCAGATCGCTCTGTTTTGGACTCGAATGCGAACCGCGTACTCCCACTGGGAATTGAATGTGATATTTTTTTCACCTGTGTTGTTTGATTCAGGTGACTTAATATGTCGTGTTCTTGTCTGGAACTCAGGTAAAAGTTAGGCGAGCCTGTTCCCGGAGATTCTATTCTACCCCGGAGGACAGCAACTATCCACTGCACAAAAGGAAAAGCCGGGGTATTTAAATGTTTTCATGACGCTAATTCTAACAATCTTGTCGGCATTAGGTAACCCATTGAGGTTGATGAGCCGTAAAATAAAATAAATCCAGACCCATATATCGATCTCGTTTCTAACTTTCTCTCCTACAAGTTGACGAGCAGGACACCACTCTGGAACATCCTTAGTACTGAACTGTTTGAGCCTTCTACGTGGCCTCAGAGGAACGCGTTTTGAGAATCTGAAATCAAGATGCATGAGATCGGCTTCCTGAAGGTCATAAAATAAAATTACCTTGTTTTATTTTATCCGTGATGCTTTAAGGTATTAATTTCTGGTCATGGGTTATATAAAAGTGACTCCCCCACCATTTTCTTTTATATGTGTTCAAGTCGTCTGAAAATCGCGTAAGAGTGAAACTCTGGTTACTACTAGGACCATCCTTTCATCGGAATTAATGTTGTCAAGCGTCTTCGCAATGTTTAAGTAATCTAAGCATTGAGCATACTTTACTTCGAGTTTTTTTTTCTTATTACTGTCATTGTTTGAGTTTTTTTTCTTGTCCGAGGGTATTTAGATCTATTGGCAAATTTTCGGTTGGTTCTACTAATATTATATATATATATATATATATATATATATATTATATATATATGTAAATATATATATATATATATTATTTATTATAATAAATTGCAATAAAACATTTTCTATCGCTACACAAAAAATTTCATGTTTCAGTACTAACATAGTACTTCTTCAGAAGATATAATAACTTGTGATTACAAGTCATCTACCATCGCCTGATAAAACACCATCTTTGTACAGAAATATGAAAGTTTTTGTGTAGTGATGTAAAAAAATTTTATTGTTAATTATTATAATAAATTATTATATTTTGCTCTTCTGTGTATTGAGCAGTTTTTAAAAAAAATAAACGCTACGAAGTGTGGATTTTTACTCCATCTGTTCTTTCTCTCATTTATATATATATATATATATATATATATATATATATATATATATATATGTGTGTGTGTGTGTGTGTGTGTGTGTGTGTGAGTGAGTGCATTACCCTAGGGGAAAACATCATTATATCTGACTTGCTTTTGACTTCTCAGCCTTGAAAAACCTTCTCGTCAAACAAAGCCTTTTCTGATTCTTGAAATTTACATCTCTGCCTTGTTTCCTCTCCGGACATAAACAGACAATTTTTAGGTAGTATTTTTTTTTTTATTTATTAATCCGACATATTTTAATTAAATGCTAAAACCTTATTTTAATTTCAGATTATCGATTTCATAATTGTCACTATGTTTTTTTGTCATTATTTGTTTAAGAGAGCTATCGAACTCAGAATCTTCCAGGACACGAGACAAGCATTTTTTTTTTTTTTTTTTTCATCCTCGGATTGTTACTGGATCCGAAATAACTTAACGAAGACCTGACAAAAAAACAAAGACTAGAATTTACGAATAAAATAAAACTCAAAGAACTGCCGAATAATTATTAAAGACCAGAGTAAAACACATTAACTATCCTGGGTAAGATGATAAACTTCATCCGACAGCAAGGCCTCTGATCAGGAGGTTTTAAGGAGCGTAGAACCACCTCTTAATTGCTGGTGTTCTCAGCTCCACCCTGACCCAAGGTGGTAGTACCTGTCAGCATTCAAGCTATGGGAAAATAGTTAATTCACCAAAAGGCGTAAAAACAAAACTATGAAAGTATAAAAATAGCTTTTAATATCAGCAATACTTTTCGAGAAAAATTATTCGGTTGGTGCAAAAATAATGACGTAATAATGTCGTTTTTTGACGTATTTTTTAACGTCAAAAAACGACATTATTACGTCATTATTTTTGCACCAACCAAATATTACCAGCGGTACAGGTTTGAAAAAGAAAAATATTATCGAGCAATACATTTTTGAAAAAACATTTTACCAACAATACATTTTTTGAAAAAAAATATTACCAGCAACAAATTTTTGAAAGAAATTATTACCAGCAATAAAATTGCGCATTAAATAACCCATTGAGGTCGATGTGCCGTTAAACAAAACAAACAAAAATACATGGAAGCAGGAAATGAGGTGAGAATTTTTTTAATGATGTTCACCCTGTATAAGGCTTGAGAACCACTCGAAGTAGGGGTTTACAGTTTAAGAAACACAGCTTTTGTGGATATGTGTGAAAGATAACAGTTAAACCCTGGTGTTGAAAAGGTCAAGATCATAGTGATCGAGGGAGCAATCTCTTGGAAGTCGGTTCCACAATGCTGTGGTTCGTGGGAAGAAGCTGCTTGAGTGAACATTGTGCGTCACATGGCGGGTCTTATCCATGATGGTTAAGATCGGTGGGACAAAAGGGGATAGTTCATCTGAACCGTTTCCATGGAATTAGCAATAAAGCAACGAGAGGCTTGCGAGGTCTCGTCTGTGAGAAAGAGTTTATAGGGTGGAAAATAATTTGTTTATTACAAGGAGGCTGAGATGCTTTTTGGGCTCTCTTTGAAACTACACAGTTTTCACTTTCAACTCACGATGAATACTGGGCAGCTCCTACCAATATATGTTAGCTCTATTCGATTTTCGGCCTTATCTGGCTCTTCTAAAAGTAGAGGACAGTAGCAGGAGTCGGGTACTTATTGCAGCATTAAAAGGAACCGAATCTTTTTCCCGAATCTTTTGCGATGGATCGTATGTACGAGTTCCCCCTTAAGGTTTGGGGCTGAATTTAAGTGCCAAGAGGCCCTCAAATCACGAGGAACATCCGCTCATTGCGATTGGTGGAAGTTTTGTGGGAACAACATCAGAAACGAACGCAGGAAGCTGACTGGGTAGGAACATCATTGCGTTGGTAATTATGCAATTAATTCGAGTTTGAATATATGAACAAAATCTATCGGCACAAATCAGAGGATGTGTGACATTAAGCGAAAGAATAAGATATGCAGAGACTCGGGCTGGTCACTTCTTCAAAGTGAGGGATCAGGATCGAAAAGTTGTAGAATAGCAAAAGAGAAACGACCGATATGTTTGCGCTAGTGGAGCACAAAATTATGAGCAAACAAAACGAAACATTTTGAAAAATACTAGGACCTTACTCGAGAGATAATAAATTTTTAGAGATACAGACTTAATAGTTATTATTTACTAAGCGTAAACGACAAAGCCACAAGTTTCGAACAGCCAGTGTGGATCGAACTCAGTAATCAGTATTGAGAGACTGAGTTGCGGCATATTATCCCAAACCCAGGCTCCCTGTTGTGCCCATCTTAGTGTCCCGATTTATTGATTGATTTTTTTCTGCGTCTTATGAACTTATTGCAGGTTATTTAAAGCCAGAAAATATTTTTTCGATTATAATGGGTACTGAACTTAATGCTAACGATATAAAGGCTTGCTGATCTTTAAAACACAACCAGGTGCCCTACAAATACTAAGCATATATTAGGCCACAAATAAGCGGAACCCAAGGAAGACTGAATTTACTAATTTATAATAATGCTTAACGAAACAAGCCGACTTTAAAAACTCGCTAACTTCGCATGAAAACACCCTATACCTGTTTGAGTGTTCGAAAGTTAGGAATGTTGATTCCGATCGATATTCACTGATTACTAATACGCATAAAGCATGAAAAAGCAAATGCATTAATAATAATTATTATTAGAGATCGCACACAAAAACGGTGCCTCCTTATTGATATGGCATTACCTGCAGACTGCAATGTATCTTTGAAGATCTTCAAAAAGCTATCAGAATACAAGGACCTTGAAATAGAAATCTCAAAAATGTGGCATATGAAAACATCAACAGTCCCTGTTGTAGTTGGAGCCCTCGGATTGATTGGAACAAAGTCCAGTAAGCTCATTGAAGGGATTCTTGTAAAACCCATGCCTTAAATAAATTTAAAAAATTGTTCTCACAGGTACAGCCCACAGGTTACATCTATGTAAAATATAAGTGTTGTTTTTTTGTTTTTTTGTTTCGTTTTGTTTTATTTTTTTTATTTGGTCAGTGGAAAAATGTCATGAAACCATTTCTGAATTTAGGTTTCTGGGCAGGACCCAGAAAGAAATATGTACAATGCAGAAATCAAAGGAAAAATAATAAGGTTATTATTATTAGTATTAGTATTATTATTAATAATAATAATAATTATAATAATAATAATAATAATAATAAGAAGAAGAAGAAGAAGAAGAAGAAGAAGAAGAAGAAGAAGAAGAAGAAGAAGATTTGAGAAAAGGAATGGACAATTTTACTAACAGTGTCCCAGGAAACATCAACATAAAAGTCGACCAGAAGATCGCCCTACCAGGAATATCCTGTATACTACGAAAAGTGTCATCAATTAATTGACAATTGTCCTATAGGGCCTAAGCACTATAGTTTTGGCCCACCTCTACAGGATCCAAAGCATGACACAAGCACAAATGATTACAATAATAATAATAATAATAATAGATAGCATGAAGCTACTTCCGGCGGTGTTCATTTGACTTCTGATCTCAACCGAATCAAGTTGTTGACCTGCACCTGTACCTCTGGAATTAAAATGGGTAACAGTAAATGTCGTGATTCGCTTCCTGACTTTAACAAGTTGAATATGCTCCCTAAAGGCTAAAGTACTTTTCCTCTTTAGTCACGAATGGAAGTAGTTGGCGGTGGGATGAACATCAAAGACTAATGTCAAAAGGGTTGATTCTTATTAAGTTTGAAGAATGAAATGGTAAAAGCGACATTTTTTCCTAATTGATACCAGCAAACTCATTTCTTCTTTTTAGTGTTTATAGTCCGCTTCCATGTGCGCCAACTATTTAAAACATAAACGTAGTATTTGTGGCAAGATACAATCCTCCTTCTATAGAAGGATTCCAGAAACAGGCAGTAGTAATCGTTTTATTAGATGTAGTAGTCAAACAACTTGAAAAGCTAAGAAAGGAAAGAATTAAAATCGTGTTGAAAGAGCTTCTTTTTCTTCTTTTATGTGCCGTGTTCCTTCGGAACGTGAACAATCATGGTCCACCACATTTCCCTGTCCCTTTTAGCTCTTAATAATTTTTGTCTTTTTTGTTATTTCCCCCAAACCCTGTTCTGTCATTCATTTACTGAAGCCCATAAAGTTATGCGCTTTTTTCCTCTGTCCCTCTTTCCCTCTATCCATCCTATGAGTATCTAATTTTCCAAGCTCTTCTTCCTCATTACGTATCCATGAATAAAAGCGTTGGTTGATTGATCCAAAACTCACTTGAGAGAGACCAAAAATACGTTAGAGAACTGATTGATAAATTGAAA
>OZ010591.1:100115361-100177861 GCA_963932145.1 Acanthosepion lycidas
ATAAAATAAACATAAAATACTTGATATAACATTAAATTAACCAGCCAAATCTGAACTAAGACATTAGTGTCATCTTCGAGTCACCTTCTTTGCCTGATTCGTCGCAGAGCTGACCAAATTAGCTTTGTACCTAAAAGAATGAATGCTAGATTGGATCAGTTTGACGCGGTCTCTCCTCGTTCTTTCACTTTTATTCGCAGACCAGAAATTCAGTAGAGAATGGTTGACTCATTCCAATCGATCACCATGATTCTTTTTCTCCGGGTCAGTTTTGCCTCCATTCAGCCAGATAAACAAACTTCACAGACGTTAGAGAGGAATGAGTAATTACGCTGTCGGTCCCTGCAAAAGACGATTACAACCTTCGGAAGTTTAATAGGTGAAGTGTGACCCTTTATTTAGTCGACATTTGATGCTCTTATGAATGTCCTAGCATTTCTCTTGTTTTCACTTTGTCTCACACACAGTTTCCCTAGAATTACCATCTTTACGGTCTCATGGGTCCTCTTTTCGTTGTTTATAATAAAATCGAGTCAGGTTTGATTTGTTTTACGGCATATCAACCTCAATGGGTTATTTAATGCCGACTTAAAAATTATTGCTGGTAATATTTTTTTCTTTCAATAATGCTAGTAATGCATTACTGGTAATATTTTTTTACAAAGTATTTCTGGTATTAAAACCTATTTTTACGCTTTCATAGTGTTTTGAGCTCAGTTTGGGGGTTAACTATTTGCCCATAGCTGGGACCCTAACAGGGGCTACCACCCCAGTCCAGGGTGGATCTTGGAACACCAGCAATTAAGAGGTTGTCCCACGCTCCTCAAACCTCCTGATCAGAGGCCTTGCTGTTGGACGTAGTTTATCGTCTTATCCATGACGCGGATGTTGTTTATCGTCATACCCAGGACGATCGAGTCAGATTTGAAGTCGATTGAAGGAGGGGATTGGTTTGGATGTCGAAGTGAAAGAGATTCTTATACTTTTTATTTTCTATGACAGTCTCTGAATCATATAGACACACTTTATTTGTATCACTGAACTAACCGCGTTCGCAGAGTTACCTGTGCACCATTCTCTTACTCTGTGTGCTAGATTTCATTTTCCAATTGTGTTATATCGATTATTTGATGTGACTATTACTACTGAGTAATGATTTTGATTCTCCCTGTGTGCCCCCGAAAAAAATTTAACATTTAATAACCCTATAAGATTTGACATTACTTACATTCGAACTAATGTCCTCATCGTTGATGTTATTTATAACAACGTTTCGACCGATGTGTTTCTCGGCGTTATTCAGGTTTTGTCTATCCAGGTGACCTTCATATAGTTTCAAACTAAACCGTTTATTAAATCTATGGGGAGAGGTTGTTCTCATTCTGCAGCCTTTGTCTAAGGATATCTCGTAATGTTTATTTTTTTAATTTTTCCGGATCAGAGGAAGGATGACGAAACGTTATGACATAGCATAAAGTTTTGTTTCTCTTTTCAAGTGTCCTCTACGTAACCATGTTTATTTTCTTATCGACACCATCAAATCCAAACTGGAATATAATTCGTAATTTTGGTAAACAGCGTCATTGGAAACTAACTCCCTATTTTATATATGATGGACACTGTCATCGTGTAAAAATTATACTTAAACGGAATAATCCATCATACATAGAATAGGGAGTTACTTTTCAATCACACCGTATACTTCTTCCCTAAAATAAACGATACATTTGACCTAATATATATATATATATATATATATATATATATATATATATATATATATATATATATATATATATATATATACCATGAAATCACACTTCCTCTAAAGATTCCTGTTTTATTGCTAACGACGAGATAAGCGAGTTCTTACCTATAAGCTATTACCGGTCAGTGTAACCTGGATTTACGAATTAGGAAAACATAGTTTTACAAAAATATACATTATTCATCTTCTGTGCGCCGTGTCCCTTCAGGACGTAGGCGATCATGGCTCTACACAATTCCATTTCCTTCGCAGCTCTTAATATATTTTGTATTTTTGTTATCTCTCCTAAACCTTGATCCGCCATCCCTGGGTATCGCAGATTTAGAACTGCACCAGATTTCAAAAAAAAAAAAGAAAAAAAAAAGACGAGCCGTCCTGGGTATGACGATAAACTACGTCCAGCAGCAAGGCCTCTGATCAGGAGGTTTTGAGAAGCATGGAACCACCTCTTAATTGCTGATGTTCCCAGATTCGCCCTTACCCCGGGTGGTAGCACCTGTTAGGCCCCAAGCTATGGGCAAATAGTTAACCCCGAAACTGGGGTCAAAACACTATGAAAGTGTAAAAATAAGTTTTAATACCAGAAATACTCTGTAAAAAAATTATTTCCAGCAATAAATTTTTGAAGAAAAAAATCTATTACCAGCTATACATTTTTGAAAAAATATTACCAACAATGTTTTTAAAAAATAAATATTACCAGCAATACATTTTTGAAGAAAAAATATTACCAGAAATAGATTTTTGAAAAAACAAAATATTACCAGCAATAAAAATTTTGTCGGCATTAAATAACACATTGAGGTTGGTTTACCGTAAAACAAACGAAACCAAACCAAAAAAAAAAACGAGCGCGTTCTCCTGTGTACAAATGTTTATACCGTCTTTCGTAATCTCAAATAACGACGCACTCTTCCTTGGTATATCAGATAGAATTTAATAACCTTTTACGTCATGTCATGGTCTCGTCATTTAAACCCATCCTGGCGTTAAAGTTTGTATCGTAAAATACATGTAGATATGTATTTTTTTCTAAGGCTATACTTACGGCGAAACGGATGACAAAAAACCAAGCTCCTACCGTAGAGAGCAATACAATAATGGGTCTCTACGGTAGAAGCTTGATATTAATATTGATATATAAACTGATCACTTAAAAATATGGTTAACTATTGACCGTGAGTGATAATGGATCTCCACAACATTCTCCCCTTTGTAGCTTTTAATAATGTTTGTCTTTTTGCTATCTCTGATAATCCCTGTTCTGTAGGTTATGTGTTCCTTTCCAATGTTCCTCTTGCCTTCCAACTGACTTGTATGTATCAAATTTTCCTAGCCCTATTTCCTCGTTACGTAGGTTACAAGTATACAAAAGAAAACATGTTCGTGAATATATATATATATATATATATATATATATATATATATATATATATATATAGGACAAAATAAAATTCAAAATTACCTCATAAGGGGAATAGGCTTATTTCAACCGACGAAAACTTCGTCAGTTCTATTCAACTCCGCTATAGTCTATACCGGGGTTGAATAAGACACTGTAATAATAAATACATTCGATAATATAGCAAAGGAATTATTGCTTTTACAATATACATATATATATATATATATATATATATATATATATATATATATATATATATATATATATATATATATATATATATATATACATTTCTGACCACAGCTCAATTAGATCGCATTTAAATACCGGACACTATTGATAACATACTTTTGGACAACACTAATATAATAGCATCATCTACATGCAAAACAAGGCTAAAATAATGGAGGCCTTATTAATAAAAACAAATAAACCAACACTTAATAATATTAACTTTGAACATGGACATAATATCTTGACCGTGTTTTGAAAAATGAAAACATTTTATAAAACATACAAACTATTTAGTTTTTATATAATTTATCATCCGAAAAGAAAAAAATATATATTATCGCATGAGAAATTGTATAAAAAACTAAATATAAGCATCTTGTCTGTCGTTTTCAATGAAATATGCATGTGGCTAAATACACAAATATATATGATTTACTTTATTTGGACTATTGTCCTCATTTTTGTCGCCAAATTTATTACGTTTCGGTCCTTGTACGCCTTCTTGGTTTGCAATGTCGAACTGAACCCTTTATTTCGCTCACTGGGGTAGACTGTTCTAGTTCCACGTGCCGTGTTTAATGGATGTCAGTTATCAGTTATTTCCTGTTAATTTCCCTCTGAAAGTCCTCCACAGTCTTAGCCGGATATTGAACTCACGTTTGGGTCCTGTCACTGGATCAAACTGACGGACGCCTTTATCCACTGTACCATGTGTTCTTGATGACATCTGCATATAAATTTCTGGGTATTATAAACCTAATGTCTTCAGTAACCATTTTTTTTACCAGTGCTCATATTGCAACGTTTGCTATTATTATTATTGCATGTTTTACCAGAGGTCATATTGGAATTTTTGTTGTTATCGCGAAACGTTGTAAAAAATATAGCGACAAAGATGATGACAATAGTCCGAATAATTTAAATAATAATGTATATAATAACTCATCTCAGAAATATATATATATATATATATATATATATATATATATAGTATATTTAGTATCTTGTGCCTAGAAATTTTGCCAGGGTTTGACTCGCATTGACCTTTTTGCATATCTCTGAAAAATGCCATTTTAATTTTGAAACTGCTTTACATATACGCTGACAAATGAAACAAGTCAAATGACCTGCCGAATTGTTGTTACAATTAACAATTGCAAGCACAAAGGGAAATAATGCAAAAATTACCTGTGCATGTGAATGACTTAGGTAACCGGGAAATGCTTGTACTGCACTTTACACAACTTTTACATAAACAGTGAATGTTCAGAAGGCAAAACAAAGATTATGACGTCCCGGCACTAAAATCTCATACACACACACACACAAATATATATATATATATATATATATATATATATATATATATATATATATATATATATATATATATATATATATATATATATATATATATGTAAAAGGATGGCATGAGTTATAAGTCGATTCAACTGATCGTAGTAATAATCTATCAAAACAACCAAACCTTGAAAAGTGTTCAGTGTAATATATGTAGTTTTGTTTTTATTTAAACTAAATTTGTTTATATATTTTATTAATGTTATACGTATATAGGTCGATCACGTGACCTTTAACCCATTATGGTCCTAGGGGCAACCCAAAAACTCCTGGATGGATGTGATTTCATGGATTTTACTTCATCTAGAATCGTTATCACCCAAGGCTATAGACCCCAAATCGCTCCTGAAAGTCACCCATAACTTGTATATGATTTAAAATCCGTTATATTATTATCTTATCTGCAAGTTCACTTATCTGCAACTCTGACTCCAATCTAAATTCACACTTTTTTATATTTATATATATATATATATATATATATATATATATATATGTGTGTGTGTGTGTGTGTGTGTGTGTGTGTGTGTGTGTGTGTGTGTGTGTGTGTGTGTGCGCGCGCGTGTATGTGTGTCTGTGTGTGTTTAAAAATTCCGCTTTAATCTAATTAATAAAAAAGATCACTGGAGGGAACCCCTTTTATACCAACGAGTTTCAGTCCTAGATAAACTTTATCAAGGGCGAAGTTTCAACTCGAAAGTCTATCAAAAGTCAGTCACGAAAGGGCTTTCTTGAAGGGAGAAACCTTTTACCGGAAACATGGAGTTATGTAAAGAGATCTGGAAAATATCTGACGCGATATAGAAAACGGAAACACTTAGTAACTTGATTGCTGAAGAGATCTGTTTCATTTCTCTAAATGTTTACTTCGTCAACATATATATGTGTATTTGTACATGAGTGTATATATATATATATATATATATATATATATATATATATATATATATATATATATATATATATATATATATATAATTTTACTTACCTGGTACATCTGCATCAGGCCATACCAAAATGAGGGGTACAAACACTCCATGATCAAGTCCTCTTTCTTGTACACTGTTGCAAGTAATTCCTTTGGATTCGAGAAGCTCTGCTACCCGGTTTGCCACCCTTGGTGACCCGGAAGCCGGCCATTTCAACTTGTAAGTAGTATCTGGAAAACCATAATAGTCGTAATAAAGCAAGTGTTTTTTATCGTCCATAACTGTGGGAACTTTCTCTTCCCAATGAGCGCTGACCACGAGCACCGCTTTCGGACGTGATGGAAGGTGTGTACGGGCCAACTCGCGGAGAAACTGGGCTGCCTCGGAATTCTTGTCCATTCCGGCCATACTGGGGTATTGCTTGGCGTCCATGAAGAAAGACGGTCCACCCCCGTGGGAGAGGAAAAGCACTGGCTGTCTGAAATCCCTGGAGTCACTCATCCTCAACTGTTCGTCACTCCCGAAGAAGAAAAAACGACGAGAAGCACTAAAAAAGGCTTCGACATTTTCACTGTTAAGGTACACTTTTCGTCGTCGGCCGTGGCCCGTTCGCATAGCTTGCAGTGACCCTGACTGACTATTCATGTTTTCAGTGATTTTAAAGCACAACAAAGATAACTGTAGAATTGGCGTTAAATATTTGTAAAAGGTATTTCAAAATTAATATAATCCGTCAAAAAAGTTCGTATTTTCTGACTATGGTTACATAGATAGATAGATAGATAGATAGATAGATAGATAGATAGATACTAACTTTACTCGTATAAATAGCTACAAATTTGGGATCCCTAAAAACAATAAAAGTCTGTGAAATAATTGTAGGTATATGAGATTAATTGCATAGCTATTACACCTTTATACCAACAAATTACACAATTAATATTTATTAAAACTATTAGAAAAGAAACACGCAAATGCGTCACCCCGAATAGAAATGCGTTGCACTACATGAGTAAGGACTTTTGAGACTATTGTTTTAATCAAAGTCCCTTAATGAGCTTAGGTATTTATATACTTAATATATATATATATATATATATATATATATATATATATATATATATAGATAGATAGATAGATAGATAGATAGATAGATAGATAGATAGATAGATAGATAGATAGGTGTGTGTGTGTGTGTGTGTGTGTGTGCTGTTGTGCTTTTTTCAAAGTTGTGTTTGTTAAACTAGATACATGCAAACATGCTTTCGGGTACGGATTACTCCTTTAGGGTAGGGAAGCATCCTGAAGTAATTTATGTGTGATAAGGGAGTGTTCAGGAGTAAAGGATTTGTCGGTAGGCTGATATGTAACTAACTGCTAGCACGTGAACCTGTTTTGTTTTTATTCACGTCGAATTAAAGGCGTCATGTACAAATTTATTAAAAGGATTTGTACCTACCCACCTCGCGAGATTTCTAAAAGAAAAAAATAAACAAAAAAGAAAAGCGAAAAAAACAAAAAAAAAAAAACTCAGTTAGAACAAAAATTCTTAAAATCCATCTACTAATTATCTAAATAATTCTGCTTCACAGGTGTACATAACAGGTAAGCAAAGAAACCTCTGCCAATATTCAAAAAGATTGGATTATTCTAACACAAGACCACGCGTGTCGGTTCCAGCGGGAGCTGAACTCGTAAACAATGACGAATTGTTAACCATTACCCAACATCGTGACAAACATGATTATTAACGTAGCTTTCTGTATCAAGACGATGATCTATTTATAACTAACTATATATGTTCCGTTAACTATATATCATTTATATATAGATATTTGACTGTATATAGATACTGACATGCTAAAATATTTGTATCTGTATATCAGCATTTATGCGTTTTCTTAGCGTGTGTTTATATACAATACTATGTGTTCTTAACGCTATGGTTAATAGTTTTATAGATACCGCTAGAAGTTTTATGTGTAAATTAGATCATGCGTACATAGAACCTATATACATATATATGTATATATATACATATATATATATATTCCCAAGGATAATACGAATTTTTTTGTATGCCTCTAAATATATATATATATATATATATATATATATATATATATATATATGCGTATGTATGTATACACTAAATAGTATACGTGTGTCTACGTAAGTGCTTATTTTATATGAATTAAAATAGATGCATGTAAATATGGCTTTATTACAGGGACGTAAATGGTTTCATTTATGTAAATAAAAATATTAGACTTATCACACTTTTTAATCGTAATATTTATTTTCTTTAAGTCATTTATGCATCAGCTTATTTAAATGTGTTTGTATTGAAAATATATATATATATATATATATATATATATATATATATATATATATAGAGAGAGAGAGAGAGAGAGAGAGAGAGAATCGACTTTTCTTGTTATAGTCAGTCCTATTTAATATTTTTTGTTAATTATTAGAATTATCAATCTTCCTAATTAAAATATTTTTAAAAAATAGGACTGACTATAAATATATATATATATGTGTGTGTGTGTGCGTGATTACTTTTGTAGTTGATAAAAAGGTTCTTGAAGTGACATTATATATTTTACGTTAGTGTATACACTATTAATGTGTTTTTTATTTGTATATATGGATATGACTTGTGGAAAATACGAACTCTTTTTCTGTCTTTGCAAACGAGTTAGGACTTACATAAAATGCGTTTATTGGAATTAGCATAATATGGCACAAGGCCAAATTTGTGGAAATTGTTAAACTAGAAAGATTGTATTGCGCCAGTTATCCGAGTGGGTAGGACCATTCAAAATACTGGCAATTGTGTAGCTCTGTGTATACAGATGTGTGAGTGCATGTGTTTGAATGATAAATATAATAAAATATACAATGCGTTACTTTTCAAGTGCTTATCACATGGGCTTAGTTGTCAAAGCACACGAGTGTGGATGCAGACACCGCGTGTACATCTCTTTGTCCACTGGAAACGACAACAACTTATCTCCGGTCAGTTGTCAAGCCTTCATTTGTCTTTTCTGTCTTTTTTTTCTTTCTTTCTAAGTTTTCTTCTTTTTTTCTTTTCTTTTTCTTTTTTTAGTCTTTCCGCTCTTTTCTCTCTCCCTCACTTTCTCGTTCTCTCTTCGTCCGTTCTTCTTTCTATGCGTGTGTGCGTATACGCGAGATGCGAAGGTACAGTCCACGCGCTGAGAACGACGGAATAAATAAACGAACACCGCTTGTCTTGCTCGTCTTAAATCACACCCGAGCTCACTTTCTCTCCCCACTCCCTCATTCGCTCTTCATCGCTCACTACTTCACCCACTCTCTCTTACACACACTTCCTTTCTCTCTTCTCGCTCTCTCCCACTGAGCCGTAGCGGCATCTAACTCTTTACACAATGCACAACGATCGTAACACCCCGAATTTGAAGTAAAATAACAAGAGAGGAGGTGACGCCAATTATTAGTTAATTAAAGCGAGACAGCGGGAGACGAGACAAAATAATAAAGGAGACGAATTTTCCTCACTCATCTTATTGGTGAAGAAGAATATTGATCCACCTTCCACCACGGTTCGACATGGGAGCCGCCCTACCTCAGAGTATATCTGTCTCTCTGTCGACGCTTGCTTCGACTGGTCAGAGTTTGAAGCGTCGTAGTCGTCGTAGTCGTTGTGCAGCGGCATGTAATAGCAGTTTGTGCAACGGTATTACTGATAGCAGTATTTCACTTTCCTTCTTTAGCTTATAACACATTCTCTCACTCCATATCTGTTTCATCTATCTATCTATCTATCTATCTATCTATCTATCTATCTATCTATCTATCTATCTGTTCATTTCTATCTATGTATATATGTCTATTCATTTATTTCTATCTATCTATCTATCTATCTATCTATCTATCTATCTATCTATCTATCTCAGTCTGTTCATATCTAACTATCATCTATCTATCTCAGTCTGTTCATATCTATCTATCTATCTATCTATCTATCTATCTATCTATCTATCTATCTATCTATGAATCTCTGGCTGTATCAGTTTATCTGCCCAGCTATATAACGACATCTATCTACCTACCTACCTACCTATCTATCCATCTATCTATGTCAGTTTGAGCATATCTATCAATCTTTCTCAATTTAGACATATCTATCTATCTATCTATCTATCTATCTATCTCAGTCTGTTCATTATCTATCTATCTATCTATCTATCTATCTCTCTCAGTCTGTTCATATCTATCTATCTATCTATCTATCTATCTATCTATCTCTGTAAGTTTTCTCAACTTTCCAAATTATTTTTTCTCTTTCTCTGTCTCTCTCCTTCTCTTTCTCTCTTTGTTAATTTGCATCACTCTATCAACCACATTTACACAGTCATTCACTCACTCACTATCTATTTATCTATCTATCTATCTATCTATCTATCTATCTATCTATCTATATATATATATATATATATATATATATATATATATATATATATATAATTTTGATTATATCCATCCATGCCAGAGTATTCATCATGCTTTCACTCTTCATATATATAGATAGATTTATGTGTGTGTGTGTTAGTCGCCTTCTTAGCATCAACTTATCAACCTCCCTCGACTTCTATCTTTCACAACCACGTTGTTATATACATATATGCATATATATATATATATATATATATATATATATATATATATATATATATATATATATGTTTGTGTGTGTGTATTTATGTATATGTGGTTTTGTGTATATATGTACACATGTGCATGCGTGTGTTCGTCATACTAGTTTAAGTATGGCACACACGCGTGCATAGACACACACATACATATACACACATCTTATGCAATCTTCCTTAATGAATGCATATGTTGACATCAACCTCTATATCTCGCTTATTTTTCAAAGATCTCTGTTGATATTTACTATTTTCTTTACTCTCACTCTCTGCCTTCTTTATCTATCTTTCTTTTTATATTTCTCTCTTTATATATATATATATATATATATATATATATAAAGAACAAATGGGAATTTTTTATCAATTTAACTTTTCACTTTTATTAAAACTTCATCACAATTCATATATATATATATATATATATATATATATATATATATGTAAGACTTCTGCAGAAAATTGGAATATGTGTAAAATAGGAAATTTGTATAATATATATATATATGTATATATATATATATGCATATATATATATATATATATATATATATATATATATATATATATATATATATATATATATATATATATATATATATGCATAATACGCACCTCTTTTTCGGTAATCAAACCCTATAAATTGTGCCTCTCCATTTCATTATGTCCAGCGTTTCCTACTTTTATGTTTTTAAAAAATGGTTTTAAACATGGAATAATATTATTCTAATTTAGCTTTATGATAATTCTTATTTTATTTTACATTTATTAGTATTACTAAGTAGATATGATTGTATTTGATATCCTTATTGGGTCGCATTCACCGAATGTTAGTGTCAAGTTGTTGTACGTTTCTCAAGTGAAATCGACCTATGAAAGGGTAAGTTTTTAAAGATTTTTATAGCTATGCATAATACGCTCCCCTAATTTTGCTTATTATTTTTTATAAAAAAATGCGTATTATATATGGGGCATTACGGTAGTAAAATTGCGTAATATATATATATATATATATATATATATATGTTTTACATATATTTTATATATATATATATATATATATATATATATATATATATATATATATATATTTTACACTACACTCTGATTAATATTTCCTAGCTGGTATTCATTTCTTCACACACACACACAACCAGATCCAACCTTACAGAACTTGGTATACACAAGCGTTCGCCCATCTAGATACTGACTCGGCTAGACGTTGCTTATCTTCGATGTTCGACTTAATTTTATGAGATTTAAAGGAGGCATCTTGAAATAGAAATTAAGTTAATAATATTCCAAGTATTGCTTTGGCATCTATCTACAAACGCGTATAGACATAAATTTATACATGTCCTTCCGTTTTTAATAGAAAGACCTATAAATTTAAATGTAAAACACAATTTATTCTCCTCAGTGAGAACACATATCATTTGGGCTGCAACTGTTACGATTTTACGTAATTTCACGATGATGAGACGAGATGGTCCCAGTAGGTAAATACATATATTACCTATCTTATTTTGCTAATTCCGTTCGTTACCTATCAATATATAGTAATTCTTTCATTATTTACTTATCTATCGATCTAGAGAGTACCTTTCATTATATTTCTATATAATTCAGTTCATTATCTATATACAGGCTGTCCATAAAGTTCGTGTGCACGTTAAAAAATTTACAAATTAAAAATTATTTCTATCGCAAATACAAATAAAATTATAATTTTTCAAAGTGCACACGAACTTTATGGACACCCTGTATTTATACTTTTCTTTGCTAAATTTTATTTTTGTATCTGAAGCAGAAAGTAACTTCTAAGAGTTTAAAATATATATATATATATATATATATATATATATATATATATATATATGTATTTAATTCTGTTCATATCTACATAATTCTTATAGAATCTATCTATCCAACCATATATCTATCTATCTATCTATCTATCTCTCTCTCTCTCTCTCTCTCTATATATATATATATATATATATATATATATATATATATATATATAAATTTATATTTCAATATATATATTAGTTTTTCTATATTTTCCTATATTTATCAATCTTATCCCATGCATCTATCTCATTCTGATAAAATATCTATACACGCACAAATATATATATATATATATATATATGCACACACGCACGCACACGCATATATATGTGTGTGTGTGTGTTTGTGCGTGTGTGTGTGTTATGAGAGATGAGAGAGATAAACTTTCCCATGTCTACTGTCTCTGGCGTTAGGAATTGTTGTGGTAATCATATTACATCTTGTAACGAGGTGACAAACTCGCTATCGTTTTACCCACCAAGCAAGCCACCTGACATTGGATGAGGTAGATGAAATGTGTTTAATGTAAAGACATATTCTGTCATATAACTATGAACATCCACACACGCGCGTGCGCACACACACACACACACACACACACATACACACACGGACGCACCTGCAAATATGCTCAAACACATATATACATAAACACACTGAAAAAGACACATACACACCCCTGCTTACTCATACGTTAATATACATAAATGCTCAAACGTACACACACACAGACTTACGTAGCCAGATTAAGGCATATATACTCGTCCGCACAGATAGACACATGAATATACAGTCAGTTACGAATATATAACACGAGTTGACCGGGTTAATCCTGGGTCCTTTCCATGCTAGTCACTACTGCCACCGGTCAACTGATGATTATTTGGCCGCTTCTTCGATCCTTTATCTGCTTCTGCGTCATGTTGTGTTTCGTGATCATAGAGCAGTGAAGATCGAATTTCGTCCCTACTCGAATTCTGGGTCGAACCGCTGCTAAACGGTGCTACAAAAACACAAAGAACGTTTCCACTGGCGAAAATAAAAATGACATAACAAAATAACGAAGAAGGTTGCCGGGTTAAATTTCAATTGATTTATACAGTTCCAGATACAACAAAATTAACCCTTCCCGTTAAAATTTCTATCGCGATACTTTATATTCTAAAAGATGGAGCGAGTTCAAAAAAAGAAGGCCGTGTATTCTCTCGGCAGAAGACATCTTCATTATCCTGCTTTTAAACCCGACTTCTGTTGCTTCTGCCTTCCGATGGCTTCTCCTAACGCCTAAGTGCCCGCTTATATGTATTTCGCCCGAAACCTATCGCACCTTATGATTCATTAATATTCATATCAATTTTGGAGAACCGATACTGACTTTCAAATAAAAGCTGCCCGCGGTCAGTTATTTATTCAAAATAATACATTCTTCGATAACAATCTTGTGTTTTTAAATTCTTTTCTTTGTCCTAGACGTCAATCGGCCCAGATTCCAAATGAGAAAATCGAGCCATCCTTTTGTTTTTAATAAGATCTTTGACAACAAAGACTTTGTTTTGTTGTCATCTTTTTAATATGACCGGTTAAAAATCTTGTCCACATTGCATGTTTACAAAATCATATTTCAGATTGTTTGCATTATCGGCTTGCGAATCACAATTCTACTTGTTCTTCGGCTGACAAGCAGTTTATATTTTATATTTCTCAGATCATATTTTGGACCCAACATTCCATTTTGCTTTTCTGGTTATCGGAATGAAAAACAAATCTCTGTTTTTTCCTTGCTCCATATATTAAATCCTGTTTTCACCTAAACGTTTTTAACCCTTTCAATCCTGCAAATTCTATACGGTGTTTTCACACGAAACCTTTTAATCCTTTTCATAGTATCTCATTAACCCTTTCAACTATAAACAGTGACAGTTTATAGTACCACAAATAGATATGAATTTAATATTTTTATAAGCAATAGAATTTATATCATTTTAGACATTCAAATAGTCCATCGATTTTTTATTCACATAATGAGGAAAGAGGGCTGAAAAAATTAAAACTCACAGGAGAAATTGAAGGTAAATTGAACAGTGGTAAACAATGCATAACCTTGTTAACGACCTTGATTAAACGGTTGGTGGAACAGGAATTAGGAGAAATAGCAAAGAACAAAGAATTAAAAAAGAAAGAAACCTATTGAAAGTCATGATCGCTGTAATACTGAAGTGACACTGTACAAAGGAAGAATATATTTCTATCGGATCGCTTTATGTATCACTAAACCCGAGGCCACACAATGTTGCGATCTGCGCTCCCCTCCTTCACATCTTACATTAGACAACCGACGGCTACTACTACCCTAGGCATTTACTTACCAAAATGACGCATTATGATTATAAACAACCAAAGATATAAAATTAAATATGATGAACAAAAGACACCGAAACCCCTCAATCTTTCTTTCTCCTACATTCGTGGTAGACATAGCAACTACTGTAGTGTGAAATTGTTCCTTTTCGAAAAGTCTTCAGGCATCCTAGCTCTCTGCGAAACTAATCTTAATTCTTCAATTCCCGCCTCTGGTTTCTCGATTCCTAGTTACCTTTCTCTCCTTAGAAAGGATTGTAGTGTCTACATGCATGGCCTGGGAGTTTATGTCCGATAACTTCTCCCGGTGGCTAGGGAACTCTCTCTTGACATTCCATTTTTACATGGTCTCCGTATCTCTCTAATTAACTCAGTCAGCTATTTCTTCTTCTTTGACGTTCCTCTTCCTCTCATAACTATTGCGTGCTAGATAGTATTAGGTTGGTGCAAAAATAATGACGTAATAATGTCGTTTTTTGACGTATTTTTTAACGTCAAAAAACGACATTATTACGTCATTATTTTTGCACCAACCTAATATTTCCGATAATATACACAAGGACATATATATATATATATATATATATATATATATATACTATCAGTATTTAGTGTGTACATGTGTCTTAGAAAATGTTGACCTTATTTTTGACTAGCAGCATGGCCCGGCGTTGCCCGTGCTTGATTCAAAAATCGTACGACTCATACAGCAATCGCTATCACTTGACTTAAAAATTTGTTGCCCTTCCTTGCCTTTAAAGGAGTGCCCTTTGCCGTGCTGATGTTGGTACATGCCTTACTTTTTGCCTATCTCACACTGCGAATTTTTTCTAAGCTCTATACTAAACGTTTACTCTGTTAAGAAAAAAGAACTAAACAAAATGAACACAAAATGATCAGCTTTAAAAAAGGACTCGTAACTGGAAAAACCGAATGAAAAAAGAATGTTAACAACAAATACTTTTTCACACCCAACCCAGTTCTGCAGAATCAGAATCAACGTTGAGTTTAAGCAAGCTAATGAGCCAATTGGAGTAAAGTGCCATGCAGATTTAAATTTTCCCACTTGTGACGAATGCAGCTATCGCTTTGTCTCTGCTTGTAACGACGGCAAACGTGTCTTCAATGAAGCAAAGTTATTATTTGCTGATAGAATGAATCAACGTATAGCATCTCGCAAGTTCGGTTCTAGAGATTATTGGCGACTCTTCAAGAATGTACTGGACAACAACAAATCCTAAATTCTTCCTCTATTCAATCAATTCGAAGTCCTGATATCTACAGCAGATACGGTTGAATGTTTTGCTCGGAAATTCTCTTCCAACTCAACACTCTACTCAATTGGAATACCCACAACTGATTCCCTCCCCTCTAGAACTGAATCTCTTTTGAGTGATGGTCTCGGACATCAATTCTAAATTAGACAAGTAGAGATGACGGGACTCCAATCATCGTCCTAAAGAAATGTGCTCCTGCGCGGGCTCCAGCTCTCTCTAAATTTTATAACTCTTTGCTACTTCATGATTTCCAGTTTGTTGGAATTACTCGTCTGTAGTTCTTGTTTTTAAGAATTCTGAAGAACCTTCTGTAAGGATCGCCCATTAGTCTCCTACGGCTTTTCAGCAAAGTATTCGATGCTTTAATCAATGCTGAAGTGGTTAAGTAACTTACCTCTCATTACATACTTTCTGACAAACAATATATGTTCCTTTTTTTCCGATTTGACGCTGACATGCTTACGGCCATCACCAGATATTTATATGAAGCTCTTGATAATAACGGCTGTGGCTGTGGCTCTAGATATCTCAAAGGCTTTTAAAAAGGGTTTGGCATGCTGGACTATTAATCCAATCATTCCTATCAAACAGTGTAATAATAGCGAAGAAAACGGCGACTTACCTCGTCAAACCAAGCGACAGCGTATCGCGTGTATCCTACAACGAAAAATGTGGCTAAAAAGAAAATTAGTAACCCCCACAAAGAAAAAAGACGGAATATTTAAATTAAAACAATTCCGTTGCAGGAGTTGCTGTAAAAATATTTTGATATGCAAAAATTGGGCGTCCTCTGCCAGTTGTGGACGAATGATAAAAATGCTCGGTCGATAAAAGCAATTGTTGTTCTCGAATCGGGGAGAAAAATTCGCATTTCTTTTTGCACCCCATGTTCGAGTCTGAACTTTATTGATTTATTCTCTGCGTTGTGGAAGTAATCTGCGACAAATATTTCCTTTGCAATCCCAGATCGCTTACAGTAATGTAGACTGTTTTGAACGAGTTTACTTCCAGATCCTTTCACACGAATACAGGTGTCCCCTAAAGCTTTATCCTGCGTACTATGCTGTTTCTTATCTTCATCAGTGATCTTCCTGATTTCATCAGTGATCTTCCTGATTTCATCAGTTCTCAAGTAGGCATTAATACAGGTGACACTAACATTTACTCCGGTTTCAATAGAAAATCCGTCAGAGGTGACAATGTTAACCTGTCCCCTTCTGTTGAAAAGGATTTCCAATCAGTGGTTAACTGGGTCGGGCTCATAAATTTTAATGCCTCCAAAACGAAAATGCTCTCATTCAACCACCACAGAGAAACTTCCCCTGCCCACTATCAGCATGACCGATGCTAAACTCCTGGAGAGCGTTTCACTGGGCCTTCTTCGCCTAATGTTTGCAACTTGAAATGGAACAACTACATTGAATCAATAGCTACATCCAGCTGAAGGAAACTTGTTTCTGGTTCTTGGTGTCGTGCAAGAAAGGTTTTCTCTTCTATCTTGCACATTTACAAATCTACCATTCGACTGCGCATTGAATACTGTTGCCATATCTGGTTAGGTGCTCCTGCTACTCATCTCGAGGTTCTTGACAAAATCGAAAGAAGAATATGCAATGTAATCGATCCTGACCCGGCATCTTGACTTCAGTCACTTTGTCACTGAGTTGATTTGGTTTCTCTCTGTCTTTTCTTCAAATATTTTCGTGGCAACTGTTGCCGAACTTTTTTCCCTGATGCCTCGACTACATGAATGTATGCGTGCTACTGGATTGGCATTTAGGTCCCACTCTTTTACTGTTGAAATAGCTAAATGCAACCGCCACTTCTACTCTAATACTTTCTTTTCTTGCACTTCCCGAGAGTGAAACTCCCTCCTGTTTACTTGCTTCCCTGAAAACTACAATCTTCAAAAATTTAAATGCAATGCCAATCGCCATTTTCTGAGGTCTAGAACCCTGTTCATCTTTTATCTCTCACTCTCCCCTATACCCAGTTTTTTCTTTGACTTTCGCTCTTTTAACTCATTGCGTACTAGTGGAATTCCCGCCTTGCTTGGGGTAAAATGATTAAAAATAAAATACAAATATTTCTATACCTTTTTCACTAGGACAGCAACAGTGCCAGGCGCAGGATTCACTTGCGGCCGCCGAATCCCGAACCATGTGAACTAAGAACTGTAGCCAGTTTTGCAAGCGTGGGAATGAGTTGTATGATAGAGACAGAGATAAAGATAACTAATCCTGAGAGGATTTGGGCAGTCTCAGACATCGCAGACGAGGATATAAGGTCTGTGTGTCAGAGAAAATCATTTGGTGCTCCCATAGAGTGACTAAGAGTGCTGTATCTAACCTCGGTCAATTACTGCTAAAATTATCTCTCTCCAAATTTATAGTCCAGTCCTACAGACACATGCTAGGATTTCTCCTAATCCATTAAAAATCGACAATTCTCAATTTAAAAAAAAACAACAATATTTCTTACTTGTCTTGAAGTCAGAAGAATATAATCCACTGTTTCTCAAACTTTTTAAACAATGGCACACCTAAGAGCAAATGAAAATATTACGGTACACTTAAAATAAATTTCAAAGGTATACATTTACATGTTATGAAATTGAACCACAGATTTTTTCAAAATACAGACATAAATAAGAAGGGATTTCCAGACCAATCATACTTTCACGGCACACTAGTGTAGAGCGGAAGGAACACTGGTGTATCGCGGAAGGAACACAAATATACTGCGGCAAGTCATACTAGTACACCGCGGAAGGAACACTAGTGTACCGTGGCAAAGCGCACTAATGTATCACGGCAAGGCACAGCAGTGTACCGTGGCAATGCACACTAATGTACCGTGGCAAGACACACTAGTCTACCGTGGTAATGCACACTAGTGTACCGCGAAAGGAACACTAGTGTACCGCGGCAAGTCACACAAAAGTACGCTAGTGTACCGCGGAAGAACACTAGTGTACCATGGCAAGACACACTAGAGTACCGCGGCAAGGGACACTAGTGTACCACGGAAGGAACACTTGTGTACCGCGGCAAGGCACACTAAAGTACCACGAAAAGGCACACAAGTGTACCGCGGAAGAAACACTAGTGTACCGCGGCAAGTCAGACTAGTATACCACGGAAGGAACGCTAGTGTTCCGCGGAAATGTACTCTAGTGTACTGCGTCAAGGCATACCAGAGTATCGCGACAAGACACACTAATGTACCGCTGAAGAAACACTAGTGTACCGCGGAAGGAACACTAATGTACTATGGCAAGCCACAGTAGTGTACCGATGAAGGAACACTAGTGTACCGCGTCAATGCACACTAATGTACCGCGGAATGAACACTAGTGTACCGCGGCAAGGCTCGCTAGATTACCGCACCAAGGCACCCTAGTGTACCGCGGAAGGAACACTAGTGTATCGCGGCAAACCACACCAGTATACTGTGGAAGGAACACTAGTTTACCGCTGCAAGGCACACTAGTGTAACGCGGAACGAACGCTAGTGTACCGCGGCAAGGCACAGTTGTGTATCGCGGAAGGAACACTAGCGTACCGCGGCAAGGCACAGTTGTGTACCGCGAAAGGAACACTAGAGTGCCGCGGCAAGGCACACTAGTGTACCGCGGCAAGGCGGTTGAGAATCACTGCTATAAACACTTGCGTGTGGACACAGTTTCTATTTTGTAAAGTTTTTACTTTCTTAATGTCATTGCTTTGCTTTGCTTTTCTTTGCTTCGCTTTACAAATTGTATTTTCTTGTTTCATAATCATTTCACCCTGTTCTTTCATTTCTTGCTTTTATTGATAATTTTATGATTAATATTATTAAGCTTTGTTTTAACGGCGACAAATTCACATATGAATAATGAGGAGTGTGTATGTATGTGTGTGTGTGTGTGTGCGTTAAATTCCTCAGTATAAATTTGTAGAGAAGTCAAATGAAATAAAATAGACAATTGAAAAATATTACTTAGTCCTTGACGTCTTTTTTTTTTAATTTTGAATTTCATGTAACTTTTGCTTTTGTCTATCATCACCTCTCCTTGATAAAATGAAATGACAAAACGCGTCGGCAAGGATTAAGAGCTATTTTTCCGATTGTCTATTTTATTTCAACAGAGTGGAAACTATCGAAATGTATACCAGCGCGCTTTCGGCTATTCAAAAAGCCATTATCAAGGATTTTTTTTTTTTTATTTACTGAATATGAATATTTTTATTTTTGCGTATGTATAGAGATGGGATATTTTTATATTCCAAACACGGTCAGCACGTTTTGGCAATCTTCATCCCTGACATAAATGGGCTGTTAGATTTTTCTTTTTATCATATCATATATATATATATATGTGTGTGTGTGTGTGTCTGTGCCTCTGTGTGTGTCTGTGTGTGTGTTTGTGTCTGTGTCTGTGCGTGTGTCTGTGTGTGTCTGTGTGTGTCTGTGTGTGTGTCTGTCTGTGTGTGTGTCTGTCTGTGTGATTGAATATTTGTTGGTATTTATTTGTGAATTAAAAATATATAAAGATTATCATGCGTCGTAAGAAAAAAACATGTCGTCCAAAGACCAAATGCGAAATAATATGTTCCAAACTTATTGAGTGATGGAAACGCTGGAAATTGGCAAAAGCTGAACCGAGATCAAAGTGGAATGAAAATAACGCGAAACCTTTGGCAAGATAAGTAAAAAGAAAAGATTAAATTCTTGTCGCAAAAAGTAAATTGGATAAAGAATGATAATGATAATAAGCAAGAACACCAGATTTTTTGATTAAAAAGAAAACATTTGAACAATATGGCTTTACCAAATTCCGAGAGAAACAAACGCAGAAATATTTTTTAAAAATAGGCTGAAGATATCAGGAACAGCCAAACCACCAACTCTAAGGAACTATCACCAAGAGAAACGTGAAAGTTAATCGAAAACTTTCATAAAAGCAGCAATAATCTCTAGTAATTAGTTACATTGTTCGGACTGTTGTCCCTATCTTTATTGCCATATTCACGACGTTTCGGCTGTTATAATGCTCCGGCCTTCTTCAGGTTAAACCTTTATTTCGTCCACCTGGGTAGAGTGTTCTTCTTCCACGTGCCATACTTCTTTCGGGTGTCTCAGTTATCTCCCTTTTAACTAAACTCTCCAAGCATTTGTTCACCACTGCAGTAACCGGGTATTGAACTTACAACTCTTTGTGTCTGAATCCAACCAACGCTTTTATCAACTGGGCTATGTGTTCTCAAGAGTTGGTTGGATCCAGTGACTTGAGTTGAAGGGAGATAACTGAGATGAAATAAAGATTTCAAGTTACAAATTCTAATCACAACAGCCGAGATGTCGTGAATATTATTACAAAGATGAGAACAACAATCTGAACAATGTAAATAATTACAATACCTCATCTCAGAAATATAGACAGATATCTATAGTAATATATGCCAAGCTCCGTTAGTTCCTGCAGATTTTGGGTCTCTCATAAAAAAATTATGTAAATTTAAAATTATCAGTGTCACATCAATGGGAACATTACTTTTGTGATGTCAACGAACACTCGTTGCCTTTTTTGTAATATCAACGAATACTTGTTGCCACTTTCGTAATGCTCGTTGTAGTAGAGACTTTGTAATCGCAGATACAATTATCGTAACGATGTTGAACAATAATGGTGTCAGACGCCTTCGAGTAACACTTGCACTGATAGTATTTGTTCGATAATACTCGCTCGAATAGTAATCTAGTAATCCGTATAGTGATGCGAATAGATAAATTATATAGTGGATAATATAGAGAATAGCGATCCTTATAGTAATAGAAACTATCGAAATGTATACCTGCGCGCTTTTGACTATTCAATAAGCCATTATCAAGGTTTTTTTTTTATTTACAGATGGGTTATTTTTATGTTCCAAACACGGTCAGCACGTTTGGGCTGTGTTCATGTCTGACATAAATTGACTGTTAGCTTTTTTCTTTTTATCATACATATACATATATGTGTGTGTGTGTGTGTGTGATTGAATATTTGTTGATATTTATTTGTAAATTTAAAATGTATAAAGATTATCATGCGTCGTAAGAAAAAACATATCGTCCAAAGAATAGGAATAGCGATCCGTATAGTAATAGTGGATAGAATAGAAATGGTGATTGACAGGCTTTCTATTTATGCGTTTACCCCATGGTCTCGTGATCCACTTAATTCAAAAATGGGATCGCCTGTGTTTGCTCACGCGTGATCTATGTTCAAACTCAAGTGTCGGCAGCGACATTTTATTCCTGTATATCAATTACTTTAGTCGGATAAAGTTGTAAAGGAAGAAACTAGTCACACGAAACCTTTTTCGAATTATGTCATCGATGTCCCTAAATTTGTTCTTGATATATAAAATTATGTATCGTTTTCCATAGAAAAAAAAAGTCCAACGTGAATTTAAAGACAACAGAGGGATGTGCTGTCTCAGGAACATCCTCAGAATAACTACCAACCACCCCACGCGGTCAGAAGGACGAATTTAATATAGGGTATCCGAGCACGTAGGCTCTGCTAAAAATTCCCCGTAGACCCCATACAAAACGGGGTCGGGTAGCTGTTTCGCGAGACGAGACTCTGCTCTTTGACAGTTTTTTTGTGACTATGTTTCTGCGCGCCTTCAAATGTTTCAAGTTTAGAATTATTTTGTTAATTGTAAGTAACTGACAATTGTTTTGTTCATTTTTGTAATAGAATGTGGAATTCTTTTTTTAAAATATTTAAGAGCTGTATGTGTATCCTGTTGCCTTCATTGGTTGAAGAATTAAATTAAATTCGTGAATTTTGTGAGTTAATTTTGTGGAAAAATTAAGTTAGCTAATTGTTGTGTGAAAAAATAGATTCGGCTTGTATAGTTTCGGATTTATGAGTGTGTTTGGATCTGTGTCCTGGGAGGGAAATTGTCGCACCTGGCTTTGTTGATAGACCCGAACAATGGTGTTTGAAGTGGGAGCATTACGCTATGAAGTATTCCGTATGGAGTGAGTATATTTCTAAGGTACTACCGGTGTTAGAGGAAGGGCCTTGACGACCAGAAAAATTGGCCAAGTAGCTTGTGGGATGCAGGGTCGCGGTAGACGAGTAAGGCAAGAAAACCACTGTGGCCACGGTAGAGCAAGTAATGGATTAGTTTGGAGGTGATGAGCGGGTGTGGTTGTTTTCCCCGTGGGTGCAGCCAGGGGCAGAAGGATTTGAAATTATGTGAGCAGTGTTTTGGTACACAGAGGCAGATAGTTAATGATAGTAATTGTAGAAAATTAATGGTGGTAAATTTATGAAAATTTGTTCAAATAAATCTGGTAATATGCAAATACAAAAATTAATTAATTTGTTGTGTTTGAATAAATAGGGTGATAATGACCCATGTGTGCTGTGTCACTGTGAGTAGGTAATAAGTGTGAATCATAGTATATAAAAGTGTAAACTTTAGATGGTAAGGACATGGCTCATTTGTCGTACTGATTGACGCTGCGGCGTGGGACTTTTTGGCATGTATTGTGTGTGATTTGTGGACGAGTATTTTTCCGTGAATTGCATGTACATTTCGTGTAGTCTCAAATGAATAGTCAAGAAATTTTGTTCTCCGCGGGAATATTGGATTGCAAAGGTAGTACCTGCTGACCTGGGTGGAGGTTTATGTGAAGAGGTCAAAATTCAATGTTGGAGTTATTTGTATCCAGATTGACGTCTCAGGTGTTCACCTTGGGTCACAGAAACTAGTAATCAAAAATACGCAAAGGATTGTTTGGTCTTATGCTTTTGTGAAGCATCAAAAACTGATAAGGATTTTGCTGTTTATGGTAATCCTTTTTCTGGAATTGTATATGTGCATGTCAAAGGGTTCATGTGACCAACGAAGAAAAAAGTGTAAGGAGCACGCCTTACACGAAAGTATAGACGGGATTTTTAGAGTAATGTAGTTGAAATAAAAGTCACAAATTAATTTTTTAATGATTAGGTCAGGCATGTTAATAGTTTAGCAAACTGTTATTCCTTAAAGCAGTGTAGTTCTGCTCTGATTTCCTAGAGTTGACCTTAGCGGCGAGATACAAAACAAAATAAAAGAAGTCGATTTTGATTGACTGAGCCAGCGTGAGAACGATGAATAGAAAAAGGTTTACGGGGAGATGTTTCTTACACATGTACTCTATTGTGTCTGGAAGCGGCTTCCCACGTCGACGTGTTTAATAAAATAGTTACGTTTAAAATTCCCTTTGTTGTTAACCGACTAGAGATCACCAGCCAGAGAAAGACGAGAGAGAGATTTAACAATATAAGTGAATCGACGCAGTCGCCCTAAGATTACCCTACCAAGGAGCTATACAACATTATAATTATTTGGTTCCGTGACCAGGATCTCTCGGCATGCGATGGCGCAGAATGAGGGTCACAACACAACGTGAAAAAGTTCGGAGAAGATTTTCTGATCCAGAACTAAAAAAAGGGAATATGAAAAAAAGAAAAAACGTAATCATGGCATAAGGATAGAAAAAAAGATAAACTGTAAATACTATGTTCTTCTGCTTACTTACACACATACAACGAAGCCGGGGAAAACGAGAGAAGATACAACAATATGAGTTAATCGATGCCATTGTCTCAAGATTACTTCAACCAATGGGCTATACAAATGTGATTTTTTCCCGTCAGAATTTAATTTCTTACATATTTATGAGTCTACCATTCGTTCATGACTTGAATATTGCAGCCACAATAAGTCTACTATTTATTTAGCGATTCTTGATAACATCCAAATGTGAATCTGTAGTGGTTATATATCTAATGCACCTACCATATATTATAGAGATCCTTCATAAAATACAAAGAAGAATCTGCAATGTCATTGGTCCTAACCTGTCATCTCACCTTCAGTCACTTTCCCACCGCCGTAATGTTGCTTCCCAATGGCATTTCTATAAATACTTTCGTCGTAAATGTTCTGATGATTTTTTCTTTGGTTTCTATACTTTATAAATTTAAGTGCGGTACTACATCGGTACTAGGATCCAATCATTCTACGGTGGAAATCGTTAAATTTAACCGTAAGTTCTATACTAATAAGTTCTCTCGCACTTCTCACTAGTGAATGTCTATTTACGGTTTCTTGCTTCACAGTTAACTTTGATTTCAAAAATTTAAATGCAATGTCAATCATTATCTTCTACCTTCCTAATTCTTATTTTTTTTATTGTCCTCTCTTCTTAATGGTATATTTTCTCATATTCTCTCACACTCAATACCTTCTTGTGCCTTGGTAGCTGTATCGCCTACATTAGGTGAAATAATTAAATAAAAAACGGTATGAACGGGTATCTTGTTCAAAAGACCGGACAGGAGTATGAACCGGACAATAGGCGAACCTATCTACTTCTATTGAAAAGAAAGATAACAACCGTAAATAAAATATTTGGAGATGTTAGTAGTATAGATTTTAGAAGAAAATGACAGCCCCATCATATATAAGAAAAGAAGGGATAAACATCTACTCCTGTTCAAAATACCGGGTCAGAGTTTGAACCAGGTGATAAATAAATAACAAATAAATACTAAATAAAGTTTCAGAGTTTCGATGGAGGCGTCAGAAGTATAGAAGTTGAAGTAGACTAAAGATAATACTAAAGAGAAAACGAAGGATACACCTGTACTCCTGTTCAAAATACAGGGAAGACATGTGAACCGGACGAAGACGATAAGCGAAGTTTAATATATATATATATATATATATATATATATATATATATATATATATATATATATATGATGGACTATTTCATCGTCTCCCACGTATGAGAATCCAACGATTCAGCACCTCGAATTGCACAGTCAGACTAATCGTTTGGTTTTACTGGTGATGTCTTTTGGGAATAAATTAAGGCAGAGAACTGGCGCAGGTAATCTGCCGCGTAGTCTCTAAACAGCCCTCCTCAGGTTTTGAATTCAGATTTTTTCATTTCCAAGAAGGGTTGCCAACCAAAATTAAAGAATCCTACGATTTAACCCATAACAAGGAGAGAAGAACATTTACAACAAATGCAATTGAAATTTAAACTCTCCAATTTCTCAGTTTGAGTCTCTATACATTACATATACATGTCGTCAGAAATAAATGTTCGTCCTGGGTATGAGTATAAACTACATCCGACAGCAAGGCCTCTGATCCGGAGGTTTTCAGAAGCCTGGAACCACCTCTTAATTGCTGGTGTTCCCAGATCTACCGTGACCCGGGATTATAGCACCTGTTAGGGTCCCAGCAATGGGCAAACATCTCATCCTTTATCTCTGGTCAAAATGTGTAAAAATAGGTTTTAATATCAGCAAATTATTTTTGTAAATCAATGACCAGCAATAATTTTTTGAAAAAAAATATTGCCAGCAATACATTATTGTTTTGGAAAAAATATGACCCAAAATACATTTTTAGAAAAAATATTAACAAAAATACTTTTTGAAAATAAAATATTACCACCAATAAAAATCTTGTTGGCATTAAATAACCCATTGAGATGTTTATATGCCGTAAAACAAACCAAACAAAAATTAAATGGAGAAGTTTCTGTCAAACTTGGTGACTCTATCAACAATGACATAAAAATTGAACTGGAATTTTAAATAATAGGAGCCCAGTCACTTTCTCCCGAGGTGACGTGGTTTCCCTCTGTCTTTTCTACAAATATTTTGTGATGGAATCGTTTCTGACGAGCTTTATTCTTGGTTCCCCGACTACATGCAAAATAAAGACAAAAATTGTCTAACATTTGGATACTTTTTTTATTATGCTGTTACTTGATAAACATATCCACATGTTGGGCAATTTGTCATTATTTTCGTCCGAAATTAAACTAACTATACGAAGCTTTGAACGGTTCATGATCAAAGATAATAGACATTTGTCGTCTGTTATATTTAACAATAAATGTTTGAAGAGGATCTGCTGCCCAATACACTAAATACACACACACACACACATATATATATATATATGTGTGTGTGTGTTTGTGAAGAATTAATTGGTTTATATTTAATCCGACATTTTTATTATTATTATTATTATTATTTCCAAGAAAATGTGGTCTCTCTATATATATATTGCTTTGAAGACTGTGTTTCATGCACATCCATCAAAAATAGAAAACAGAGTTTTTCAGATTTTAATTTGTTTTTGACCAAACTTTCTATCTCTCTCTCTCTCTCTCTCTCTCCATATATATATATATATATATATATATATATATATATATATATATATATATATATATATATATATATATATATATATATATATATATATATATATATATGATAAAAGCACGCATCTTTTGTTTTAATCATATATATATATATATATATATATATATATATACAGTAGGGAGCATAAATATCAGAACGATGTTAAGAAAAATTCTAAATGTGAAATATATTTTTATTTTAAAGCTTCAAAGAACATTTCATCAAGGAAAAATAAGGATATAAAGGTAAATTATATAATTTAAAATATAAATTTCAATGAACTTATTTTGATAAAGTTATAAGAATAAATATACAACATTCGAAAAATAGATGATCAAAAACATCAAAACGATTAAATAAATCCATAAAATTTAATATTTATTTTGCATTATTGAAATATTTTTTAGGGTAAGAATATAAAATAGTGTATTTTACTAAATTACACCGACTCTTGCATTGTAGACATGGCGAAAAAATCTGTGACATCATTGGAACTTAGAAAACTGATAGTCAATTTATGCATGAAGATAAACCCTCAATTGGGTATATTTCAAAGACAATGGGGAAATCTAAGTCTTATTCATAGTATTTTAAGAAAACTTGAAGAAACTGGGTCATGTGAAGCCAAGAAACCACCTGGTAGGCCTAGAAAAACTACTGCAAGGGAAGACAGATGGACTGGTAATGAATCAAAAAAGGATCGATTTGCAACAGCAACCGCTATCTCTAAAAGAATAATGCTAACCTTGGCATTAAAATGTCAAGGCACTCTATTTCCCGAAGACTTAATGAAATAAATTTGAACAGTCAAGTAGCCTCTACGAAGTCTTACATTTCTAAAAAGAATCAAATGAGCCGATTGAAATTTGCCACTGAACACGTCATATGGACGGAAGAACAGTGGGATTGTGTTCATTTCAGCGATGAGTCAAAGTTTAACATGTTCAGTTCTGAAGGGAGAAGGTTCGTTCGACGCAGTCCTAAGGAAAAATATTCGCCTCAGGGCACTAAAAGCAGCGTTAAATTTGGAGGAGGAAGTATGATGGTGTTTGGCATGATTTCATCTTCTGATACGGGGCCTCATGTTAGGCTTAAAATTAATGCAACTGTATACAAAGAGATATTGAAGAAACATGTACCTAGTTGGAGAACTGCAATTAATCAACCAGCTGTATTTGTGCAAGATAACGCGCCATCTCACACAGCGAAATCTGTTAAGTCATTTCTTTCTGAGTAGGATGTTACTGTTGTGGAGTGGCCTGCTCAAAGCGCAGACATGAATCCAACAAACGTCGAAGAACTATGGACTAATTTGAAAGAAGAATGGGAGGAAATATCGGTTAATGAATGCAAGACATTAATTCGCTCATGTAGCAAAAGATCTCAAGCTGTTATTGCAAGTAAAGGTCTACACATCAAGTACTAATGAATTATGAACACTATTTTCATTTGGATATGATGTATCCATTATAATAGTATGATTTTATTAATCGTTCTGATGTTTTGATCATCTATTTTTTCGAATGTTATATAATTATTCTTAGAACTTTATAAAAAATAAGTTTATTGATCTTTATATTTTGTAATTATATAATTTACATTTATATCCTTATTTTTCCTTGATAAAATGTTCTTTGAAGCTTTAAAATAAACAGTTATTTCACATTTGGACATCTTAACATCGTTCTGATCTTTATGTTCGCTACTATATATATATATATATATATATATATATATATATGATTAAAACAAAAGATGCGTGCTTTTAGCGTTTTCATTTAATAGCCGAAAATAAAGGCTCAAATCTGATTTGAAATGTGTTTCCAAAATAAAATTACACCTTGAGGGATTAAAAAAGACTTTACTTACTTTTTACTCGGAGAGTATCATTTACACAGGGATCCCTCTACCCAACAAAACAATATTTATCAGAAGAGTAAGTCACACTTCTTTGCTTCTTTGCTTATTCATTATCTCGCTGAAAAAGGCCACAGTGGGTTCCGGAAGTTCCGATTTAAAAATGTTTGTCTGTGTGTTTCAATTTAGTCAAATGGCTAATATATAATAAATATCATCAATCTTAATGTCAGTTTGTTATTTGTTCCCATTTAATGCCCCAAAAATGATTAGCCAGTTTATTAAATCTACGTACACACACACGAACACACACACATACACAGACACACACACACACACACACACACACATATATATATATATATATATATATATATACGTGTGTCTGTGTGTATGTGTGAAATGATATCAATACACACAGCTATCGTCGAAGTCAATAAATATTTTACAAATATAGAATCTGTTAGAAACTTAATATATTTTGAAATAGTTTTGGGCGTAGAAAGCCCTTGTGAGAAGTTGCTCTTTGTCGAATTTTTTGTTAGCTACATTATATACATTATACTTTGTCGCCAAAGAGCGTGAGTTCAATACCCGGTTAACACAGTGGAGAACTTTCAGAGGGAAATTAACAGAAGATAACTGATAACTGACATCTATTAAAACATGGCACGTGGACCTAGAACAGTCAGCACCAGTGAGCGAAATAAAAGGTTCTGTTCGACATTCCAACCACCTGAAGAAGGCCAGAGCGTACAACGGCCGAAACGATGTAATAAATATGGCGACAAAGATGAGGACAATAGTCCGAATAATGTCAATAATGTGCATAATACCACATCTCAGAAATATAGACAGATACTTTTTGTTACCTGTTTTAATACATTCATAAAAATAATTTTAAAAAGCACTAGCTGCCTCTTCAAGATGATTACTGTATCAAAGAATCTTAGAACCGGAAGAAGAATATTCGGATTTGCGATTCTGAAAATTATAGTACCAAAGGCCAAAACTTTATAAAACTGAGGGTCCCCGCAATCAGTCTCTACTCACTCACAGCTCTCCAGTAAAATCCTCTAGCAACCCCTAATGACATCAATAGATATTGTAGTTGTTTTCTCAGTAACAGTATGAGAATTCTAGATGAAAAAACTATCTATTTGATATGTGTTCTCGTTATTGCTAATTTTGAATTTAATATTCTTAACTTGAGTACGGAAATGGAATCTTATTTCAGTCATGGAAGAATTGTCATCTGGGCAGATAACAAAACAATGGGCAGTTAAAATGAACCTAAAAGGAAAAACTGAGACAACATTCTACATTATTCAATTCTTTTAAAAATAAATGGCATTCTTTTCTTTTGACTAAAAATAAAATAAATAAAATATATAAATAAATATTATAAAATAAAATAAGTAATATAATTATAAATAATTACAAAAAAAATTTATAAATTTGATTAATTTTTAAGATTTATGAATAATATAAATAATATAAAATAAAAATAAAACAAGTAAATAAAATAAAATCATATAAAAAATAAAAATAAAAATAAAAAAAATAAAATAAAATCATATAAAAAAATAAAAATAAAAATAAATAAAATAAAATCATATAAAAAATAAAAATGAAAATACCTAAAATAAAATCATATAAAAATACCTAAAATAAAATCATATAAAAACAAATAAAATCAAATCATATAAAAAATCAAAAATCAAAACGCGGAACCTGCCACTCAGCTACTTCACGCATTTTTTAATCAATTTGTCCCTAGCAAGGTGATAATGCCACTACGTTATGTGGGATTACTAGGAGTGAAAGAGAATGAAAAAAAACTTTCCAAGGAACCAGAAACCCAATCCTGAATAGAAATCAAGGAACAAATCAATACTCATGTTCAAAAGACGATAGGCGAACCTTTTTTTCAAAAATCATTTCACCTCAAGCAAGGTGGTAAACAGGAGGGTTACAGGATATGAAAGAGAATGCGAAAACTGAGAATAGGGAAGATTGCGAAAACGACAAAAAATGAACGAGTTTCAAGAAGACAGGCGATTACGATTGACGTTGGAGTTAAATTTCTGAAGATTGTAGTTATTAGGGAAGGAAGTAAACGGAAGGAAGTTCCATAGGTGGGAAGTGCGAGAAAAGGAAACGTTGAAGTCGAAATGGCGGTTGCATTTAGCTATTTCAAAAGTGAAACATTGGGACCTAGTTGCCAATCTAGTTCCACGCTTAATATATTTATTTGAATAAAAACAGTAGGAAAATGTATCTTTCCCGATGCGTTTCCTCTTCGGTATCCTCATAAATGTAAGTGTTTTATTTTAAATCATATATTTATAAACAAGTCTAATTAGTTTTATAACATTTTTACATTTATGAACGCGCAGAAATATGCTTTAGACTAACTCTGGATATGGAGGATACTAAATGTTCATGCCTTATAAACCAAAGTGATTAAATGTTGACTTTTTTTCATGTAATTATTTTAGTTTAGTTTGAGAAAGTAATTTATGTATTTATTCATTTTAAATAATAAATTTTTAAATTTCATTTGTTTTTAATTTTATTGTAATGTATGTTGAAAAGATTATATCTTGTAGGAAAGGAAAGGTTTATATTTTGACAAGATACGATAGAAGCACTCTCAAAAATTTCCGTCTAATTAAGTTACATTTTTTTATTTACAGTGGGGTTGAATAAATGATCGTGCAGCGAACAAATGCTTGTTATTCTCACTTAAAGCGAATGAAAACCTCGAATAACAATGTATATATTTATTTTAGGGCATAGAATAAGAATCTGCAATTTAAAATTAGAAATTCAACGATAAGTGATAGTTATGCAAATTTTTATATTTCGAATTGTGGAAAAAGTGTTCGTACAGTATCAATTCTTGCATTATAATACGGTAGATTTTGGTTGTGCTTCAAAGTAGAAGATTCTAAACAGTTCTAGAATATTCTCAGTAACTCTATTGCAACATTCAGTTCAAAATTGGATCATTCTGCATTCCTGTTCACTGGTAACGGTTCTAATAATGGCTAGTCGTAAGGAAATGACTTCTGCTAAAAAAGAGCTAATGATTAAGCTATGAAATAATGGAAAAAGTTACAGAAACATCTCCAGTGACACGAACATAACTTTTTCAACAATTGTTTCATTTATTGCAAGATTTAAAAGACGTAATACTCTTGAGAAAAAAGGCAGACCCGGTGATTCGAGGAAGATCTCTCCCAGATTACGAAGAAAGTTGATGTGTACGATCACTTATTCAACCCCACTGTATATCTGAGGCATCCTTTAGACAGAAGTTATGGTTGATCTTATTTATGTGTACAACTAATGCACTAACTTAATTTCTTCTAGTTTCCCCAATATATTGTAAGCAACAAAGTTACAGGTTATTATATATATATATATATATATATATATATATATATATATATATATAATGATCTGGTATACCCCTCCGTTCAACCAAATGGTTAGTACTAAGCTAGGACATAAGTTCCTAGCTTTAATTGAAAAACACTTCCCTACTAAAAGTAGACTTAGCGAGATCTTTAATAAAACACCTTAAAATTAAGTTACAGTTGCAATGAAAATATAGAAAGAAACATAAAAAAACAATAATAAAATCCTGGAAACACACGCATGCCAAAACATTATTAATAAAAATCCGAAACAAAAATCAGACAAAAATAATGAAAAATTATATGATCGTAGAAACCCTGAAGACTGCCCGTTGGAAAATAAATGCCTCATAAAATCCGTGGTATATCAATGCACTATCTCATCCATTGTTAGTCCTGACACTGATAGGATATACACTGGGTCAATGAAGAATGAATTTAAAATAATATTAGAAGTAGAAATCAGACATCTCTATCCAAATATTTTTGGCATTTAAAAGAAATGAATAAAACACCAAAAGTAAAATGGAAAATAATAAATAGAACTTGTAAAACCTGCGATGACCCATGCCCTTTATGCCTATATGAAAAACTACACTAGTTTAAGTTTCTAAATAATGAAAATTTATTAAACCATAGACATGAGTTAACGGTTTTTTGCCGACATCAACAAATTTTCGCATTAAATAATTAGCCTAAAAAAATCAAATTTCATAGTTTAATAAAGGGCTTAAAAGGTTAACCCATTCATTAAATAGAAAAAGCCTTTATGAAGTCGTCAAAAAAACAAATTGTAGTTCAGTGCGACGCGTTTATATATGAATCAGCCCTTTGGAAAATAAATAAATAAATAAAATAAAATAAAATAAAATTCTTCTGGCACTTAACAACATACCATGGTGCCAAAATCTATCTTTCTCTGTGACTGACCAGACGATGTGCGTACATGAATGCCATCCTACGCTTTGAAATAGACACCACACCCTAGCTCAGATTGACCTCTTCCTGAAGGTGACTGATATGTGGATAAAAATTAACTCCTAGGCAACTTATCAAAAATGGTCGCCGTTTCCATAGTAATGAATGAACATACTTATAAAGATGCGTAAATTTCAAGATTGGTTATTCCTAAATTTTCGCTTGAGGATGAGGGCTTGTTACTTTAATTCAATTTAATTTTAATAATCATATTGAGGGTTTCGGCTCTCGTTTTTCGGCTCTCCTTTTTTGAGAACTCTTATGTAGCGAAGGAATCATATTTTTTTTTAAATAATTATAATATATATATATATATATGATTAAAAATTACTAATGTAGTGGATAAATTTGCACCTACTAATATAGTTTGGGATGTGGGTGTAATTATTTGGAAATAGTTCATTTATAATTAATATGGAGAAACTTATCACTTAACTGAATGGTGTTGGTTTAGTCATGCCGACTTCGAAGTTTCGTGAGCGCATTGCATTAATGCTTTCATTATTCAGGTCTGTTGTCTTCTACAAAGAAGTGTGAAAACAGCAGTACTGCAATCCGCTCACGAAACTTCGAAGTCGGCATGACTGAAGAAACACCACTAAGTTATGAGTATCCCCACATTAATTCTATTAAGGCTCTATACTTACCTTATGATATCGATTTCTTTATGACAAAAAACTGCCTATAATGCTTTACCAATGGTAAACTACGGAATTTTGACAACAAAAAACTCTTAAAACATAATACTACATATATATATATATATATATATATATATATATATATATATATATATATATATATATATATATGTAATTATTATGAGCTTAGAGTATATCCCATGTTTGAAATTCATTATTTGTGTAGCAACTTGGCTCTAGATTGAGAATAATTATTTTAGAAGTAGCATGTTTATTTAAATATCAGTATCATATTAATACATATAAGTATATATAATATAATGTGCGTGTGTGCGCTTTAAGTTTAACATTATATATATATATATATATATATATATATATATATATATATATATATATATATATATATATATAAACAGTTTATTTATATCTCCAGTTTATATGCACAATAGAATGTCTATTTCTGCAATTATAAAATGATTATTACGCATTTGATTTCCACTTACGTCATCTTCGGTTTGTAAACACTGACAAAATATTCAATTGTATTAAATAAATTTTGCCGATTTTTCTAAAATTGTTCATCTCTCTCGCTTTACTTCCATCCATCTATATAAACTTGAGTGTGTGTGCGTGTGGGTGGGTGCGCGTGCGCGTTGTGTGTGTGTGTGTACGTGTGTGTGTGTGTGAGTGTGTGCGTGTGTGTGTGTGCGGATATCTCAGAATGCGGGATTTACTTGTGTTGACGTAAATACATTAAAATTAAAATTACGGATGAGTGGCCAATTAACGGTATTTTTACGGGCGATTAGGTTTTATTTGTTTCATTTGAAAAGGAAATGGATATATATGAACAGGGATGGATAGAGAGAGAGAGAGAGAGATGAACAGATTCAGAAGAAACATAAATAGATAGATCGATATATGTGTGTGCGCGTGTATGTGTGTGCGTCTAGTTAAGATGAGGCGTAAGATAGATAGATAGATACATAGATAGATAGATAGATAGATAGATAGATAGATATGAACAGATTGAGATAGATAGATAGATAGATATGAGCAGATTGAGATAGATAGATAGATAGATATCAACAGACTGAGATAGATAGATAGATAGATAGATAGATAGATAGATAGATAGATAGATATCAACAGACTGAGATAGATAGATAGATAGATAGATAGATAGATAGATAGATATCAACAGACTGAGATAGATAGATAGATAGATAGATATGAACAGATTGAGATAGATAGATAGATAGATAGATATGAACAGATTGAGATAGATAGATAGATAGATAGATAGATAGATAGATAGATATCAACAGACTGAGATAGATAGATAGATAGATAGATAGATAGATAGATAGATAGATAGATATCAACAGACTGAGATAGATAGATAGATAGATAGATATCAACAGACTGAGATAGATAGATAGATAGATAGATAGATATCAACAGACTGAGATAGATAGATAGATAGATAGATAGATAGATAGATAGATAGATATGAACAGATTGAGATAGATAGATAGATAGATATGAACAGATTGAGATAGATAGATAGATAGATAGATAGATAGATAGATAGATAGATAGATATCAACAGACTGAGATAGATAGATAGATAGATAGATAGATAGATAGATAGATAGATAGATAGATAGATAGATATCAACAGACTAGATAGTTCGGAACTCAAGCAAAGTGATAGTTGCCAACTGCAATGAATATCCTTTCATTGATCTATCGATCTATAACCTTTCCCTGCATCTGCACATTCGATCCTCTTCATTGGTTCCACTCTTAAATGTATTCCTCCTTGTGCAGTTCTTTGGAAACACAATTTTCGCATAAATTTGTCGACTCACGACCCTATTCCAAGTTCATATTGAACAAATTTGATTTTCATTTCAGCGAATAAATCAGCGTTTCTTCGTCAGCAGGGACAGACCGAAACTGGTAACGGCCCTACTGGTAATTACCCATGACGCTGTTACAAGCATTATTGACTCCCAGTCGTTCAAAAGATGCGACAATCTGTGCTTCGAGATCAAAGGAATTTTGTTTGTTAAACCAGAAAGTAAAATATACATAAGGTCTATATGACGTGTTAAAGTAGAAATAATAATCGTTATTTCATCAAATAATAGGGGATAAAAACGGACTTAGAAGAAATATAAGCGCGACTGCAAGTTGTACGTTTCGGCTATTACCATGTTCGAAGCAACTCTTCCAGGTTTGAATTTTAAGACATAAAAGTATGGCCATTAGAAGTTATTATATCTGGTACTTGTGTGAATGTCTATATTTGCAAATTAATTCTAGACCCCAAAGCGACAATGACAATTTTAATAATTACGGCAGATATTTTGGTTTCAAAAACAATTAATAAGTATAAAATGCCTATTCTTTTTAATAAAAATGTCTAGGTGAACAATTGCTGCTAAAATTTAATAATTATATACACTTATTTACTCCTGTTTTTATAGTAAGACTAGGCAGTTCGATAAGCTCAAATTTGCAGCTGATCTAAAAAAATTAAGTTGTTAAACGGAGCAAGCAATGGCTTGTTAATTAAACGAAGTTGCTATCTATTAATCTTCTGAGAGAACGCTTTCTTACTTCAATCAGCATGGCGGATGCTAAACTCCAGAAGAGTGACTTGTTGCGCCTTCTTTGGCGAACGTATTCTGCTGATAAATCGAAAGATTATATTGAATCAATTACTAGGTCTGCTGCTAGAAATGTTGGTTCACTGTGTCCTGCAAGACTATGTTTCTACCTAGATCTTATCTTACATATTTATAAATCTACCATTCGAATATTCTTTGAATATTTCTGGCAAATATGGTCTGGTGCTACTTATATATATTTAGAGATTCTTGATAAAATCCAAAGAAATGTCATTGGTCTTAACTTGGCATCTCGTCTTCAGTCACTTTCCCACCGCCGGAATTTTGATTCCCTGTCCTTTTTCTATAAATATTTAAATGTTAAATCTTCTGTGGTAGCTAGACTTTATAAATTTAAGCATATAACTTGACTGGAAATAAGGTCTCATTTTAAATTCGAAATAGATGTAACTGTAAGTTATATGTTAACAGTTTCATTTCTCTCACTTTTTTCCGGATTCTTGCTTCCCAAACAACTTTGGTATTCAAAGATTTAAATTCAATGACAAGCAAAAAGCTATGTTACGGCGGTGGGAAATCACTTAAACCAGGTAAGGACCAATAACATTGCAGATTATTCTAAGGATTTTAACAAGAATCTCTAATTATATAGCAGGAGCACCAGAACAGCTGTGATGGTAACATGCAAAGGAAGTACTCTATAAATCTGTTTTATAGATTATTCAAAAGCGCATGATTAAGGTACGACACAAAGAACTATTTGAACTGCTTGGTAAGCTTGATTGGTTTGGTTTGGTATACGGCATATCAACCTCAGTAGGTTATTGTTATGGTCCAGTTCCGGGTACCCCGGTGATAGTCCAAGGTAGAACCAATAAAGAAGAACTCGAACACAGCTATGGAATAACACAGATATATTGCAAACAGAAATATATACAGAGAAGTATAAGTGTTAGTATGAACAATCAGGTTTGGTAGAGAGAACAATATAGTCTCGACCAGTATCACTATTCCAATGTCTTGCAGTAATCGTCTGAACGCGACTCTGTTTCGGACTGCCTCTGACTCGACTCTTGACTCGACTTGAACTACTGACTGACTAGAGCAACTGACGCAACTTGGACTAATGAATGACTATATTTAGTCACCCCCACACGTGGGCTCAGCCCAAAATATGCCCATTGAACCCGTATAAACGGGTTCAGGGTCGGTTTACCTCCCCGAAAGAGAATCCGCCCTTCGGCGTAGCCTCCTTCGTGTTCCTCCCCGCCCGAAGGCAGAGAGTTCAACCGAACAGTCGCTCAGGAAGTGAGCGACTGACGATATTCAGTCACCCCCCCACGAGGGTGTCATGTGGCACAAGGCCTTTTTAACGTGGGCATTCCGAGCCCGTGGGCTCGGCCAAAAATATGCCCATTGAACCCGTATAAACGGGTTCAGGGCCGGTCTACCTCCCCGAAGGAAACTCCGCCCTTCGGCGTAGCCTCCTTCGGGTTCCTCCCGTCCGTAGGAAGAGAGTATAACCGAGCAGTCGCTCAGGAAGTGAGCGACTGACGATATTCAGTCACCCCCCCACGAGGGTGTCATGTGGCACAAGGCCTTTTTAACGTGGGTATTCCCAGCCCGTAGGCTCGGCCAAAAAATAGCCCATTGAACCCGCATAAACGGGTTCAGGGCCGGTCTACCTCCCCGAAGGAGACTCCGACCTTCGGCGTAGCCTCCTCCGGGTTCCTCCTGTCCGTAGGATGAGAGTATAACCGTGCAGTCGCTCAGAAAGTACTGTGTCGACTGACTCCTTGCCTACTTCTAAAGCGCAGTATTTATTAAGTATGGAATAGTCCATTATTATTATTATTATTATTATTATTATTGTGGTAAGATCCCATAACAGTTATATAATGCCGATAAAATTTTTATTTCTGGTAACATATTTTTCCAAATGCTAATATTTTTTTTTCAAAAAAATATATTACTGATTATATTTTTTTCTTCAAAAATTTATTGCTGGCAATAATCTTTTACAAAAATGTATTGCTGGCATTAAAACTTATTTTTACACTTTCATAGCTTTGACCCCAGTTTGGGGATCAACTATTTTCCCATAGCTGGGACCCTAACAGGTGCTACCAACATAGTTCAGGGTTGACCTGAGAACACCAGCAATTAAGAGGTTGTTCTACGATCCTCAAAACCTCCTGATAAGATACCTTATTGTCGAATGTAGTTTATCGTCATACCCAGGACGCAGATGTAGTTTATCGTCATACCCAGGAAGAGGTAAGCTTGATTTATTGTTATATAAGAATAAAGTGTCGCTGCCGACACTTGAGTTTGAACATAGATCGCCAGTGAGCAAACACAGGCGATCCCATTATTGAATTAAGTAAACCATGTGACCATAGAGGAAACGCATGTATGGGAGGTAACGTGTGTCTAATTGATCGTTATTTCTAGTCTATCCTCTATTACTATACGGAACGCTATTCTCTACTCTATTCACTATACTATTTCTCTATTCACATCACTATATGGATTACTTTACGTGCGAGTATTATCGAGCAAGTACTATTAGTGCTAGTATTATTCGAAGGCGTCTGACACTAGTATTGTTCAGCGGCGTACTATAGTTGTATCTGCGATTACAAAGTCTCTACTACTACAAGGAGCATTACGGAAGTGACAACTAGTGTTCGTTGACATCACAAAACTTATGAAAAGATATTATAATAATAACGAACTTACACTGGAAGAAAACTTACAGAAACTTCTTCAGAAGGTATTAAATAAAATGAAGAAGAAAAGACGAAATATCAAACCTACGAGGACAAAATGTGTGCCTATCAGTAAATTGATTCGCTCAAGAAATGCGAATTTGAGGCACCAAAATCAGACAAAAATACATTATCTACGAAGTATTTTAACTGATATTGGAATATGCCATACTGAAACCCGAAGGCATATTGGAATAACGAACGATACCTTCCAAACGCTAAAAAGCAATAAGATATATAATTTGCATTAGAAACAAAGAAAACATTGCTAAAGTGCTATATCAATCCCCCTATATAAGCTGGACAATCTCCTGAGAGATGAATCAGAAATTTGCGGTAAAAGATATGTGGTTCTACAGAAGAATGCTGAGAATCCCATAGACCGAACATGTGAACAATGACGAAATTTTAGTGAAAATTGAAACAAAAATAACACTTCTATTTAGAATCAGAAAGTGTCAATTGAAATTTCTAGGTTAGATAATAGAGAAAGACGACTTGGAGAATTTGATACGCACAAAACATATTGAAGGAGAATGATGACAGAGGATATCACCGAATAAGCAATCTAACGGTCTTGGGTAGATGTTGGAATAACAGGTATTGGGATGGATAACAAAACAGACATATGTCACAAGAGAGCTACAAAGGACAGGAAGTTGTTGGGAGCTATGATCGCCCACGTCCTGAAGGGACACGGTACATAGAAGAAGACGTAAGAATGCAAAAATGCTATTTAAAAAGGGGGTATAGATTAAATTCTTTCATACTTGATCGAGTCTAGAAGAATCGTCAACAGAATGGAGAAATCACTGTACAGCCATTTCGTCATGTTTTGGGACGCATCAACGGTGCGCATCGACTACCCAGAATCGAACCACAACAATTACGATATGACGCAAGCGATATAGCATCGCACAAATTCCGTTGTGTAAGTCATCCTTAGCCCAGCGGACTATGCCCCCCACGAGTCACGTCTTCTATCCCCATTCACTTCATCCATTATTTATTCTCCTATACACGATATATAAACCTTTATTTCGATTTTAACAATACAAAAATGGTTAGATTAAATCACCGAGAATAATTAGGCGATAAATCAAAATTTATTTTTTATCACATATCAAATTTTCTGGCTATGATAATACTTAAAGAAATTAATATCAAAATAAATTATGGTTAAAGATGTTGATAAAAATATTAATTATAATATTAATTAACAACTATATTTTTCATTCACAGGTAATAAATATCGTAAATTATAATTTAAATGTAAGAAGACTCAATTTTCTTTGGATTTATATTTCTTAATCAATCGATCTTAGATGTTTTGAATATTGGAGCCCCCCCCCCCGCTTCTACTCTGATTCTTATGCTATGTATTTAAGGATTAGTGATGAAATTCAAAGAAGCTTCAATTTTACTTGTCCTCACCTGGCATCTCGTCTTAATACACTTTCCCAACGTTCTAACGTAGTTTCCCCGTACCTTTTCTATAAAGACTTTCATTGTAATTGTTCTGTTGAACTTTCCTCTAAGAAAGGTACGTTAGAGTGTTGTTTTGGTGTAAGGAATATTGTTCGTACGATTGGGTCAGTGTTTGCGGCTAGCTAAGTTATAGTTAAGACAGAAGAAGACCGTCTTTTCCTCAATCCCCTCTTTCGACCATGTGCCACATTTCTGTGTATTTTACAGAATAAATATCACTTTCCTTTATGGTACATATGGTAACTAGTTAGGACTTGGTAGAGACTGGGTTAATATGGTAGCTATAGTAAGAATGATAAGTACTCGTTGTTTCGTTCTAAGGAATAGTGCATGTTTGCTTTGTAAATGGGGTTAGCTAAGTTTAAGATGAAACAGAATTGAAGACCAACCTTTCCCTATTCCCATTGATGACGTTGGGCCACGTTTTTGTATTTTACAAAATAAATATTACTTCCCTCTATGATATCTAGACGTTATGAATTTAAGCACAGTACTAGATTGGTGAAAGGTTTCATAATTTTATAGTTGAAATGGCCAGATGTAACCGTAAGTTCTATGTTAATAGCTTCTTCTCTCGAACTTCTCACTTCCGGAACTCTCCTCCGGATTCTTGCTATCCGGTTAAATTTCAGCTTCAAAATTCTTTTATTAATAACGTTTATTTTTTTTTTCTCATATTCTTGGCATATTAGTGATTTTATTGCTTTGCTTGGTATGAAATGATAATATATATATATATATATATATATATATATATATAGATAGATAGATAGATAGATAGATAGAGAGAGAGAGAGAGAGAGAGAGTGGGGAGGGAGAAGGAGAGGGAAAAAGGGGCCACCATGGAGTAATGGATACCGGTCTGGATTAAGGAATCGGAGAGCCGAGTTCGAATTCCAGTCGAATCCATTACATTCACGTGAGAAAGGTATGAGTCCTCTTCTCTCTTCGCAGCTATGGGATAATAGCAGGACAGATTTGAATGGCAAATGGACTAGGAGAAGGACAACTATGAATTCAAAACCAGCGGAGGGTGCTGCACCTGTTCTCTGTATTCGGTTCTTCAGTGTGGTTGCTTTTGCACAAAAACATCACCAATATAATCAAATCATATATGTAAATGTCTGGCTCTCAATTCCTAGGAACTTATTTGCTTGAGTCCCATACGTCGAATACGGCGGGAGAGTCCAGCATGTGTATATATATATATATATATATATATATATATATATATATATATATATATATATATATATATATTATTATTATTATTATTATTATTATTATTATTATTGTTGTTGTTGTTAAAGATTTCGGTCTGAAGAGATGAATATATAGAGATATTCACGAAATAAATTGTAACAGAAATGAATCTTTAACGTTTTCTTCTTGATTATTATTATTATTATTTCATTTGATTTCTTGACAGCTTTTTGAATATCTTCAAAGATACATTGCAGTCTGCAGGGACTGCCATATCAATAAGGAGGCACTTTTTTTGTTTGTAGTCTCTAATAGCAATGTCTGGGCGGTTGGCTTTGATTGTTCTGTCAGTGTGTATTGTGTATTATTATTATTATTATTATTATTATTATTATTATTATTATTATTATTATTATTTGTAGTTTACATTGAACTCTCCATGGATTAATACCCTCCTTGGAATTTCCCCTGCAATTCACAAATATTTGTATTTTATTCTAACATTTTCCTATGCAGAAATCTCATTGATCGGTTAAACTATTTGTTTTTAAATTTCGTTAAATTTAACATTTATTTTAATTAAACACCGTGTTCTTAAACACCAAGGCTTTCATGGCAATGATTTTAATTTCTTGGATTTTTCAGCTTTTCTTTCTTTTTACAGAGCAAAACGTTGACAACAGAATAAACTCCATCTTACCCTGTATGGATACTCTATTTCAGTCATGTTTCGAACATAGATCGCCAGTGAGCAAATACATACGATCCCATTATTGAATTAAGTAAATCCCGTGACCATAGACGAAACGTATATATGGGAAGTCGCGTGAGTTTTAATTGATCGCCATACCTATTCTATCCACTATTACTATTCGGATTGTTATTCTCTACTCTATTCACTATACTATTTGTCTATATTATTCACTATACTATTTCTCTATACTGACCACTATTCGGTGGTTACTTTTCGAGTGAGTATTATCGAGCAAATACTATTAGTGTGAGGGATATTCGAAGACCTCTGACACTAGTATTGTTCAAAGGCGTTACTGTAGTTGTATCTGCGAGTACAAAATCTCTACTCATCCTGGGTAAGACGTTAAACCACATCATCGTCCTGGGTAAGACGATAAAAAATGACCAGCAGCAACGCCTCTGATCAAAAAGTTTTGAAGAGCATGGGACAACCTCTTAATTGCTGGCATTCCCAGGGCCACCCTGACTCTGGGTGGTAACACCTGTTATGGACAAATAATTAACTATTACCAGTAATACATTTTGAAAAAAATGTATTACCAGTAATAATATATTAAGGAAAAAATATAACGAGAAACAAATGTTTGAGAGAATAAAATATTACAAGCAATAAAAAATGTTGTCGGCATTAAATAAACCTTGTGGTTAATATGCCGTAAAGCAAAATAAAACAAATCAATCTGAACCAATCAATACATTCTCTATTCATACGAATCTTTCCTAAAAATGTTGTCGGCATTAAAAAATACATTGTCGTTGAGGTGCCGTAAAACAAAATGAAACAAACCAATCCAAAACAAAGAACACATACACCATTCATAAAAAAATATCCTAGAAATGTTGTCGGCATTAAATAAACCATTGTGGTTGATATGCCGCAAAAACAAAATAAACCAAATAAATCTAAAACAAAGAATGCATACTCTATTCATACGAATCTATCCTAAAAATGTTGTCGGCATTAAATAAGCCATTGTCCTAGATATGCCGTAAAACAAAATAGTCCAAACAAATCTACACCAAAGAATAATATACTATATTCATACGAATCTATCCTAAAAATATTGTCGGCATTAAAAAAGCCAGAGTGTTTGATACGCCGAAAAATAAAATAGACCAAACCAATCTAAACCAAAGAATAATATATCCCATTCATACGAATCTATAGTAAGAATTCTGTCGGCATTAAATAGCCCATTATGTTTGATATGCCATAAAACAAAAAAGACCAAACCAATCTAAACCAAAGAATAATATACACTATTCGTACGAATCTCTCCTCAAAATTTTGTCGGCATTAAATAAGATATTTTGCTCGATATGCCGTAAAACAAAATAGACCAAAACAATCAAAACCAAAGATAATATACTGTATTCATACGAGTCTATCCTAAAAATATTGTCGGGATTAAATAAGCCATTGTGCTTGATATGACGTAAAACAATACAGACCAAACCAATCTAAACCGAGGAATTATATACACTATTCATACGAATCTCTCCTGAAAATAGTGTCGGCATAAAATAAGCTATTGTGGTTGATATGCCGTAAAACAAAATAGACCAAACCAATCTAAGCCAAAGAATACATATTCTATTCATACGAATCAATCCTAAACATTCTGTCGGCATTAAATAGTCCATTATGTTAGATATGGAGTAAAACTAAAAAAATCAAACGAATCTAAAACAAACAATAGATATTCTATTCATACGAATATATCCTAAAAATTCTGTCGGCATTAAATAGCCCATTATGTTATATAAGCCTTAAAAAAAAATAAACCAAACCAAAGAATAATACACTCTATTCAGACGAATCTATCCTAAAAATATTGTCGGCATTAAATAAGCCATTGTGTTTGATATGCCGTAAACAAAATAGACCAAACCAATGTAAGCCAAAGAATACATATTCTATTCATATGAATCGATGCTAAAAATGCTGTCGGCATTAAATAACCCATTGTGTTTGATATACCATAAAACAAAATAAACCAAACCAATTTAAAAGAAAGAATACATATTCTATTCATACGAATCTATCCTAGAAACTTTGTCGGCATTAAATAAGCAATTGTGCTTGATATGCCGGAAAACAAAATTGACCAAACCAATCTAAATCAAAGACTAATATATTCTATTCATACGAATCTATCCTAAAAATGTTGTCGGCTTTAAATAAGCCACTGTGCTTGATATACCTAAATCAAAAATGACCAAACCAATCTAAACCAAAGAACACATATTCTATTCCTACGAATCTGTCCTAAACATTTTGTCGGCATTAAATAGCCCATTATCTTTGATATGTCGGAAAACAAAATAAACCAAACCAATCCAAAAGAAAAAATAATATACACTATTCATACGAATCTACCCTAAAAATATTGTCGGCTTTAAATAAGCCACTGTGCTTGATATGCCGTAAGACAAAATAGACCAAACCAATCTAAACCAAAGAATAATATTATGTATTCATACGAATTTATCCTAAAAATATTGTCGGCATTAAATAAGCAATTGCGCTTGATATGGCGTAAAACAAAATAGACCAAACCAATCTAAATCAAAGAATAATATACTCTATTCATACGAATCTATCCTAAAAGTGTTGCCGGGTTTAAATAAGCCATTGTGTTTGATATGCCGAAAAACAAAATTGACCTAACCAATATAAGCCAAAGAATAATATACTCTATTCATACGAATCCATCCTAAATATGTTGTCGGCATTAAATAAGCCATTGTACTTGATATGCCGTAAAGCAAAATAAACCAAAACAATCTAAACCAAAGAGAAATATACTCTATTCATAAGAATCTCTCCTTAAATTGTTGTCGGCATTAAATAAGCCATTTTCTTTGATATGACGTAAAACAATAAACAAACACATCTAAACCAAAGAATAGTATACTCTATACATACGAATCTATCCTAAAAATGTTGCCGGCATTTAATAAGCCATTTTGGTTGATATGCCGTAAAACAAAATAAACCAAACCTGTCTAAACCAAAGAATACATATTCTATACATACGAATCTATCCTAAAAAGGCCTTCGGCATTAAATAACCCATTCTGTTTGATATGCAGTAAAACAAAATAAACCAAACCAATCTAAACCAAAGAATGATATACTCTATTCATACGAATCTGTCCTAAAATTGTTGTCGGCATTAAATAAACCATTGTGTTTGATATGCCGTAAAACAAAATAGACCAAACCAATCTAAACCAAAGAATAATATACTCTATTCATACGAATCCATCCTAAAAATGCTGTCGGCATTAAATAAGCCATTGTGATTGATATGCCGAAAAATAAAATTGACCAAACCAATCTAAGCCAAAGAATAATATACTCTATTCATACGAATCCATCCTAAAAATGCTGGCGGCATTAAATAAGCCATTGTGTTTGATATGCTGTAAAAAAAAAATAATCAAACCAATCTAAAACAAAGAATGATATGCTCTATTCATCCGAATCTGTCCTAAAATTGTTGTCGGCATTAAATAAACCATTGTGTTTGAGATGCCGTAAAACAAAGTAAAACTAACCAATCTAAACCAAACAATAATATACTACATTCATACGAATCTATCCTAAAAATGTTGTCGGCATTAAATTACCCATTGTGGTGGATATGGCGTAAAACAAAATAAACCAAACCAATCTAAACCAAACAATACTTTACTCTATTTATACGAATCTATCCTAAAAACGTTGTCGGCATTAAATAAGCCATTGTTGTTTATATGCCGTAAAAAATAGACCAAACCAATCTAAACCAAAGAATAATATACTCTATTCATACGAATCTATCCTAAAAATTTTGTCGGTATTAAATAACCTATTGTGATTGATATGCCGTAAAACAAAATAAACCAAACCAATCTAAACCAAAGAATACATATTCTATTCATACGAATCTATGCTAAAAATGCTGTCGGCAAAAATAAACCATTGTGTTTGATATGTTGTAAAACAAAATAAACCAAACCAATCTAAACCAAAGAATACTTACTCTGTTCATACGAATCTATCCTAAAAATGTTGTCGGCATTAATATGCCATTGTACTTGATATGCCTTAAAACAATATAGACCAAACCAATCTAAACCAAAGAATGATATACTCTATTCATACGAATCTATCCTAAAATTATTGTCGGTATTAGATAAGCCATTGTACTTGATATGCCGTAAAACAAAATAGAACAAGCCAATCTAAGCCAAAGAATACATAATCTATTCATACGAATCTATCCTAAAAATCCTGTCGGCTTTAAATAACACATTCTGTTTGATATGACTTAAAACAAAATAGACCAAACCAATCTAAGCCAAAGATTACATACTCTGTTCATACGAATCTATCCTAAAAATGTTGTCTGCATTAAAAACATATTGTGTTTGACATGCCGTAAAAGAAAATACACCAAACCAATCTAAACCAAAGAATACATATTCCATTCATACGAATCTATCCTGAAAATGTTGTCGGCATTAAATAACCCATTGTGGTTAATATGCCGTAAAAAAAATTAAACCAAATTAAACTAAACCAAAGAATAGATACTCTATTCATAAGAATATATCCTAAAAAATATTGTCGGCATTAAATAGCACATTTTGTTTGATATGCCGTAAAACATAATTAACCATTCTAATCTAAACCAAAGAATACTTACTCTATTCATACGAATCTCTCCTAAACATATTGTCGGCATTAAATAACCCATTGTGGTTGATATGCCGTAAAACAAAATAAACCAAACCAATCTAAGCTAAAGAATAATATACACTATTCATACGAATCTATCCTCAAAATGTTGTCCGCATTATATCACCAATTATGGTTGATATGCCGTAAAACAAAATAAACCAAACCAAACAAAACCAAAGAGTACATGTTCTATTCATACGAATCTATCCTAAAAATGTTGTCGGCATTAAAAAACATATTGTGGTTGATATGCCGTAAAACAATATAAACCAAACTAATCTAAACCAAAGAATATATATTCTATTCATACGAATCTATCCTGAAAATGTTGTTGGCATTAAAAAAACATTGTAGTTGATATCCCGTAAAACAAAATAAAACAAACCAATCTAAACCAAAGTATACATACTCTATTCATACGAATCTATCCTAAAAATGTTGTCGGCATTAGATAAACCACTGAGGTTGATATGCCGTAAAAAAAAATAAACCAAACAAAACAAAACCGAAGAATACATATTCTATTCATACGAATTTATCTTAAATATGTTGTCGTGATTAAATAAATCATTGTGGTTGATAAGCGGAATATATCCTAAAAATTTTGCGGAATTAATTAACCCATTAAGTTTGATAGGACGTAAAACAAAATAAACCAAACCAAACCAAACCAAACCAAAGAATACATATTCTATTCATACGAATATATTCGGAAAACTTTTTCGGCATTAAATAACCCGGTGCGGTTGATATGCCGAATCTATCATAAAAAGATTTGTCGGCATTAAATAACGCATTGAGGTTGATATGCCGCATGTCTTCAAAAAAAGTTGTCGGCATTAAATAACCAATTGAGATTGATATACCGAATTTATCCTAATAAAAGTTGTCGGCATTAAATAACCCATTGAGGTTGATATGCCGAATCTATCCTAAAAGGGTTGTCGGCATTATATAACCCATTCAGTTTTATATGCCGAATCTATTCGAAAAATGTTGTCGGCATTAATAACCCATTGAGGTTGATATGCCGAATCTATCCTAAAAAAGTTGTCGGCATTAAATAACCCCTTGATGTTGATATGCCGAATCTATTCTAAAAATGTTGTCGGCATTAAATATCCCATTGGGTTTGATATGCCGTAAAACAAAATAAACCAAACCAAACCAAAGAATACATATTCTATTCATACGAATATATTCTAAATATGTTGTCGGCATTAAATAACCCATTGTGGTTGATATGCCGAATCTATCCTAAAAAAGTTGTCGGCATTAAATAACCCATTGAGATTGATTTGCCGAATCTATCCTAAAAATGTTGTTGGCAATAAATAACCCATTGAGGTTGATATGCCGAATCTATCCTAAAAGTGTTGTCGGCATTTAATAACCCATTGAGGTTGATATGCCGAATCGATCCTAAAAATGTTATCGGCATTACATAACCCATTCACTTTGATATGCCGAATCTATCCTAAAAAAGTTGTCGACATTAAATAACCCATTGAGGTTGATATGCCGAATCTATTCTAAACTTGTTGTCGGCATTAAATAATCAATTGAACTTGATATGCCGAAACTATCCTAAAAAATTACTCGGCATTAAATAACCCTTTGGGGTTGATATGCCGAATCTATCCTAAATATCTTGTCGGCATTAAATAACCCATTGATGTTGATATGCCGAATCTATCCTAAAAAAGTTGTTGGCAATAAATGACACATTGAGGTTGATATGCCGAATCTTTTCTAAAAATTCTGTCGGCATTAAATAACCCATTGAGGTTGATATGCCGAATCTATCCTAAAAATGTTGTCGGCATTAAATAACCACTTCACGTTGATATGCCGAATCTATCCTAAAAAATTTGTCGACATTAAATAACCCTATTGAGGTTGATATGCCGAATCTATCCTAAAAATGTTGTCGGCATTAAATAACCCCTTGAGGTTGATATGCCGAATCTATTCTAAAATGTTGTCGGCATTAAATATCCCATTGGGTTTGATATGCCGTAAAACAAAATAAACCAAACCAAACCAAACCAAACCAAATAATACATATTCTATTCATACGAATATATTCTAAATATGTTGTCGGCATTAAATAACCAATTGAGGTTGATATGCCGTATCTATCCTAAAAAAGTTGTTGGCAATAAATAACCCATTGAGGTTGATATGCCGAATCTATCCTAAAAATCTTGTCGGCATTAAATAACCCCTTCACGTTGATATGCCGAATCTATCCTAAAAAATTTGTCGACATTAAATAACCCTATTGAGGTTGATATGCCGAATCTATCCTAGAAATGTTGTCGGCATTAAATAATCCCTTGAGGTTGATATGCCGAATCTATTCTAAAATGTCGTCGGCATTAAATATCCCATTGGGTTTGATATGCCGTAAAACAAAATAAAGCAAACTAAACCAAACCAAACCAAAGAATACATATTCTATTTATACGAATATATTCTAAATATGTTGTCGGCATTAAATAACCCATTGAGGTTGATATGCCGAATCTATCCTAAAAGAATTGTCCGCATAAAATAACCCATTGAGGTTGATATGCCGAATCTATCCTAAAAATATTGTCGGCATTAAATAGCCAATTGAGGTTGATATGCCGAATCTATCCTAAAAATGTTGTTGGCAATAAATAACCCATTGAGGTTGATATGCCGAATCTATCCTAAAAGTGTTGTCGGCATTAAATAACCCATTGAGGTTGATATGCCGAATCTATCCTAAAAATGTTATCGGCATTACATAACCCATTCACTTTGATATGCCGAATCTATCCTAAAAAAGTTGTCGACATTAAATAACCCATTGAGGTTGATATGCCGAATCTATCCTTAAATTTTGTCGGTATTAAATAACCCCTTGAGGTTGATATGCCGAATCTATCCTTAAATTTTGTCGGTATTAAATAACCCCTTGAGGTTGATATGCCGAATCTATTCTAAAAATGTTGTCGGCATTAAATAACCCATTGAGGTTGATATGCCGTAAAACAAAATAAACGAAACCAAACCAAACCAAAGAATACATATTCTATTCATACGAATATATTTTAAATATGTTGCCGGCTTTAAATAACCCATTGAGGTTGATATGGCGAATCTCTTCTAAAAAATTTTGTCGGCATTAAATAACTCATTGAGCTTGATATTCTGAATCTATTCTAAAAATGTTGTCCGCATTAAATAACCCATTGAGGTTGATATGCCGAATCTATTCTAAAAATGTTGTCGGCATTAAATAACCCATTGTGGTTGATATCATAAACCAAACCTATATAAACCAAAGAATACATATTTTATTCATACGAATCTATCCTAAAAATATTGTCGACATTATATAACCCACTGTGTTTGATATGCCGTAATACAAACCAAACCAAACCAAACCAAACCAAAGTCACTACTTCAACGAGCATTATGAAAGTGACAATGAGTATTTGTTGGCATCACAGAAATGATAACGAATGTTCGTTGATATCACCAAACGCCTTATAGTTAAATGCCTTATTATTTGATATATTCAACACCATTTATATGTTTCTGATAAGCTTCATATATTTCAGTAAATGTGATTAGCCAGTGTTTAAGAAAGAAAAAAATTCATCGGCGTATTGACTTAAATTGTAGCATCAAATCAGGTGTCCCTCGGTGTTCGATCCTTGGACTTACGTTGTTTCATATCTTCAAATATATTCCCGATCTCATTAGTTCCCGTTTCCCTATCTACGTGATAGGTACAACTATTTACATTTGTCTAATACGTTCGTTGAATTAAATTTGACGGCTGATCTCAGAAATGAACTTCGATCTTTTGTTAATTGGAACAGAAGTTGACTTGTTAATTTTAAAGCCGTCAAAACAAAACTGTTCTCTATTAATGTCCTTAAATAATTTTTTTGCCTTCCTCTCTGTTACTTTGACACCACGAATTAAAGCGCAGTATTCATCAGTGTGGCTAGACGTCCGGTTGCCTCTAGCTAGGATCAAAACACGGCTGAATTGGTGTCAATCAGAGAATCTATCCCTAAGCCGTTAGTATGGGTATATGTATTAATATTAATATTAATTGGTAGGTATATATATATATATATATATATATATATATATATATATATATATATATATATATATATATATATATTGAACAATAAAAATTAAAAAATTAAAAAAAATTAAATCCACAGACACACTAGGTTGTAGATTAATATTCTTTCGTTTTTTTATTATTATTCCATTTAGATTCCTCGACTAGTTTCGGCCGAAATGGCCATCATCGGGAGGAGAAATATTTCTGCTTGCTGCTGCATTAAACTATAGAAATGAATGTCTTGATGGAGAAAATGAACTTTTGTCTGTAGTTTTCATTTGTTTTTTTTATTTTTTTATCTTATATATATATATATATTTTTTTTTATGTTTTTTTATTTTTTTATCTTATATATATATATATTTTTTATCTTATATATATATATATATATATATATATATATATATATATATATATATATATTAATAATAATAAACAAGTTAACCTCAACATTTTTTTAAGCATATCACCCTAAGCAAGGGGGGAGTGTCACAAACACGCAAGGGGTTACCGAGAGTGAGAGCAAGATTAAAGAGGGATGTTTAAGGAAAGGATGAAGACGAGGACGGGAGTCAAGATCAAAGTATCAGAAAATGTCGATTGACATTATATTTTGATATTTGAAGTGTATAGCTATCAGGAAGGCAAGTAAGAAAAAAGAAGTTCCACTGTAGTTGAAATGCGAGATAAGAAGCTGTCTGGGTAGAAGAGGCGTTTATATTTAAGCATTTCGACAGTGAAAGTGTGGGACCGAGATGCCAAATTAGTAGCACGTTTAATTCATGAAGTTTGGGAAACACTGAAAGTAGATCGTCAGTGTAGTTGCTATGTTATAAAAAATTTAAAACAATTGAAAGAAATGTCTTCATCTTTATTGTTATCATTCAAAATTTCGACCATTTTATCCTCTGAAGTACGTCAGGTGTTTGTCCACATCAATAACCACAGGGAATTTCGAACTAGAACCTTTATGGTAATTGGAGTGACAGATATCTCAATAAGCACGTAAAAACATAACGGCCGAAAATTTGTGATAATAACGATGAAGCTAGATACATATTTTCCTGCATATACAATTCTTGGGAGTAAGTAAAATGCACACACAATATTATGATAATGACAATAACGAGGAATCTATCAGTTTGCATATAAATAATCTAGCGAATTATTTTCCTTCATATACAATTTCTGGGGTAAGTAAAATTCACACACAATATTATGATAATAACAATAACGAGGAAGCTATCAGTTTGCATATAAATAATCTAGCGAATTATTTTCCTTCATATACAATTCCTGCGGTAAGTAAAATGCACGCACAATATTATGAAAATAACAATAACGAGGAAGCTATCAGTTTGCATATAAATAATCTAGATCCTTTTTTTCCTTCATATACTATGCTTGGGAGTAAGTAAAATGCACAGACAATATTATGAAAATAACAATAACGAGGAAGCTATCAGTTTGCATATAAATATTCTAGATCCTTATTTTCCTTCATATACTATTCTTGGGAGTAATCAAAATGCACACACAATATTATGATAATAACAATAACGAGGAAGCTATCAGTTTGCATCTAAATAATCTAAGTAATTATTTTCCTTCATATACAATTCTTGGGAGTAAGTAAAATGCACACACAATATTAGGATAATAACAATAACTAGGAAGGTATAAGTTTGGATATAAATAATCTAGATACTTATTTTCCTTCATATACAATTCTTGGGAGTAAGTAAATTGCACACACAATATTATGATAATAACAATAACGAGGAAGCTATCAGTTTGCATATAAATAATCTAGATAATTATTTTCCTTCATATAACATTCTTGGGAATAAGTAAAATGCCCACACAATATTATGATAATAACAATAACGAGGAAGCTATCAGTTTGCATATAAATAATCGACATACTTACTTTCCTTCATATACAATTTTTGGGAGTAAGTAAAATGCACACAGAATATTATGATAATAACAATAACGAGGAAGCTATCAGTTTTCATATAAATAATCTAGATAATTATTTTCCTTCATATACAATTCTTGGGAGTAAGTAAAATGCACAGACAGTAATATCATAATAACAATAACGAAGAAGCTATCAGTTTGCATATAAATAATCTAGATACTTATTTTCCTTCATATACAATTTCTGGGGTAAGTAAAATGCACACACAATATTATGATGATGACAATAACGAGGAAGCTATCACTTTGCATATAAATAATCTAGCGAATTATTTTCCTTCATATACAATTTCTGGGGTAAGTAAAATGCACACACAATATTATGATAATAACAATAACGAGGAAGCTATCAGTTTTCATATAAATAATCTAGATACTTATTTTCCTTCATATACAATTATTTGGATTAAGTAAAATGCACAAACAATATTAGGATAACAATAACGAGGAAGCTATCAGTTTGCATGTAAATAATCTAGATACATTCTTCCTTCATATACAATTATTGGGATTAAATAAAATTCACACACAATATTATGATAATAACAATAACGAGGAAGCAATCAGTTTGCATATAAATAATCTAGATACATTCTTTCTTCATGTACAATTTCTGGGGTAAGTAAAATGCACACACAATATTATGATAATGACAATAACGAGGAAGCTATCAGTTTGCATATAAATAATCTAGCGAATTATTTCCTTCATATACAATTTCTGGGGTAAGTAAAATGCACACACAATATTATGATAATGACAATAACGAGGAAGCTATCAGTTTGCATATAAATAATCTAGCGAATTATTTTTCCTACATATACAATTCCTGCGGTAAGTAAAATGCACGCACAATATTATGATAATAACAATAACGAGGAAGCTATCAGTTTGCATATAAATAATCTAGATCCTTATTTTCCTTCATATACTATTCTTGGGAGTAAGTTAAATTCACACACAATATTATGAAAATAACAATTACGAGGAAGCTATCAGTTTGCATATAAATAATCTAGATACTAATTTTCCTTCATAAACAATTATTGGGAGTAAGTAAAATGCACAGACAATAATATGATAATGACAATAACGATGAAGCTATCAGTTTGCATATAAATAATCTAAATACTTATTTTCCTACATAGACAAATCTTAGCTGAAAGTAAAATGCACACACAATATTACGATAATAACAATAACGAGGTAGATATCAGTTTGCATATAAATAATCTAGTTACTTATTTTCCTTCATATACAATTCTTGGTATTAAATAAAATTCACACACAATATTATGATAATGACAATAACGAGGAAGCTATCAGTTTGCATATAAATAATCTAGATACATTCTTTCTTCATGTACAATTCTTGGGAGAAAGTAAAATGCACAAACAATATTCTGATAATGACAATAACGAGGAAGCTATCAGTTTGCATCTAAATAATCTAGATAATTATTTTCCTTCATATACAATTCTTGGGAGTAAGTAAAATGCACGCACAATATTATGATAATAGCAATAACGAGGAAGCTATCAGTTTTCATATAAATAATCTAGATAATTATTTTCCTTCATATACAATTCTTGGGAGTAAGTAAAATGCACACACAATATTATCATAATAACAATAACGAAGAAGCTATCAGTTTGCATATAAATAATCTAGATACTTATTTTCCTTCATATACAATTTCTGGGGTAAGTAAAATGCACACACAATATTATGATAATGACAATAACGAGGAAGCTATCAGTTTGCATATAAATAATCTAGCGAATTATTTCCTTCATATACAATTTCTGGGGTAAGTAAATTACACACACAATATTATGATAATGACAATAACGAGGAAGCTATCAGTTTGCATATAAATAATCTAGCGAATTATTTTCCTTCATATACAATTCCTGCGGTACGTAAAATGCACGCACAATATTATGATAATAACAATAACGAGGAAGCTATCAGTTTGCATATAAATAATCTAGATCCTTATTTTCCTTCATATACTATTCTTGGGAGTAAGTAAAATGCACACACAATATTATGAAAATAACAATAACGAGGAAGCTATCAGTTTGCATATAAATAATCTAGATCCTTATTTTCCTTCATATACTATTCTTGGGAGTAAATAAAATGCACAGACAATATTATGATAATAACAATAACGAGGAAGCTATCAGTTTTCATATAAATAATCTAGATACTTATTTTCCTTCATATACAATTATTGGGAGTAAGTAAAATGCACACACAATATTATGATAATGACAATAACGAGGAAGCTATCAGTTTGCATATAAATAATCTAGAGAATTATTTTCCTTCATATACAATTTCTGGGGTAAGTAAAATGCGCACACAATATTATGATAATGACAATAACGAGGAAGCTATCAGTTTGCATATAAATAATCTAGCGAATTATTTTCCTTCATATACAATTCCTGCGGTCAGTAAAATGCACGCACAATATTATGATAATAACAATAACGAGGAAGCTATCAGTTTGCATATAAATAATCTAGATCCTTATTTTCCTTCATATACTATTCTTGGGAGTAAGTAAAATGCACACACAATATTATGAAAATAACAATAACTAGGAAGCTATCAGTTTGCATATAAATAATCTAGATCCTTATTTTCCTTCATATACTATTCTTGGGAGTAAGTATAATGCACACACAATATTATGATAATAACAATAACGAGGAAGCTATCAGTTTTCATATAAATAATCTAGATACTTATTTTCCTTCATATACAATTATTGGGAGTAAGTAAAATGCACACACAATATTATGATAATGACAATAACGAGGAATCTATCAGTTTGCATATAAATAATCTAGCGAATTATTTTCCTTCATATACAATTTCTGGGGTAAGTAAAATTCACACACAATATTATGATAATGACAATAACGAGGAAGCTATCAGTTTGCATATAAATAATCTAGCGAATTATTTTCCTTCATATACAATTCCTGCGGTAAGTAAAATGCACGCACAATATTATGAAAATAACAATAACGAGGAAGCTATCAGTTTGCATATAAATAATCTAGATCCTTTTTTTCCTTCATATACTATGCTTGAGAGTAAGTAAAATGCGCAGACAATATTACGAAAATAACAATAACGAGGAAGCTATCAGTTTGAATATAAATATTCTAGATCCTTATTTTCCTTCATATACTATTCTTGGGAGTAATCAAAATGCACACACACAATATTATGATAATAACAATAACGAGGAAGCTATCAGTTTGCATCTAAATAATCTAGGTAATTATTTTCCTTCATATACAATTCTTGGGAGTAAGTGAAATGCACACACAATATTAGGATAATAACAATAACTAGGAAGGTATAAGTTTGGATATAAATAATCTAGATACTTATTTTCCTTCATATACAATTCTTGGGAGTAAGTAAATTGCACACACAATATTATGATAATAACAATAACGAGGAAGCTATCAGTTTGCATATAAATAATCTAGATAATTATTTTCCTTCATATACAATTCATGGGAATAAGTAAAATGCCCACACAATATTATGATAATAACAATAACGAGGAAGCTATCAGTTTGCATATAAATAATCTAGATAATTATTTTCCTTCATATACAATTCTTGGGAGTAAGTAAAATGCACAGACAGTAATATCATAATAACAATAACGAAGAAGCTATCAGTTTGCATATAAATAATCTAGATACTTATTTTCCTTCATATACAATTTCTGGGGTAAGTAAAATGCACACACAATATTATGATAATGACAATAACGAGGAAGCTATCACTTTGCATATAAATAATCTAGCGAATTATTTTCTTTCATATACAATTTCTGGGGTAAGTAAAATGCACACACAATATTATGATAATGACAATAACGAGGAAGCTATCAGTTTGCTTATAAATAATCTAGCGAATTATTTTCCTTCATATACAATTCCTGGGGTAAGTAAAATGCACGCACAATATTATGATAATAACAATAACGAGGAAGCTATCAGTTTGCATATAAATAATCTAGCGAATTATTTTCCTTCATATGCAATTCTTGGGAGTAAGTAAAATGCACACACAATATTATGATAATAACAATAACGAGGAAGCTATCAGTTTGCATATAAATAATCTAGATACTTTTTTTCCTACATATACAAATCTTAGCAGAAAGTAAAATGCACGCACAATATTATGATAATAACAATAACGAGGAAGCTATCAGTTTGCATATAAATAATCTAGTTACTTATTTTCCTTTATATACAATTCTTGGGTGGAAGTAAAATGCACAAACAATATTATGATAATAACAATAACTAGGAAGCTATCAGTTTGCATATAAATAATTATAGATAATTATTTTCCTTTATATACAATTCTTGGGAGTAAGTATAATGCCCACACAATATTATGATAATAACAATAACAAGGAAGCTATCAGTTTGCATATTAATAATCTACATATTTACTTTCCTTCATATACAATTCTTGGGATTAAGTAATATGCACACACAATATTATGATAATAACAATAACGAGGAAGCTATCAGTTTGCATATAAATAATCTAGATACTTATTTTCCTTCGTATACAATTCTTGGGAGTAAGTAAAATGCTCACACAATAGTATGATAATAACAATAACGAGGAAGCCATCAGTTTGCATATAAATAATCTACATACTTACTTTCCTTCATATACAATTCTTGCTAGTAAGTAAAATGCACACAGAATATTATGATAATAACAAAAACGAGGAAGCTATCAGTTTGCATATAAATAATCTAGATACATTCTTCCTTCATATACAATTATTGTGATTAAATAATATGCACACACAATATTATGATAATAACAATAACGAGGAAGCTATCAGTTTGCATATAAATAATCTAGATACATTCTTCCTTCATATACAATTCTTGGGAGTAAGTAAATTGCACACACAATATTATGATAATAACAATAACGAGGAAGCTATCAGTTTGCATATAAATTATCGAGATACATTTTTTCCTTCATATACAATTCTTGGGAATAAGTAAAATGCACACACAATATTATGATAATGATAATAACGATGAAGCTATCATTTTGCATATAAATAATCTAGTTACTTATTTTCCTTCATATAAAATTCTTGGGAGTAAGTAAAATGCTCACACAATATTATGATAATAACAATAACGAGGAAGCTATCAGTTTGCATATAAATAATCTAGATACTTATTTTCCTTCATATACAATTCTTGGGTGTAATAAAATGCACACACAATATTATGATAATAATAACGAGGAAGCTATCAGTTTGGATATAAATAATCTAGATACTTATTTTCCTTCATATACAATTCTTGGGTGTAATAAAATGCACACACAATATTATGATAATAACAATAACGAGGAAGCTATCAGTTTGGATATAAATAATCTAGATACTAATTTTCCTTCATATACAATTCTTGGGAGTAATAAAATGCACACACAATATTATGATAATAATAACGAGGAAGCTATCAGTTTGGATATAAATAATCTAGATACTTATTTTCCTTCATATACAATTCTTGGGAGTAAGTAAAATGCACACACAATATTATGATAATAACAATAACGAGGAAGCTATCAGTTTGCATATAAATAATCTAGATAATTATTTTCCTTCATATACAATTCTTGGGAGTAAGTAAAATGCACACACATTATTATGATAATGACAATAACGAGGAAGCTATCAGTTTTCATATAAATAATCTAGATAATTATTTTCCTCCATATACAGTTCTTGGGAGTAAGTAAAATGCACACACAATATTATGATAATAACAATAACGAGGAAGCTATCAGTTTGCATATAAATAATCTAGATACTTATTTTCCTTCATATACAATTTCTGGGGTAAGTAAAATGCACACACAATATTATGATAATGACAATAACGAGGAAGCTATCAGTTTGCATATAAATAATCTAGCGAATTATTTCCTTCATATACAATTTCTGGGGTAAGTAAAATTCACACACAATATTATGATAATAACAATAACGAGGAAGCTATCAGTTTGCATATAAATAATCTAGATAATTATTTTCCTTCATATACAATTCTTGGGAATAAGTAAAATGCACACACAATATTATGATAATAACAATAACGAGGATGCTATCAGTTTGCATATAAATAATCTAGATACTTATTTTCCTTCATATACAATTCTTGGGAGTAAGTAAAATGCACACACAATATTATGATAATAACAATAACGAGGAAGCTATCAGTTTTCATATAAATAATCTAGATAATTATTTTCCTTCATATACAATTCCTGGGGTAAGTAAAATTCACACACAATAATATGATAATAACAATAACGACGAAGCTATCAGTTTGCATATAAATAATCTAGATAATTATTTTCAATTCATATACAATTCCTGGGAGTAAGTAAAATGCACACACAATATTATGATAATGACAATAACGAGGAAGCTATCAGTTTGCATATAGAAAATCTAGATACTTATTTTCTTTCATATTTAATTTTTAGGCATTAGCAAAATGCAAACACATTGTCATTTTTTATTTTTATTTTTTTTTTAAATCAAGTCATCTTAAATCTGTTCTAATATATTATAAGTAAGATAATATTTTTCGTAACCAACTCTTTTCTGTAATCCTTGGTTTTATTACAAACTGCTTGGCCCTTTATAAATATACGCACTTATTTATCAATTAATAAATACCTTCTAGTATTCTTATCTCTCTTCAAAACTATTAATCGATTTATTGATCTGGTTTTAGGTTTCGCTGTTTCTCTGTTTAGCTCTCTCTTTGTCCATCAATCTTCTTTTGACGTTCACAAAACTGTCTCTGTGTCTCCCAAATGGACATATTACTGATTTGTCTAACGAAACTTAGAATTCTTTTCTTACATTCGTTTTTTAAAAAGGCGTCCACACAGATTTATGTAATGGCCCCGTTCTGTGACAGTCTGTTCATTAACTTTTTCATTTGTTATCTGAAGGTAAACTAAATCCGGCAGCAAGATTGGGAGATTTTGGCGTGGAAGCACTTCTTCATTGCTGTCTTTTCCAGATTCCCCCTAATCCGGTTTCCTATCATGTGTTAGGGCCCCTTCTATGAGCAAATAATGAACCCTAATTAATAAACTGCTGAGTCCACTAAAACACGTTGATCTCCATTCTACCCGCTCCAAGGATAAACACTCAAGGTACAATTATGGTACGATTGGTAAATTGTCTACATTTTATGCTTTTAATTTCACGCATGCGCGTTGTTTGTTTTTGATTTAGGCGACTGCATAGTATACTTGGGTCAGTTAAGCTCCGCCTGTGCGAAAATGTGTACCATGAGGCAATTCACTTTGCCATAATTTTGGAAACCGCATGCTGTACTGCTTGGCATTCGTACCGGAAGCTTCATTTCAGTGTGTTTTGGTGTCAATATGAGGACAGTTCAGATGATTTGGAAACAGTTGGATGAGTCTAATGGTGAATACAAAGGTATGGTAGCTCGTAAAACTCACTGATAAGAACTGTCGAATTTATTGGTGAGGACTCAGGCTCAAGTCATCGTGTCCTATATCAAGTGGCTTGAGGAGGTAATGCTGCGGTGGGTCAAACGGGTGATTAATTAAAAAGGCCTATCTCTGGCAACAAAAAACTCTGTACTATGCCAGACAAGCAGAAGAACCGTGTCATGGCAGACAAGCAATTTCTGTGACCACATAAATACTTACATCTGGCCACCTAAGCACTCAGACTGCAACGCCCTTGATTATTATGCATGGAGAGCTGTTGAGCGATGAGCGAAAGACCAATAAAACTCCTTGCAACACCAAAGATGAACTGAAGGCAAGGATTATAGCAGCATTCAAAAAATTAAACAAGTAGAAATTCCAGAAGAGTTGCAGGTGATTCCGAAGTCGTCTGGAGGCTGCGGTTGAAGTGGTGATTTTATTGAATAGAGTTACTCTTTAGTATTTCAAGATATGTATGTGTAATTTAAGTAAATAAATGTTTTAAAATTAGATGTGAGGTGTTTTCTCAATTTTGTGTAATTTAGAGATAATATATATATATATATATATATATATATATATATATATATATATATATATATATATAATATTTCATTATTGTTAAATAAACATCCAGACATACACTTTCTTGTTTCTTGTCATCAGATGTGATAATGTGAGATGATTTATGGTGACCTCTTATCCTCAGATATCCAAACACATTCTCCTTAAATAAAGTTTTGTTATTCATTCTAACCTGAAAATGCCGAACACAGATGTTCTTTCGGCGAAATGCGTCATTTATAGTTGTTCCAATTTGTATCATACACACACATACACACACACATACACACACACGCACACACATATATATATATATATATATATATATATATATATATATATATATATATACATACAGTAGTGGCCATAATATAAGGAACGGAAACAACAAAGACATAAATATATGTATTACTTAAAAAGTAATGCATGATTAGCAATGAAATTTTTACCGAATAAAGATTAGGGTGTAATGCATAAATATTATACATAATAGTTTTTTTTTTTAAATAAAGATTAAATTGAACAAAGGAAATAAGCTACTGGACAAAAGTTAGAAAGAACAGTAAGATATATAATCCAGTGTTCTTGATATTTTTATTTTTACAAAATAG
>OZ010591.1:100182861-100207861 GCA_963932145.1 Acanthosepion lycidas
ATTACCTGCCAAGTATTAGGTTGGTGCAAAAATAATGTCGTTTTTCTCACCTAGTAACATACGACATGAACGACATTATTTTTGCAACAACCTAATATTTGTCTTCAAGAAATTGAAAAAAAAATTTTTTAGAAATACCTGGATTTAAAATCCTGAAGGATCAGAATCCAGACAAATGGTCTTTGGGAGAATTTGAAATACTCTTTTAAATACTGAAGAACATGGAGATGGTGAACCGAACGAGCTCTATGTAGAAAGGAAAAAAATGCCTTATTATAATTCTTCCCTCTCCGGGAGAGAACACGTTATCTAGCGTGATCAACCGTCTGAACAAGGTCAGCACGCTTGTGACCTCACACTAGCACAACCAACGACGGCATCTAAGGGTTCCGTCTACCCAATTTCACTTATAAGGTCAAAATTCCAAAGCCGTTGAGATATAAATGTGAGTCGCGCAGTGACTCTTATCCGAGGATTTTAGTCTACTAGGCAGACGTCGACTCAGGCACACTTGTCTTTTTTTAACACCCACAGAACCCACCGGTAGTTTATACTGAAACTACGCTGATCGCACCTTAGTTACAGTGGGGGAGTGACTGTTATCTAGCCTGGTCGACAGTATCGACAAGGCCGGCACGCACAAACACTCGGCCACGATGGTTTGTTAGCACAACTAGTTCTGCCTACCCAATTTCACTCACAAGGCTTGAGACAAACCGTGGTATGGTTTTCAGGAACTTTCCAAATGTGTCGCACGCTGGGATCACCTTCTCCAGACCGATAACATAAAGAATTCAGCTTCCTGACAAATCGACCCACGTCTTTTGGTCAGAAAGCTAATATGTATATATATATAGAGAGAGAGAGATAGATAGATAGATAGATAGATAGATAGATAGATAGATAGATAGATAGATAGATAGATAGATTGGTTAGCTAAGGAAAACAATGCTAAATGTATTGCAACTTCGCACCATCTTCCTCTTGAATGTAGAGGGGAAATATTCAATATTATTTGGTGTGCTTGCCTGTCGAATGACGGACTTTCTGCCAGGTCACCATTATATAAAAACAGCTGTTCAAAAGTCCGGGATACCTGGCTTCCCCGCCTGTCTGGATCATCCACACATGATTTGGAACTCAATTCTTTCAGCCAAACAAAATAAAACTAAGCTTCGTATAATTTGGCTTGGTCTCGCGAATGCGTATGGCTCAGTTCCTCATGCGCTTATTCGAACGTCCCACGAATTTTTTAATTTCACTATTAAGGTCGGGGAAATTATAATGAAATATTTCAAAGCAGCAGTTCAGTGCGAGATAGGGTGTAAGATTACATCACTTCTTTGCATTATGTCTATAGAACTCATATTACGGGTTGCGGTGGACACCGCAATGGGAGTGATGACTAAGAATAAAATGGGCCTACCACCTTCTGTTCATGGATGGCATCAACATTCTGGTCACGTCTATGGTCGGTGCCGATAAACTGCAGAAGCGCTACCATAAGCTCTTCACGTGGATGTACAAGGGGAAATTATTTAAGGGAGTCCTTGCTCGTCATATGATGGATTTCCTGCTAGGTAATCATTATATAATAACAGCTGTCTAAAAGCCTGGGATACCTGGTTTCCCCGGCTGTCTGGAACATTCACACATGATTTTGAACACAATTCTTTAAGCCAAACAAAATAAAACTAAGCCTCGTGTAATTTGGCTTGATCTCGCGAATGGGTATTGATCAGTTTCTCATGAGCTAATTCGAACGTCCTCGAAGTTTTCAATTTCCCTGGTAAGGTTGGAGAAATCGTAATGAAATATTTCAGAGCAGCGTTTATCCAGTTCACCGTTGGTGAATGCACCGTCAAGTTGCAAGAGATTTCGGTTTTAGGATCGTGTGTTTGATTTCACCAATTCTTTTCGTTATGTTCATGGAACACCTATTAAAGAGTGAACAGGACAGGAGTGCAAAAGGAGTGATGACTAAAAAAAAAATGGTCCTTCCTACTTCCAGAGCTTTCATGAATGGCCTCACCATTCTGGTTCCTTTTAAGATCGGTGTTTACCATTAATCATAGACACTGTCAGAGAAATTCGCTTCTGCTTCGAGGTGACATGATCCCGACTGTCAAAGAGAAATCAGCGAAAAGCCTAGGACGCCTGGATGAAATTCGATTGATTGATCGGAACCGAGGTAAAGAGATGCAGAAAGTGGCACTAGATGGACTTGAATCCATCGAAAGAACACACATCTCTCAGGCAAGGTGATGGCTTGATGTTACCAACACGGTTTGCTACCCTGCCGTTGCAGGTGTATGATATTAATCTGTCACGCATTCAGCGAACGCAACAGGGTATCAACACTGTTGCGTCCGCTGAATGCATTGCCAACACATTGGGAACAGTGCCATAGCCTGTTCAACTGTCGAACGCTCTGTCTTTGGAAGAGAGGAATCCGGACGAGGCTTTACCGAAGGGTAAGGTTTCGTCCGGGGCGGTAGACAGGCCCGGACCCGTTTATGCGGGTTCTACGGAAATATTTTTAACCGAGGCTAGAGGCTCGGAGAGCCCGCGGTAAACTCGGTCTTGTGCCACAGACATCCCTCGTTAAATATTAACAGTGTATCAACAAGTACCTGTGCAAGTTGCTTGAACTTCCCCCCTGCTCCTCAAAAGTAGAATTCTATACCAATGCCGGAAATCTGCAACTTCCCATCTCCTCATTGGTGGAGGAGTTTAAGTTTCGGGAAGGTATGCCTTCATAATATGATGAAGCCTCAGCCGCTGAGTTCGTCCACAGAATACAGCCAGATATCACAACTGGTACCAAGTGGCTGACAGTGGAATCCACCCAAGAAGCAGAATCCAGCTTGCGAACCAATGATATTATTGGGGGGGGGTGACCCAAACCAATCGAGATATGGTTATTGAAGAAATCGGGAATTTCGAGGTAGAGCAGCGAACAGATAATGCTGTTTCTCAGTCCAAGCAATTTGCTCAGACTAAATGGAAAGATATTGATCCGATGAAGCTATCATGGAATACCGATGCATTATCTGATCGTTGGAATTTTACGTCGCGTGCTCTCCGCATGCTTACAATCACTGCAGATGTACACGTGGCATCATAACAAAGTACTGGAAGTGATCATGCACTTAGTCAGTACACAGTGTGAAGCATCCAGCAAGCAGCCTGTAACGGCCAGAGAACCGTTTTCACAAAGAAAGTGAACGCTTTGTACGGTAAACTCAAATAACTCCCAATATGACGCTAGTGATTGAAGCCCATGATTGGCGTATGTCAGTTGATCATAGAATACCTCTTTCTATTTGAATATAGTAAAAGTTCTATTCAAATTAGTGAAGGGTTCTATTTAGATATAGTGAAGGATTCTATATAATTATAGTGAATAATCATATTAAAATAAGGTTGGGAAGGTACTCCTTCGATTGGAGTTTCGGCTGATGATTTCATTCGGAGGTTACAGCCAGATGGTCGGCAGTAGAAGCCACCCAAGAAGTAGAATCCAGTCTGCGAACCGAGGAAATTCTGGGGATCACCCAAACCAATCCATCTGGACTGGGAAGTAAAATGGAACCAGTTTTTCTTCAAAGAGGGTTCAAATGAAAAACGATACATCGTGATTGAAGAAATCAAGAATTTCGAGGAAAACAGCTACTGCTGTCTCTCAGTTAAAACAATATGCTTGGGCTACATAGGAGTGATATCGATCTGATGAAGTTATCATGGAATACCCTGATTGCAACGGAGCCTTTGGCAATATCATTCTGCCTGCGAACTACCTATGATCGCCTACCAAATGCGACTAACCTCACGCTGTGGGGGGACGCTGACATAGATGTATGCGCATTATGTCAAAGTGATCGAGGCATTTTACGTCACGTGCTCTCTTCAGTGGCCGCAATCACTGCAGATATATACGAGGTGTCATAACAAAGTGCTGGAAGACGTGAAACACATCTGTTTACCTTCCATTCTACGTCATTGATAACGGTCGCTACGAGCGGGTTGTGTATTGGTTAACGATCAAAAGCAATTGCATAAAAACATCGAATAGACTGACACGACTGCACAAAAAACAATAACATGTCCGGTGGCCAAAGCTACTGGTGGCGTCAGGGGTGGCAGCATCACCTTAGCAACCGAAACTGTGTTACCTCCCCTAATTGGAGGCTCATGAGGGAAGGGTATCGTACTGCTAGTTAGCAGCAAATCGAGCTTGCTAGACAGATGCTTCCTTCGTAGTATAGCACGTCAAGCTATATGTCGGTTCCGTGTAGGTTACAGGTTCGATTCCTGTCAAGTACGCATATTCCCTATGAATTTTTTCGGATATTCAGACCGGTAAATGTTGTTAATACTATTTATTATTAACAGAGCATTTACTTAAATATTTGTGTGCATATAAATAACGTATAACAATAAAATATATATATATATATATATGAAGAAATATAGTTTTAAGTTGTGCTACATTTATGGGATAAAGTGCTGAATATCAGAGATAGAGCGTATGTGTGTATATATATATATATATATATATATATATATAACAGTGAACATTGAAGTCAACACTCAGAGGCGACAGGCTGTTTCATGCTTAACGCAATCGTCAGGTGTTCTGACGATTGTGTCTAGTATAAAACAGCCTGTCGCCTCTGTGTGTTGACTTCAATGTTCACTTATATATATATATATATATATATATATATATATATATATATATGTCTGTGTGTCCAATCAAACTCACATTTTTAACTTTCCTTCTCGCTGCTTAACATGTAACCCTCCATTTTAAGTTATTTTATAGGTTTTATGACTTTTCCTATCTTGACCCATTCTTTTTCCCATGTTTACCTGACGCATGCTGACCCGACCCATGTTGTCCTCTATCTCCCTCCTTTCGGCATTATTCTTTTCTTTGTCCTTTGTGCGAATTACGACTGTATTTTATGTTTTAAGCATATCAGCAAGGCGCTTTTCCTTATATTAAGATTTGTATTAAGTTTTCATTTCAAGCAACGGCCATTTTATTTCATTTCCCTGGATTTTTATCTAATATTATCACCTGACTTAAGTATTTGTTTTCTTGGACCTTTTCCAGATCTTTATCTTGCAATTTTATGATCTCATTCGGAACATTATAACTGAACAAATAATTCCGTTTTAGTTTTCTTCCTTTATAAACCTACCTTGAGACTTTCTCTATTTTTGTCACTTCGCATTTTTTGTAATGTCTCCGGTGATTGCGATATTAGTCAAATGCCATCTGAAAGTCCTGACTTATTTAAATATTTCCCATGTATATATTTACTCGCATTCGTCCTTTGTTCATTTTCCAAAAGACCATCTCAAGGATTGAAGTAAATACTGGCATCGTATCTTCTTTCTTTATTCATTCTCCAACCTTTATTTTATCCGTGTCTTTCTTTAGGCAAATCATTGTTTTACTGTTTATATTATATATCTCAATAGTATTTATGTCATATTGGTGTGCATGAACAAACCACAATAATAGACAAACACACACATATACAGATATGTGTATATAAACAAAGAATTGTGCCCACAGATGAAGAAAATAGATTTAAATAGAATGGACGTCATTATTTTTACCTTGAAGAGACCCTTTGGGTCAACACTTTCTCCAAATTTGATCGTTGGCGAGCAGCAGGAAACAATCAAAGACACATTTGTAAATAACGAATGAGGCGGGAAAATTGGAACAGGATTAAAATGGATTTTAATTGTAAATAAATAAATGCGTATTTTGTTTTTAGTCGTTAATTTATTTCTAATTAAAATCTATTTTCCAAGTGATTGTGGAAACGGTCTCCTCAAGGTTAAATAATGACGTCCATTCTGTTTAAATTATATATATATATATATATACATATATATATATATATATATATATATATATATATATATATATGTATATATGTATATATATATATATATATATATATATATATATATATATATATATAAAGAAAGACTTGTACCCACAGAAAAAAATCGATTTAAATAGAATGGACGCCATCTTTTACGCTAGATAACGTGCTCTTTACCTGAAACTGTAGATCAGCATAAACCGCAGGTGGGTTCTGTGTGTTTTGGGCAAAGCCAAATGTGCCTGAGCAAGCGTCTGCAATGGGGATTAGCTAAATACCTTAGTAGACTGACATCATCGGATTCGAACGGTTGCGTCATTTACACTACATATTTTCATTCATTCCTGGTCTTTTGAATAGAAATAGAGATTTATTTCTTTTTCCTTGTTTAAAGTGGAATTTCCAGTTTCTTCGAAAGTCTTCTTATTCTTTTTCGCTCTCAGTAACTTTTTACATCTTATTTATCATTATCTTTGGGCTCAATTGATTATATATATATATATATATATATATATATATATATATATATATATATATATATATATATATATATATTAAGTTATAAGGAACTTGGTAAACCGAATTGGTAAATCCAAAGAGGATGAAATCCTGAGCGCTCAATGTTAGGACAGAGCTAATATGTAATGAAAAACAAACCACTTTAATGTACCATTACGATAATTTATTTCACCTAAATCCTTTTTTAAGGATTCAGGATCATCGGGTAAAACTTCCAACAACGAATTGAGAAAAAAATGGGATTAGAAATTGGTGGGTAGTGTAATTTTTGTAATTTAATAGAGGGGGTTGAGAGTGGTAGTTAAAAAGACAATGTAAAGTATAGGGAGGGGTTAATTTTATATCTCTCTTAAGTATGTTTTATATTGGAGTAGGAGGAGTGACAGAACCTTGACCTCTTTAGATGGTTAATAAAACGGAAATGAATTGTAGAAAATGTATACACGTGAGTCTTATGGTAAAGAGAGAGATAGGGGGAGGGGGAAAGAGAGATGGAGTTGTTATAATTTTGTTTTAACAAAATTATGTAAAAGATAGTTTACAATGTTTGATAGAAAATTCGATGTCTGAAAAAAAAATTTGTTATTAACTTAAATGTTTAATTTTTTAAGTAAATAGTTTCAGGACTAAATTAAACATATTTATCTAGGACATAAAGAAATATTTAAAATTTTAATAGTTTATTCACCCGACTAATTGTATTTCCACAATATAAAAAAAAAATACAAAAATAACAATAACATCTATTTTAATATTTAAAATTAATTTATGAATGTAATTTATTTATTATATTGGTAAACTAAATTAAAGATTAGGTTTCATTATTTAATAGAATTTGAGGTTAATATTAATTTTCATTTATTCATATATGTCTCACAAATGTATTCATGTGAATACCTACATACATACGATCATTAACAAGTCAAAAAAAAAAAAAAAAAACATAGAAACACTTGAGATAATTTACACAAAAATTCATTTATCCTCGTACATAAACTATATATACATTTTACAATCTTTATCTATATTTCAAAATATATATAGATTTCACAGTTAAAATTTAATTTTATCAATGTGATTTCGGAAGTGTTTCATTTTAAAGGAATTTAGCTAATATTATTACTATTATTAATAGTCAAAGAATGCTATATTTAAATTTAAATTATCAATTTAGAAATGAAACTCCCTTCAGAAGAAAACAAAATTTAAACTATAGAATATTACAAAAGAAGGACATTACAAATTAAGAAAATAAATTAAAATGTCATTAGAAAGACCCAATATTTCATTTAAAATCAATTCATGCACGTACGCACATATATACATACACACACACACACATATATATATATATATATACATATATACATACACACACACACACACATATATATATACACATATACATACATACATACGATCATTAACAAGTCCAAAAAAAAAAAACCCATAGAAACACTTGAGATAATTTACACAAAAATTAATTTAACCTCGTACATAAACTATATATACATTTTACAATCTTTATCTATATTTTAATATTTGAAATATATATAGATTTCACAGTTAAAATTTAATTTTATCAATGTGATTTCGGAAGTGTTTCATTTTAAAGGAATTTAGCTAATATTATTACTATTATTAGACTGAAAATAGGTTTTTAAAGTGATAGAAGCACGCAAAAACAAAAACAGCAACACGTAAAAATATTTATCCTAAACACGGTCATAATGTACTGGCCGTATGCTGAAATAAAGAATATATCTACTTTTTCTTGTTAATGGTAATTCTTCTTCAGACGAAAGATGTTTTCATATCCTAGATCATGCATCTTCTTTGACATTTGCAATTTCAAGGACATTTACAAGAGGGATCTGAAACGCACAGGCATCGATTCTTGTAGCTGGAAACAACTAGCAGACGATCGCAGCGGCTGGCTCCATGCCGTTCAAGAACTCAAAAAGGGCGGGAAGAAGGTGTAACCAAATGCTGGAGATATGAACTCCGTTTCACAAACCAGATTTTTCTGTCACACCTCCAGAAAAGAGTGCTTTGCAAAGATTGGTTTATTAAGCCACTTCAAATGCTGCTCACAAAAGGACTGAATGTTTGACCAAAATGGCGTGAGATAAATAGTTGTTTACTAGAAAAAATATAGTTGACAGCGTAATTTAGTAAAGGTATTGAACTCAACCAACTCTTTTATCCATTAGGCCTTGGCTGCCTCAGAGGTGAACAAAAACTTGGAGAGTTGAGTTAAAGAGAGATAGCTGAGACATCCGGAAGAGGCATGGCACGTGGAAATAGAATAATCTACTCTGGTGAACGAAATAAAGGGTCCGAGGCGTGTGATACTATAAAGTGTCACTGGTTGTAGTTGAAAGGATTAATGAGATACTATTGTGCGACATTGGTACTATGAAAATGATTAAAAGGGTTCGTGTGAAAACCCCGTATAGGATTTAGAGAATTGAAAGGGTTGAAAACGTTTAGATGAAAAATGGAACAAAAAAAAGAGAGATTTTTTTTCCTTTCTGATAACCAAAATAGCAGAATGAAGGAATGTTGGGTTCAAAATATGATATGAGAAATATAAAATGTAAACTGTTGGTCAGCTAAAGAACAAATAGAATTGTTATGATTCCCAAGCCGATAATGCAAACAATCTGAAATATGGTTTTATAAACATGCAACGTGTACAAGATTTTTAATCGGTCATATTAAAAAGCTGACAACAAAGCAAAGTCTTTGTTGTCAAGGTTGTGACCCAGATCTTATTAAAAACAGAAGGATGACTCGATTTTCTCATTTGGAATCTGGGCCGATTGACGTCTAGGACAAAGAAAAAAATTTATAAACACAAGTTTGTTGTAGAAGAATTTGAATTTATTGTTTTGAATAAATGTCCGACCACTGGGCGCTTTGTTTGAAGGCCACTATCGAATCTCCCAAATTGGAGAGATAATTAATGAATTGATATGAATATTAACGAATTGATATGAATATTAATGAATTGATATGAAATATTAATGAATCTTGAAGTGCGATAGGAGGCGGGCGAAATAAATATAAACGGGCGCTTAGGCGATCTAAAAAGCAAAAACCAGGAGAAGCCAGCAGAAGCCGGGCGGAAAGCAGAAAGAAGTCATGTAACCTGCTGCTGAGAGACTTCCCGACCTTTTTAATTTTTTTTTTTTTAACCCTTTTTCAGTTTTAGAAGTGTTGCGATAGAGATTTTAACGGGAAGGGTTAATTTTGTTGTATCAAGAACTGTATAAACCAATTGAAAATTAACCCGGCAACCTTCTTCGTAATTTTGTTGTCATTTTTATTTTCGCCGTTGGAAACGTTCTTTGTGTTTTTGTAGCACCGTTTCGCATAGGTTAGACCCAGAATTCGAGTAGGGACGAAATTCGATCTTCACTGCTCTATGATCAAGAAACACAACGTGGCGCAGAAGCATTAGTTGACCGGTGACAGTACAGACTAGCGTGGAAAGAACCCAGGATCGAGTTGAACCAGCCGTGTTATAGGCGTGCAACGTCGAAACACCATAAATATGACAACATGAGAACAAATGTCCAAATGTAAATAATGTAAATTATTGTTTTGCCAACTCATTTTTACCTGGACTCACACCGAGTATGCCGATATTGTTTACTGAATAAATCTCCCGGAAACCCCTAAATATTTACTATCGAAAAAGTTGATTCCCACAGCATAATGTAGACTAAGATATAAACACCCCGCAACAATAGAAAAATGATGAAGGATCTTTTTTAAGCATATCATCCCAAGCAATGCGGGAGTGCCACTAGTACGCAAGGGGCTACAGAGAGTGAGAGCAAAAGTAAAGAGGAGTGTTGAGGAAAGTGTAAAGGACGGGAACCGAGATCAAGTTATCAGAAGATATCAGTTGACATTAGATTTGAATATCTGAAGATTATAGCTATCATGGAAGCAAGAGGAAGGGGGTTCCTCTGTCGGGAAGTGATAGATAAGAAGCTAGTGAAATTGAAGTTTTAATTGGAATTTGATCATAAAAGGCATCTTATATAATATATATTTTAAATATTCTTACTCGTCTCTTACAGAATTTAAATTGTGGTACTAGTTTTCTCCTTTACGTTAGAGATTTCCTCACTTCCTATAAAATGATTGTAAAGAATGAACGGCCGTACGGAATGGCGCGGAATTGTGAATTAAAAGGAGACAACATTTACAGTCTTCATCATTTGACGTTAGAAGAAAATTAAATGGCATGTCTAAGATTAAAGAATTTAGTTAAAACATTTGCGGAGAGAGCAGAAAACGGGATTAATTGTGACGAAGATTTCCAGCCTTAAGGGCATTAGTTAAGGAAGACGCAGTTAAAGTTACTCTGGGGACTTGTTAGAACCTGATGATGACTTATGAAAACCGATTACAGTCTTTGAGAGCTAAGAGAGATTTAGCAACTGATTATTAATATATATGTCTGAATAATTTCGAACATGCCTTTTGAGATAAAACTGAAAATAATATATCAATGATTTGTTTCCATATTTTTCCTTGATTGTTATTTTCAGAGTTCTTTTTTTATATGTCAGTAGAATCAAAAGAAAGCTCCCTTTAAGGAAAATATAGAAGTCTTATGAATAATTATATATATATATATATATATATATATATATATATATATATATATATATATATATATATATATATATATGTTATACATATATATATGTTTGTGTGTTTGTGCTTCCCTGTTAGAAGTGTTAATTTTGTTTTAAATTTATCTTCAGCATTTTTGAAAACGACCGCAAATTTTTTATTTCGATATATAATTTCTTGATTACTGATATGAAAATTACATTCCAACCTCTTTAAATTTACGTTATTTTCTCGGAACATATGGAAATTTATTCATCCCTTTTGCATTTGACATTCGTATGAGTTTCAGTTCGGCCATAATGGAGCCGAAAATGCAAATAATAAATTTTTCTGAGGATGAACAAACGGTAAGATTCTGATTTCAAAAATTAGCAAGTGGACAGTTCAGTTAAAAAAAAAAAATTAAACAGAAAAGTGGCGGGTTTGAACAATCAACCAGTGATGAATATATGTAAGAAAATTATTCAGAAATATCATTTAACATCTCAGAGCCAGGCTCAATTGAATTGAATAATTTGAACCTATTTAAGAATGACTAACAAGAACAAATTCGAAAATTGAGAGGTATTTGAATCGGATCAGATGAAGACATGCATCCTTTCTGTTCGGCCGAATATGATCAAATATGAACTGAAAAGAAAATCTTGTATATAGTTAGAACTGTTTCACAAAATGTCTGGATTCGGGGTAATGTCAAAACATCAGCTAAAGTTTGTCGTATAATTCTTGGTTGTTTGTTTGTTTTTGTTTACCGGCATATCAGCATCTCTATAGGTTAATGCCGAAAATTAAATATTTTCTACGCAATTTTAAAATATTTTTGTTTAATAATGGTTTTAATAATTCAAGTTTCATAAAATAATCTACTGGATGCTTTGTTACACATCCTCAGTAATGTTTCTAGTCGAGGTTCATTAGGGGTTTCGGGTTTTTCAACATCATATCACCTCTCCACGGTGACCCAGCCAATACTGATCGGGTATCGATTTGTGTACCTTCCTTACTAATTAACACAAAAAAGGGGAACAAGTGGATTCATGCCTTTCCCAAGGGTATTTGCGCGTTTGAATATAATGAACCAGACGGAAATTGGAACTCGGGTCCCCGATTAGTAATTCCTAATCATTATCTTTTATACCACCCGCACATCCAAGATTACAGCATCTGGTATTCCCAAGCTGTCACCCATCTAGGTACTGACCAAGCTTGACGTTGCTTAAATTCGATGATCGTAAAAGAACTGATGACCCGGCGTGATGTGGCTGTATCATTTTTGTAATGTGGATGTGCAACATGAACAGTTTTACTATTTACATTATTCGGACTGTTGTCCTCATCTTTGTCACCATATTTATTACAACGTTTCAGCAGTTGTACGCTCCGGCCTTCTTCAGCTGGTTGGAATGTTGAACTGAACCCTTTACGTCACTTACTGGGGTATACTTTTCTAGTTCCACGTGTCATATTTTTAATGGATTTCAGTTATCAGTTTTCTCCTGTTAATTTCCCTCTCCAAGTTCTCCCCTGCCTTAACTGGGTATTGAACTCACACGCTTTGGGTCCCGTCAGTGGATCTAACCAACGCTTTTATCCTCAAGGACACATGGCACAGTAGATAAAGGCGTTAGTTAGATCCAGTGACAGGAACCAAAGCGTGTGAGTTCAATACCAGGTTAAGGCAGTGAAGAACTTTAACAGATGATTGATAATTGACATCCATTAAAACATGACACGTAGAACTAAAAGAGTCTCCCCCAGTGAGCGAAATAATGGGTTCAGTTCGACATTCCAACCACCTGAAAAAGGTTGGAGTGTACAACGGCCGAAAATTTGTAATAAATATGGCGATAAAGATGAAGACAATAGTTCGAATAATGTAAATAGTGTACATAATACCTCATCTCATAAATATAGACAGATACTGAAAGGCCGAAACGTTGTATTAAATATGGCAACAAAAATGAGGACAATAGTCCGAATAATGTAAATAGTGTACATAATACCTCATCTCAGAAATATAGATAGATACTTAAAGGCCGAAACGTTGTGATAAATATGACGAGAAAGATGAGGACAATAGTCCGAATAATGTAAATAGTGTACATAATACCTCATATCAGAAATATAGACAGATACTGAAAGGCCGAAACGTTGTAATAAATATGGCAACAAAGATGAGGACAATAGTCCGAATAATGTAAATAGTGTACATAATACCTCATCTCAGAAATATAGACAGATACTGACGGGCCGAAACGTTGTAATAAATATGGCAACAAAGATGAGGACAATAGTCCGAATAATGTAAATAGTGTACATAATACCTCATATCAGAAATATAGACAGATACTGAAAGGCCGAAACGTTGTAATAAATATGGCAACAAAGATGAGGACAATAGTCCGAATAATGTAAATAGTGTACATAATACCTCATCTCAGAAATATAGACAGATACTGACGGGCCGAAACGTTGTAATAAATATGGCAACAAAGATGAGGACAATAGTCCGAATAATGTAAATAGTGTACATAATACCTCATATCAGAAATATAGACAGATACTGAAAGGCCGAAACGTTGTAATAAATATGGCAACAAAGATGAGGACAATAGTCCGAATAATGTAAATAGTGTACATAATACATAAAATATAGACAGATAATGAACAGTTTTATGCACATCACTTCACACTTTCGTACATCTCTGATATTTCTTGACAGACAAGAATATCAATTAAAGACGATTCCATTACTTTAATCAATTGGTTCTATGAATATAAATTTTGGGTAAAGATGTAAAATAGTCATTCCTTACCCACTATTATAGTTTTATCGTGACTTGGTAGTTGAGGATAAATAAATAAAAAATTGTCTGCAAATTAAACTACGTCGTACGTTCATTGAATAAAGAGTCGGCTTTAGACGAAATCATAGAAGTAAATAAGCTGAAACTATTTTATATGTTAATTCCAATTTTTATTTACTGCGGGCTTATATTTTTCCTTGTGTGTTTGTTGCTATGAACATTTTCAAAACGCGAAGACTAGATTTACAACTTTCAATACGTGTTTTTACACTTGCGTTCATATATATTGTTTATACGTTTATTTGTATATCGACAAGCAGTAATTCTTTGGTATAATCCAAACGAGTCCTATTAACAAAATATATAATTGTAAATATTAAATATTAGATATTAAAACTGACTTTAAAAAGCGCTCAATATTTATTTTCATTAAACAGAGCTAAGTTTGTCGTACAATTGGAATTAAGATACCATAAGTTAATCACCCTTTTCACGTGCGAATTTTAAAATTTAAAACTTATCAGTTTGTATAAGGGAACTGGTTAGTTGGAGAAGGAAAGAGAGAGAAAGAGAACGACAGAGGGGAAGAGATGACAGAAGTTATAGTTACAGGAAGTCATGTGGGGTATTATATTATGGAGGTAGGAGTGGTCAGGGGCAGAGAACCCGATGAGCTGACCTACATCTTTATGGTCACAAGTTTGATTCAACGGGCATCCACAGAAATTAATGAAAAAAATGAAAAAAAACTGATTTGTATAAAATATCAAGCGATAAACTTAGTAGGATAAAAGAGAGATAATTCAGAATAATTGCTGTGTTAAATTTATCCACATATCAGAACAGTAAAAATTAAAGAAAGTGTTTTAAAGATTTGGAGGAAATTTGAATATACATGCGTACACATATGCGTAGAGAACATCTATACACGTAGCTGGGCACTCGTATTTGAGTATACAGGCTAGTAGGACAATCCCTATTCCAGACGCTTCAGTTGGTGCTTTTGTGTTTATTCAACAACCACGGAGCCCACCAGTGGCTTATACTCCAACTATGCCGTGCAGACCTTAGTTACAGTTTCTGTGAAAGAGCGTGTTATCTAGCGTGATCAACAATTTGAACAAGGACAGCACGCTCAAACCCTCGGTTTCGTCTACCTAATTTCACTCACAAGGCTTGAGTCAACCCATGGTATTGTCTTCAGGCAAATGCCGCACACTTTGGATCGACCCCTCCAGTCCGAGAACATCAGGAAGTCTCCTTCTTCACAAATCGGCCATTGTGACATTCGAACTCGGGTCTCATGGTCAGAATGTGAACTCGGTTACATATATATTAGGTTGGTGCAAAAATAATGACGTAATAATGTCGTTTTTTGATGTTAAAAAATACGTCAAAAAACGACATTATTACGTCATTATTTTGCACCAACCTAATATATATATATATATATATATATATATATATATATATATATATATATATATATATATATACGTCTGATTGAATAAATTTTAAATATTATATCTGCTTATTTTATCATAAACCTTTCATATTCACGTATATTTAACACACGGAAAAATATTCGTGAATATTAAAGGATTATTTTAAAAATAAGCAGGCATAATGTTTTAATTTACTCAATTAGACATCCCTAAATACACAAATAAATAAATAAATAAATATATATATTTTTTTTTTTCTCGAGAACTCGAAGGTGACATAAGAAAAAAAGTTGAAAAAAATAAAAACGATGCATCTATTTCAAATATAGGCAGGCAGGAGAAATAACGTTTGAAGTAATAAAAATATTGGATTGTTTACATTGCGAATATGACACTGAGTAGATATGGGCGATATCTGCACGCAGATATGCGTTAAAAGGCAAAATAAAACTTTCCAGGGCTTTTCGCTCGCGGTGGCCGAGCGTTCCAAGGCCCACTGGATCAAAACGGTGTTTTTTTTTTCTACAAAGCAGGACGGAACTTACACACACACACACACACACACACACAAACAAACACACACACACACACACACATATATAAATATATATATATATATATGTATATATATATATATGTATGTGTGTGTTTTTCTATAAAAGCAGACAGAAGTTACACACACATACAAACACACACACACACACACACATATATGTGTGTGTGTGCCTCTTTTCCTACAAAGCAGACGAAGTTAAACACACACAAATATATATATATATGTGTGTATTAGTGTGTGTATCTGTGTTTTTCCTACAAAAGCAGACGGAAGTTACACATACACACACAGACGCACACGCACAGCCGCATATATATGTTTGTGTGTGTGTGTGTGAGTGTGTGTGTGTGTTTTCCTAGGAAAGAAGACAGAAGTTACATTTATCTATGAGTGTGTGTGTGTTTATGTGTCTGTGTCTCTGTGTGTGAGTGTTTTTCCTAGAAAAGCGCACGGAAATTACACACACACATACACACATACACACATACATACATACATACATACATATATATATATACATATATGTGTGTCTGTGTGTGTGTTTGTGAGAGAGAGAGAGCGGGGGAAAAATGTGTGTAAATTCTGTGTGCTTTTGTAGGAAAAAAAAACACCATCTGATCCTGTGTCTTGGGTTACTCTCACACCGCGATCGAACATACTAGGAAGCTTGTGTGTGGGGGGTGTATGTGTGCGTGTGTGTGTGTGTGTATGTGTGTGTGTGTGTGTTTGTGCTTCCTTTCAAATTAGATAATGTAGAAGGTAATCTTAACTTTTCCTTGAAGTCCATTTTCATCGCTCAGTGGTTTGACATTTCTAGCCGGTTAAATCAAATCTCACATCAGTGAATTAAAGTTTCCTTTTTGGTTCCATGAACATTGACTGGGAATTTATGATTACAAGAAGAAATATCTGATAAACTGTGACTTCATTTGGAATTCCTCCTCTGTGACGAGAAAAGCTACGAACGACAGTTAATATCGGTCAGGTATTGTTAGGAGAGTGAGCTTCACCAACATCTTCGATGTCGAAAAAATACGGACACGTTATCTGATCAGCACACGTTATCTGATCAGCTGTTAATTTCGCAGGACCTTGACTATCGTAGCTATCCACAACATCGCCTCCTTCATAGCTCTTATAAAACATTAATTCTTTTTGGAAGGGTTAACATAACTTCGCCTCCTTTATAGCTCAAATATGTCGTGCAGTTCAATTTATATTACAATGAATTATCCATACAAAAGTAAATGTGTAAAGTTAATGATATAAAATGACGAAATCCCTTCGCTAACAAAATTTTAAAGGTGCATTAACCTACTATTCACTCAATGAATGTTATGACCCTTGTTTGTTTTTTTTAAATTATAATCTGTATAAGGTCTTCCTTAAATACCAAAAACATGCCTCAAGTTGACTGAATGCGCAGTCGAATGTACTTGCATATTTAAGAGGCCTTGCTGTTGTAGTTTATCATGTTACCCAGGATCCCCATTTCGAGAGGTACAGCCGGCGTATTCTGAAGACCCAGCCGACAGGACGATCGATCAGCCTGGGTATTACTGATAATTAATAATAAATCCTAGTATGGGGTCTAGACTCTTTAGGATCGCCTCGCTGCAAAGTTAAATAAATGTGGTGAAAAAACACACTTGTATTATGTTTCTTACTATATTTTTGTACTTATTCCATGAAGTACATTAGAAAGTATCCACACATCACTAATATTTTGTAGCTACTTAATTGAAAATGAAATGTCTTTTTGAGAATTCTGTCTCTGGGCGCCTAATGAAAACACTTCGAAAGTGACAAGAAAAGTAAGATGATTCTGTTTGGAAATGTTTTACTCTGTCAAACTTCTCCACTTTCCTAATAGTAAATATATTCTTGTGGAAGGTTGGAAGTTTGAGTGGGTGAAAAATTTTAGTCTTGTAAAAATATTCAACTCCTTGGGAAAGAAATCGAAAAGGAAAAGAAGAAAGCGAATAAAGTGTAAATTCAATATTTTTATGTTCCAGAAATAGATGCAGTGGTTAACAATTATTTTTTTTTTTTTCAATTTTGTAGTCCTCTTTCTTCGTACGATAGGGTATTGACGAGACATAGAAAATTTTCTTACTGGTTACAAAACTTACTGTTACATCCATGCTTACGACCATATCACGGGGAAACACGAGTTCCCGTACGACCACCGAGCGTCGAGACTGGTCAATATCTAAATGCGTAATCGCTTGGGAAACTAGATGCTGTAAGCTTGGATGTGCTGTGGTGTATGTAATGGATAAGGGTTCAGAATTATTAATCGGAGAGCTGAGTTTCAATCGTAGTTGGGTTCGTCATATTCAATTAATTGCAAATAACTTTTGGAAAGGTATGAATCCATCTCTTCTCCATGTGTGTTAAATGTTAAGACTTGTATCGCTAAATCATTAGTATCTTTCCCACTAAAAAAATCGTACATTCTAAAAGTATTTTCTGGCTTTATATATAACTTGCAAGCCGTAAAAAAAAAACAATCAAACTTCTTCTCAAACTATAACGCTGACTCTTGCTTGCTGCTTCTTGCGGTCTGTCTGTCTACTTGATACATTATATATGACTCACGTTCGGGCGTCATAGTAGATGATATACTAGCGAATATTAAACACAACATTTTAGCCCAGTCCGGAGATATTTAAAAATACACATAAAGATTCCGATAACTTTATAAATGTACATGCTTAACCTATTCAAATCCACATTCGCGTAATTGATGTATACAGCAAAAATATAATCGTTCGTTCCAGTAGATATATCTAAATGACTTTGACTCAGAAAAATAATATTTTTTTAAGCATTTCAAACCAAGCAAGGAGGGAATGCCACTAACACACAAAGGGTTACAGAGAGTGAGAACAAGAGTAAAGAGGGTTGTTTGAGGAAAGGATATAGAGAAGGACGGGGATCAGGATCAAGGCATCAGAAGATGTCGATTGACATTACATTTGAATACTTGAAGATTATAGCTATCGGGGAAGCAAGTAGGAGGAAGGGATTTTCACTGTCGGGAAGTGCGACAGAAGAAGCTGTTGGAGTAGAAGAGGCGGTTACATTCGACAGTGAAAGGGTGGGACCGAGATGTCAACCCAATAGCACTTTTTAAATTCATGCAGTTGGGGTACCAGTGAAATTAGCTCGTCAGATCATTTGCTATGAAAATATTTGTATAAAAGACAGAGGGAAGCCACAGGCTGTCTGTGAGAAAGTGAATGTAGATGAAATGCCAGATCAGAACGTGTCACATTGCATATCCGATCAGCGGGGGTACCAGACCATATATGGCAGCACTATTCAATGCAAGGGTGAATGGTAGATTTGCAGATTTGAATGATAGACTCAGGCGAGAAAAGCCTTCTGGCACGATACAAAGAACCAACTTTCCTTACAGTAGATGAAGCTATTGATTCAATTGAATGTATTATTATAAATATAGCAATGGGACACTTTGTCCAGTTTAGCCATATCAATGCGTTTGGGGGGCAACTGTGATCCACAGAGCGTGTTGAAAACATCTGTGGGGCGCATATGTCCCAGGGTTAAAAAAACAAAACATTGCGGATTAATAATTTGACATAAGATTTATCTTATCTGTTTTGTTTGTTTTTTTTATTTTATTTTATTACAAAATTTATTTTTGCAATATCATACCTTAGTAATAACTTTCATTAAAAAGTTTTTCTTTTGTCTTGCCTAAGGAAAATATTCTACTAATAATAATGTTCACTATAATTTGAATCTGTTTAATTTGTTCATTACAAAATTTAACAAGCTGGAGAAATTTTCCTCACAAACTTTGAGCAATAACAGGTAGAATGTCGTGGAGAGCCACAATCTCCCATGTTTGAAAAAGGACATGGTTCAAAGATGAAGAATAAACGCTTGAGCATGTTTCATCAAAGGAGCGAACGTACATTTTTTGTGAAATGAGAAAAAGAAATCTAAGACAGAGAGAGAGAGAGAGAGAGAGACGGAGAAAGAGGGAACGAGTGAGAAAGGGAGAGAGAAAGTGCCCTCAAGGACACATGGCACAGTGGATAAAGGCGTTAGTTAGATCCAGTGACAGGACCCAAAGAGTTCAATACCCAGTTAAGGCAGTGTTGAACTTTCAGAGGGAAATTATCAGGAGATAACTGATAACTGACATCCATTAAACATGGTACGTGGAACTAGAATAGCCTACTCCAGTGAGCGAAATAAAGAGTTCAGTTCGACATTTCAACCACCTTCAGAAGGCCGGAGCGTACAACGGCCGACACGTTGTAATAAATATGGCGACAAAAATGAGGACAATAATCCGAATAATGTAAATAATGTACATAATCCCTCATCTCAGAAATATATATATATATATATATATATATATATATATATAATGCTATCAATAATGTAAATAATGTACATAATCCCTCATCTCAGAAATATATATATATATATATATATATATATATATATAATGCTATCAATAATGTAAATAATGTACATAATCCCTCATCTCAGAAATATATATATATATATATATATATATATATATATATATATATATATATATATATATATATAATGCAATCAATTTTTATGCTATGGATAAGTAACAGAATTGATTTGATTTCACACAGGTGACAAAGGACGATGTTTGAATACTAATTTCTAAAATAAGACTTACCTATTTGAAGGATTGACCCTATACAATATTCATATCTTAAATAACCTTAAATACAATTTTTTTTCATTTTTGTGGGTGGGGGATTTTTACCTGTACCAAGGCCAATAAAACAAGCCTAGATGCTCATTTTTAAGGCGGGCAAATTTTTACCATTTGTAATATTTGCGCAACACCGGATAAAGCTTAAGGCAATTCTTCTGTTCTCCTAATCCCCTCTTAATTACTGTTGTTCCCAGGTCCACTCTTATCAGGAGTGGCAGCACCTGTTAGGTTCCAAGCTATGGGCAAACAGTGAACTTCAAACAAAAATAAAACGTTATTGAAGTATAAAAATACCATTTCCATTTTTTATTAAAAATGACCAAAAATACATTTTTAAAGTCAAATGACTAGCAATACATTTTATAGTCGAATTACCAACAATAAATTTTATAGAAAAATGGCCAAGAATACATTTTACCCTTAGTTGAAGCCATAAAATTATGCTGAAAATATTTATTAGATAAGAAATAAACGTTGATATGCAGTCAAGCAAAATCAAGCTACCCACCAACCAATCATCTACCATGTATTCAACTGTATAAACAGAATAACATATATGAACTATTTATTGATTCAAATCCCCTAAGAAAATTAATTTTCGGCATTACATGACTCATAAGGAGTTGATATGCCGTTAAAAGGCAAATCACGTTCAATAAGATGCAATACTCCATCTTATATCATGAATGACTTCTAAAACTAGTTTCATACAAGGAGCATGCATTTCACACTAATGTTATCTATATAATATTGATACCAAAATGAATACTTTTAGTTATTTGGTTAACATACAGTGTGTTCAAAACTTACTCTCCTTATATAAAAATAAATGTAGTTTTTATTGACTTGCAGACAAGATTAATGGTTAAGATTAAGAAATATAAATCTTTATTGACTTACAAAAATTACCGACTTTACTTAATTATTAAATGAAATTGAATACATGTTTATAAATATCCAAACTGACAAACACTACTTTACAAATATAGACAAGTGAGTACATTTCTTGGAACAGCCTGTATTTCGCTGTAAATTTTATTAACGTGTTTCCCTATCATAAGAGTGACATGTAGACTAAGATAATTCATATATCTTCTACAAAATACTATGTTATTTATTATTCATACATCTTATATAAAAATACGGTTATTTACATGCAGGCGATAAGTTCGCATCTTTATTGCTGTTATTACAACGTTTCGGCCGTTGTACTCGCAGGCATTCATCAGGTATATTAACACAAATTCTATTATTATTAAAATAAAAATAAATACATTCATAAAGAATTTATGAAAATAAAACAAAATAATAAATAATAATTACATAAAAAAGCAAATAAATAAATATAAATTAATAAGAAAGGAAAATTCAACAACAATAATAGCAACATTTACTCAATTTCGCTTCTTAGGCATTAAATTACCTTCACTTACAGTTAGTATTAGCAAATTAACCTCTATTTTTTAGTGGATACGCAGCGTTTACGTGTAGACATTTTAAAGTTTGAAGTGATATAATATCTCGGATTAATAAATAAAAAAAAATCTATTTCTTCATAAAAAATTACAGTTAGCTCTAAGATTATTTTAAGGCGTTCCTAAATTTAAACATTTTGAAAACTTAACGATATTTTCCATTCTGTTCATAACTACAATCTATAATTTACCTTGATAAAGTCTATCAGAGAACGATACGCATTTGTATAGTATTTTTCTCTTGATATATATATATATATATATCTCATAATTATACAAACGTATATATATATTAAAACACAAAAGAAAAACTTATCTTAGCCGATGCGTTATATCCACTGACGGAGTTTATCATTTGCCTTGATAAAGTTTCTTAGACGACGAAACGTTATTTGTCTTATATATATATAGCTATTTTCCAAGCATAGGTTTGATGTTGCTCAAGGCCGAAAATATGGGGTATCTAGTAAGGATCGAACTCACTTTTCAGTTGTAACTGATCTAGCGAGACAAACTTGCTAACCATTACACCACGCCGAGGTACCCTATGTTTTTATATATGTATATATATATCTTGACAGATATGTCAGACATTTTAGACCGCTGGAAAGAGTATTTCGAAACTGTGTTAAACACAACTTCAGTTACTGATGCAGAAACCATCCCATCAATTGAGCAAAATCCAGAAATTCCGGAGTTGTCTTTTGAACCTACCTATCAAGAGGTAAGTGACTCTATCAAGCAAATCTCATCTGGAAAATCCCCTACTCCTAAGGATCCTATTCCACACGAAGTGTATGAGCATGGTGACCAAAACTTAGTAGAAAAGTTACATCTCTTTTCCGTGGAGATATAAAAAGCAGGCTGTGTCCCACAGGATTATAAAGACGCCTCTGTCAAACACCTCTACAAAAACAAGGGTTCCAGGGGTGTCTGTGATAATCATCGGGGTATATCACTACTTTCAATTGCAGGCAAAATCCTAGCTAGATTGATTCTAAACAGAATCATTATACACCTTGTTGACGACATCTATCCTGAATCGCAGTCTGATTTTCGCTCAGGTCGTGGCACCAATGACATAATATTTTCTCTTCGTCAAGTTGCAGAGAAGGTTCGCGAGAAAAACGAGGAGTTGTACATGGTGTTTGTGGACTTGACGAAGGCATTTGACACTGTGAATCAAGAGGCTCTTTGGCAAGTCTTCAGGCAACTCAGCATCCCAGAAAATATGCTAATCGTCATCATCTCCTTTCATAAAGCTAACATCGTGTCTGATTGTATGATGTCAGAATCCTTTGATGTCACAAATAGCACCAAGCAAGCTTGTACATGGCCCCTGTCCTTTTTGCCCTTTTCTTCTCGGTGATGTTGAAATATGCATTGGCAGATACAGAGAGCGGCGTAAAATTTCAGTTTCGAACAACTAGTGGACTCTTCAATCATCAGTGCTTCAAAGCCAAGACCCACCTTCGTACACAAATTATTCGTGATTTGTTGTTTGCTGATGATTCTGCTCTTGTTACGACATCCTTTGAGGAGGCCCAGAATCTAATAAATCGTTTCTCTGCTGCATGTAAAGCCTTTAGTCTTACACTTAGCATAAAGAAAACTGAAGTAGTGCAATAACCTTTTCCTACACCGAAGCAATTCTGTGGTGAGAAACAAAAACCACCAGTCTACAAATTTCCAGAAAGACCATTAAAAGTACAAGACAAAGCCCTGAACAATGTAAAGTCTTTCACCTATCTTGGTAGCAAAGTCAACTACCGTGGAACTTTAGATGATGAAATCATGCATCGGGTTGCTAAGGCTACCAGTACTTTCGGTAAACTTCGCCATCGCGTGTGGAATGAAAAATGTACTGGACTGGATACGAAAATTCGGGTTTTGGTCCTTGCCATCCTTTTGTACGGCTCAGAGTCTTGGGCTTCATACAGTTACCATATACGCCAGCTGGATGTTTTCCATAAAAGATGTCGTCGTGACATCTGTGGAGTTAACCTTCAAGATAGGACATCTAACGTAGACCTGTTTAACAGGTGTAATATTGGAGGAATCTAGATCTTTCTCATACAGTCTCAGTTACGATGGACTGATCATGTCTTGGGAATGACAGGATACCCAAGATCCTAATGTAGAGCCAGTTAGATCAGGGCTACAGGAATGTAGGACGCCCATGGCTAAGGTACAAAGACAAGCTGAAAAGCAAATTGTCAGCTGTGAATATTCCACATAACACCCTTGAGCACTTAACTTTGGAGCGGGTAGAATAGAGATCAATGTCTTTTAGTTTCAATCATCTTGCCTGAATCGTCTTCAAGAAGCGAGAGCAAGATCGAAAAGGTCAGCCAATCTAACAGTGAACTCATCCCTCAGAGAGGGCTGTCTTTTTTGGTGTCTTATTTTCTATCACCCATGGGATTTATTTTTGGTCTTTATATATGCTTTTGTGTGTGAAATTTAAAAGAAAATAGTCTGTGCATATGCATGAATTATATATATATATATATATATATATATATATATATATATATATATATGATGTATCTAAAATCAATCAGTTATGTGCCATATTTGATACACGCTTGGGCAATCATGTATCTTTCAATACATGACTTACGCGGCAGATTTTTCCCGCAGTAGGTTGCCATTTTTTTCTGCGGTAGACCAGTTGCCATCCAAGGCTATAGAACCTGGTCTATCCTGCTATTTACCTATAACTGGAGTGTAAAGTAGAGGATTCATACCTTTCGTAAGTGAATGTAATGGATTCAACTGGAATTCGAACGCGGCTCTCCGATTCTTTAACATTTACAAAATATGCGGGCGGGATCCTTACACCAAAAGAATGATAAATAAACAGGTTTTCACAAATGCTTTGTTTTT
>OZ010591.1:100212861-100217861 GCA_963932145.1 Acanthosepion lycidas
CCTCTGTCTCTCTCTCCCTCTCTCTCTCCCTCTCCCATTCTCTCTCTCCCTCTCCCTCTCTCTTTCTCTCTCTCCCTCTCCCTCTCTCTTTCTCCCTCTCTCTTTCTCCCTCTCCCTTTGTCCCTCTCCCTTTGTCTCTCTCCCTCTCCCTCTCTCTCTCTCTCTCTCTAAGCGAAATATAGATAGAAGGAAAGTGTCCACACAGGCGTTTCTTTGTTGGGTGTTTCTTCCAGCTGATGTCCAATGCAACTCGTAACATCCTCGTGTATGTTCCGTCAAATTAAACTTCTAGGTGTTTCATCAGTGCCCATTTTGCTGAGCCGTAGAGCAAGAGAGATTCTACTTTTACCTTAAAGAAGTATCTCTTTAGATTATTAGAGAGGAAGGATTCCCAGGTGGTTCTCAGACCATCAAGGACACCTCGGGCCTTGCCTTTGCAGATTTTGATGTCGCTCTCTCTGTTGACTGGATGTTGCTGCAGAGATAAATTCCTCGACAGATTTGATGTTGTTTCCGTTTTTCAACTAAATTTCTCCTTCCTGCCTGTAGCTGATTAATTCTGTTTTACCAGCATTTATGTAGAGATCAATCTCGCTGGCCGCTTCTTCGATGAGACGGAAGGTTCATTGCTCCAGTTAGCGGAGAACCGTAATACATCTACAGTTGCGACGTGTCATTAACCATCGGAAGATTATAATGACAGTTCTTAAAAATTTAAGCCATCATAATATGATAAAAATATTAAATCAATAACTTTATATAACCATAAAATTATTAAAGACATCATTATAAGATTACGAGGAGAAAATCAAAAAATAATAATAATAAAATGCTCAATTAATACAAAATATTTTTGTTAATTCATAGACCGTAACTTCTGTTCTAGCATTTTCTTTTCTTACCTGTGGAACTCGTTACCGATTTCTTACTCCCTTGATGACTTCAATCTTCATAAATGTAAATCTCTAGCCTCCTTGAACCCTGTTTCGCTTTTGTCCTTTCCTCAATCCTCCCAATTCTCAGTCTTTTCATCTTCTTTCGCTTTCAATCCTCATGATCTATTGCGTCTTAGTGGCATTATCACCTTCCTTGAGGTCAAACGATTAATTCCCAGCGTACTTCAAAGATTTGTTTTTTGTAGGGGAGTTGCGCCCCTTGTGTCATTTTTAGACTCTTGATACTTACCCTAGGTTAGGCATATATATATATATATATATATATATATATATATATATATATATATATAAGAAGGTCAAGAGTGTCACTAGTATACAAGGGGCTACACAGAGTAAAAATAAAGAAAAAGATTGGATATAGGGGTGGGGGATTGATGAAAGGATAAAAAGAAGAACAAGAATCTAGGCATCAGAAAATGTCGATTGACAATACATTTAAATTTTTGAAGATTAGTTATCAGGGAAGCACGTAACAGGAAGGGAGTTCCACTTTCAGGAAGTGCGAGAGAAGAAGCTTTTGAAGTAGAAGAGGCGGTTACATTTAACAGTACAGTAAATGGGCGGGACCTAGGTGCCAACCTAGTTGCATGCTGAAATTCATGCAGTCTTGTCACCAATGAAAATAACTCGTCAGAGCAGATGCCATGAAAATATTTATAGAAACGACAGCGATAAATCCCATTACGTCAGTGAGAAAGTGACTGGAGTCGAGACCCCATTTTATCTTGTGAATCTCTGTTCCTGCTTTTTGCTTTCCGGTTAAATTTAATCTTCTGAAATATTTAAATGCAATGCCATTTATTATTGACTGCCCTCTTCTTTTATTGTTCTTGATCCTTAATAATATTTCTAATATTCATATATTCTCTCACACTCTTTATTGACTTGCTTGGGGGTGAAATAACTAAAAGAAAACATAAAAAAAGTTTACCGACGCGTGGTCACGTAAATGCGGTGTGCCTTCAACAAAACTTCTTCTTCCAATACATCTGTTTGCCAAAGTCTCATCAAAGTAGCCCTTTATATCACGATGGAAATACACGAGAGCCCCTATCTTACACGAAATACAACTCCCCATATTCAAACTCCTCTTCAATCCATAGCAGGTGAAACAATCACAGTAATTTCAAATAAACGTGACCATTCACCGTTATACGGTCAAAAATAAAGATCAAATTACTCCTTTTGAGGATAGGGCTCACTACATTGTAATTCCTGATAAAAGTAACACGATCTACAACAATGATCTACGAATTTTCAGGTTTCCAACTGATCCAATTGGGCTTGTTAATTGAACCATTTAATTTAAACACGAGATTTGACGAAAAGTATCTATAGTAACGGAGCTAAAATACGCAGAATGAAGTCGCTTGGCACAGATTGACCTTAAACTCTGTCCCGCCTACACATTAAGTTATAACTCTATCACCCATTCCGTTCTTCATAGCAGTGCTTGCAAGGAAGTGTTTGGAAGGAAAGTGTGTAGCGTGTGGTCGTTTCATCAAACCACACCCCTGAGGTCCCATCGGTGACCTTGTTTTGTGTAGCTATTTTTTGGCCAAGTACTGTAACTTTTTCTACTTTCCTAAAATCAAATCCCACTTGAACCAGATTTCCATTCCTCGAGAAAATGAAGGAGAATACGGTCAGGCAGTTGCTCGCCATCCCCAAAAAGGCGTTCCAATAAGGGTTCCATCGATTGAAAACACGATGGAGAAAGTGTATGGATTCAGAAGGGGGCTACTTCGAAAGAGATTGAATGTCGAATTGATATATATTGTAGTTTTCTTTTTATATGACCAGTCATGAGACTTTTGGATCTAACCTCTTATAACGTCACCACTCCAAACATTATTTACTGGAAAGTGTGTATCTACTATACATCCTGACACGTGTTACTCACAAAACGCCACTCTTCGGTCCGGCTATCTTCAGTGAGAATATGGTCTATTCCTACTTACATTATTCACATTATTCAGAATATTATCCACATCACATTGCCATATTCATAACATTTCGGCCGATGTACGCTCCGGCCTTCTTCAGCAGCTAGAAATCTAGAACCAAACCCTTTATTTCGTCCATCGAGGTAGATTGTTCTAGTTCCACGTGACATGCCTCTTCTGGATGTCTCAGTTATTTCTCTTTAACTCAACTGTGCTGTAGACTGGTATTGAACTCACACACCTTTGGGTCTAGTTATTGGATCTAACCAACACCATTATGCACTGGGCCGTGTGTCATTGAGGGATCGGTTCCTATTTCTAATCACTTAACAAAACCGGAGCGTTTAACGGTCGCGAAGATGAGGATAAGAGTCCGAATATTGTAACTCATTTTAAAGACATATGGTCTATTCATCTAATGTACAGTGCTGTTCGATAAAAGTAACTACCTGATTTTTTTACTAAAAATATTTTTTGTCTATTGCTTTTGGGGTTAAAATAATTTTTAATCTTACTAAGATAAAGACCCCTTCCTGACCACCTAGGAAAAAAGTTTATTCACCCTAAGGTATTCGATTGATAATTATAAATTTGGATATAAATGAGATTCAGAAAAAAAACTCTGTGTAAAAAAAATGACTCAGATATCGCATTCTAATGATTAAACTGGTAAATTTAAAGATCTTTTGACAAAATATTGATAACTATTTTACAATACACTCAGAAGAATATTCTAGAAAATTCTAGAACAGCTTAAATTAAATCTAGAGTATTCCAGAATATTCCAGAAAGCCCCATACAGTATAAAAACAGCTTGAAATAGCCACTCAAGTCACTAACCAGATGAAAGGGTACAAACAAGCACCAGAACCATTTAAGGCATCTATTATAGCCCTCTCAAAAGTAGGCAAGTCTACGAGAGAAATTGCAGAAATCGCTATAACCTCGCAACCAACTGTGTCTCGAGTGCTTAGTGCACATAATGATGCCACTCCTGCACCAAGGAAGGAAACAAGGGGACGAAAGAAAAAGATTGATGATAGAACTGCCAAGGTAATCAAGAGAGAAGTTGCGAAGAATAGGACTATAACTAGCCAAGAAATTGCAGCTAGTCTAATCGAAGAGCAAGGTGTTAGTCTTGCCTCTTCAACAGTCCGTCAGAACAAGGTTACAAATCTTGTTAGAACAAAGCTACAAATCTTGTACACGAAGGTTTAAGCCGCTAATAAGCAAAATTAACAAAGCTAAGAGAGTTGAATGGGCTCACTATTACAAAAATTTCACCGTAGAAGAATGGAAGAATGTTCTCTTCTCCGATGAAACGAAAGTTGAGTTAACTTCAAAGTATAAGGTGAGTCTTCTTCTTGTCTTGTAACGGCATTCACCCTAATTGAATTAGCTGCATCGCGCGTCAAAGCCATTCACCCACGTCGATCGGCAACAGAATCGACGGCATGATCGAGCCATTCGCGATTCCAGCGTCGGACCCCGAAAACGCGAGGACCGGACATGAGTTCCATATCTGCTTTGACCGTTGCGAGCCACGTCTTGAGTTGACAACCTCGGCGCTTCCTCCAACCAGTGGGTGCGTTTGGCGCCACCAGTTTGCAAACGAACTTATCACCAGGCCGCCGCAGCACGTGGCCGAACCACCGGAGTCTCCTGTTAAGCAGAGTTTCTTCCAGGCCTAGAATGTTGCCTCTGGCGCGGATGGACGAGTTGGGTGAGACACTTTTATCGAACAGCACTGTAACTTGTCCAATGACAACGATTCAAACGGAAGCTTGATTTGGAAATGCGCGTCTTACAACTCGCTTCACGCACAGATTTTCATCAACACTGCCGATAGTTTCTCATATCATTTCATTCCTTGTAGGGTTCCTCGATGTCTGCGGCCAGCCGGGACGTTTCTTATGGACATTCTCGGCAGTTTCTTCTGGTTCGAACTTATCTCTAATTCAAGTGATAATAATTCGCGTAGTTTGGTCTTTTTAAAATCTCCGTCCCCTTTAACTGTCTTTACACTTCAAGTGCGTTTTACAAAAATTCCAGATTTATTCATAGTCTTCGTCAATGTTCTCCCAACGAATCAGTAAAA
>OZ010591.1:100220361-100242861 GCA_963932145.1 Acanthosepion lycidas
AACGTTTTATGATGAAAATCTCTCATGTTTTTGTACTGTTGAAGTGCTTACACAGATCTATTGTGTAAGTGAATTCTTTATGAGAACACATCGACTACTCCATCATGGTCATTGGGGTTGCCTTTGTTTAGTTTCTTCTCTTGTTCTTTACGTATTTATTTAAATTAAATATTTGTTCAAAATCGAAGGTCATCCGAAGACAGCTTTTGAAAAGGAAGAACGTCATTAGCTTAATACTTTGTTCAATGTTTCTTTAGAACAGAGGTCCCCAACCGGTGGATGAACCACTGGTTGTCCGTACAAAGTGTTTGATGATCCGCAGAAAAATTGGGACATTATTTCAATTTTTATGAGGCTTCAGATTAAAAAGTGACAAGTAACAAAACGTATTATGGATGGTATATATGTTCATGATTTTAGGTAATCTCGAAATAAACACAAGTACACAAATGTGATATCATCCAGCCATAGTATAAACTAAAATGACTTGTAATGATATGTTCAATACTTGTTAATGAATAGTTTCTTACCATTACTGTTGATAACTAGTTACTGGATAGTTTACTCGTATAATTTTCTACAAACATGTCATAGCAACGGAGTAATAGCTGGATCTTCAAGAATCGGCTTACGCTCCAGATACAAATTCTTAAGCATTCGTACTCGAAAGCTATTTTTGCAAAATATTTTTAAAAAGCAAACTTTTTAGTTGACGTTGAAAATATCAAATCACCAGCCGAACGAAATGGAATAAATCTCACACTAAAAATGTGTAAGACTTGAATAAACATCAAATTTTCAATTTGTTTTATTTAAATAATTACACTATAAATTTGTTACATTTAATGGGCGCATTTCATTTTGATAAAATAAAAATTTCCCGATTATTATTATTATATAAATGTATCTACCTTTTTTTTTTTTTCTAAATTCTTATTAGTGATCCGCTAAATTTAAAATTATAAATTTAGTGGTCCATGAAGTTCAAAAAGGTTGCCGACCGTTGCTTTCAAGCATTATAATCGACAAATGATGCCCCCACCCTTTGGGTTTTCTTTCAAAGACTAGTCACTACACGTAAAAGATTAAACTAGATTTAGATAGTAATTTTAGGCAGTGTTTCATTTTCTTCGACTTACCAAATTATTATGGATGGTATATATTGATTTTCTAAGCGTAGCTGAGATGTGGCACAAGGCCGAAAGTGAGGATCGAACTCAGTCGTAATTTTTCTAGCAAGACAAGCTTGCTAACAATTACACCGCCTCTGCATGCCCTTATGGGTGACATATATGTTCAAAACCTTATGCAATTTCGAAATAAACACGAATACACAAGTACACAAATGTGACATCATCCAGCCATAGTATAAACTAAAATGATATGTAAAGACATGTTCAACACTTGTTAATGAATAGTTTATTCTCATTACTGTTGATAACTAGTTACTAAATGATTTACTTGTATAATTTTCTGCAAATATGGCATAGCAATGGAGTAATAACTGGATCTTAAAGAATTGCCTTACGTACCAGATACACATTCATAGGCATTTGTACTCGAAAAATATTTTAAAAAAACAACTTTTTAGTAAACTCGAAAAAACTTCAAATTTTCAATTTGTTTTATTTAAATAATAACACTGTAATTTTCTTACCTTTAATGAATGAATTTCATATTGATATAATAAAAGTTTTCCGATAATTATTATATAAATGTATTTAGCTTCTTTTTTTTCTAAATTCATATTTGTGGCCCGCCAAAATTCTACATTTAGTGATCCATGAAGTTCAAAAGGTTGCTGACCACTTGTTTAGAACACAAGAATTCAAAAATTGAACCCCAGTGTCAACAACAATATGAGGCTAGAATATGTAAGAATCGGAAGGATATAAAGCCGTAATGATATCCGACCGATTTTTAGTAGTATGAAATCTTTTTGTAACCTTTTTACTGGAGTTAGTTCCTTGCAGGAAAAGGATTTTGAGCGAAAACAGCTTTGACAACGATCGTCGCCTTTATAGTTAGATTTGCTTCCGGAAAGGTCATATGCAAAGATGGAATGGTAAATTTGGGAAATATACTTTGGTCATGGTTGAAAATGTGATTATCGAGGAAACTTTAAGGTAAGGGACACGTTTAACTAAAATCAGAAAGAGACAGCTGAATTATCTAAAGCATTTAATGAGAAAATAAAGCTTGGAGAATTTGATGCACACAGAAAATACAGAAAGCGTGTGAGACAGAAAGTGACAGTGAGTAACCTACCAAGTAAGCTTGTGTAAATAGATGGCAAAAGGGGCTAAGATGGATAAAAGATAAGATTGATCAGTTTTTTACAGATTATCAACCCTTTGCAATTTATTTAAAACCAGAAAATATTTTTAGTTTATAAGAAATTTTTAGATATTGACTGATACAGATCTCACTCATAGCTGATAGGAGAAGAGGTGGGTTCATGCCTCCCCAAGCGTATTTGCGCGTAAGTGAATATAACGAGCCCAACTGCAATTGGAAGGCGGCTCTCTGATTTCCAATTCAGAGATATTATCCATTACACCACCCGCACATCCAAACATACTGCAACGGGCATTCCCAAGCGGTAACCTATCTAAATACTGATCGGTGAAAATGACAAACACTGCCCGAAGGTAACAAAGGATGGGAAGTTGATCCCTCACCTCCGGAAAGAATACGACATACCAAAGAAGAATACCTGTTGTGGGCAGTGATGTAAATTACTGCGTGGTAAGGGTTAGGTCTAAAGTGTTAGAGCTGTTGTGACTAAAAAGTGGAACTTATCTGAACATAGAGCTGAAAGCCTGTGTCTGTAACAGAGAGTCTGGAGAGTAGAAAAAAACGCCACCACCAGAAGACCGCGCAAATGTATTTGAACTCTGTTAAGGGTAGAAAGTGCTGAGTGGGTATCTCCAGCCAGGCATGGCAGGAATTATAAATTTTGTGATAGAATGAACCGGCCAATCGTATGAGGTCTGGAGTTCCAATAAACGGTCAAAACCTGCAGCCCCGTTGATTCATTTTGACGGGAATTTATCCATTTCAGTGTTTCAGTCAGACGAAAGGCACGAGTCAGTGGTCAAGGAGAGGGTGGAAGGTATTTGTCTTAGAGGGAAGAAGTTTTATATAATTAAACCTGAGTAATAGACTTATGATATTAATTTGGGATTATATGACGAATGAAATATTAATTCAAAATTAAGAGGAATGAAAAAGGGTTTTAAAAATACCTTTAAAATATATAGATAAAAGGATGTAAGTAATTAATGGAAAGAGACTTGGAAAATCTAGGGGAGTTTATAAATTATGATTAATACAGGTAAAGAGGTTATAGAGATGGGGAATATGGAAATTAGAATTAGTTATACATTCGCCATTTGAAGAGTTAGAGGGGAAGGAATATTATGGAAATGTAGTAGCTAATTAAATTAAACTTGTATTATGGAAATTTGAATTTGTTTTTATGCCTACATTTTAATACTAATTCATTCCTCTGATTCAATAGTTGGCTTTGATTATTGTATATTATTATTCTTATTTTTCTACTATACGTAAGTCACACTTACCTCTAAGACTATTAGGAGTACGTGCGGAAGCTATAATATTCCAAAGTATCTGTGGGCACAAACCTTTCTCCTTCAATTGCCAATTTTTTTGGGGGGTTTAAATTTAAGGTTAATATTTTTAGCTTTGACAGTTAAATTTCTATTTCTGGCCCGAACTAACTCTGTAATAACAAATATATTGAGTTTTAATATTTTGTATTACTAGGTTCCACTTGGATTATATACCAACGGATTTGTAATCTTTAATATATATATATATATATATATATGTATACATATATAAGGGATTCTAATTACATTTAATTGTTCTTGATAGAAATATAGTATATTAAAAATTAAAAGTAAAAATATTTCAAATCGTAGTTAAATAAAAAGTATTAATCTGACGTAGACAGCTCCCAAAAATCTTTAAATATACGAACGAAAAAAATGCCGTTAGAATTTTAGCCGTTAATAAAATAAAAAATAAAAAAATCCAGACGACATTTTGTAAAAATAAAAATATCTATAAGAACACCGGATTATATATCTTACTGTTCTTTCTTTTTATTAATATATATATATATATATATATATATATATATATATATATATATATATATATATATATATATATATATATATATATATATATATTGAGCTTCTTTTCTTTGTTTAAAAGTTGGGCCCTCTTATAAGGTTATTCTCAGTTTTTATGCTTTCTGCTTGGAGCAGCGTTATAATGCTGGTTGAGTTGTGTTGATTTGTTATTTTGCAATTCTAAGATTTCTTTGTGTATAATATTACAATTTCTTTTTTTTATATATATTATCATCAAAAGTGGAGTAAAGTTGACAGTTTGTTCTGAAGTTGACTAATTCGTTTGCTGCGCAGTGAACTGGTAATCTGAATTAATGAAGTTCTCAGTAAAAATTACGGAGATATATGTTGTCTTTATATTAATTATGTAGTAGATAGCACCAAAATCGTATAAATGTCACAGAGCAACATTCTGGAGGAATCTGTAATAAAAGAAACAGAAACAACATTGAATGAGATAACTTCCGCCATAGGAAACCGTATATTGAAGGGTGTTTAAAAGTGGAGACTTCTGGAGTTAATGACCTTCGTTCGATTGCGTTCCTTCGGAGGATTGGCGCGATTGCGTCTCGATTAAGGGATAAGCCCTGCGAAACAGTGTGGCTCTTGCAGCATGTCTCACTGGCGATGGTTCGAGGTAATGCTTTCTCCATCATTGCGACTGGCAGAGGATAGAAAAAATTGTTTATTGTTACGTTGTTCTGGAATTGTCATCAATGGTCAACTGTACTTGTTTTGTTTCAATAAATTTTGTTAAATGAAAAAAAAAATCAGTTTAACTCTTTTAATAACGTCATCTTGAGTGACGACATAGGTTCCAGCAAGCGAGAGACAAAAAATAAAGCTGAAAAATGAAACGTACATATTTATATTTGAATAGTAATTTTTTAATAATAAAGTAATTCTAATACATTTATTTGTTTTAAAACAAGTGTAGTCTATTAGTAATTAGAATTAGAAATAATATTTTAAAATTGTATTTTAATACGACGCACTCATATTCAGACAACCCTTTTTGAAAAAATCATTATGTATACAATTACAAATTTAACGGCAAAACAAAAGTGCCGAAAACCTTTTTGTCATTGAAAAATACCAGATAACATGCGAAAACGTATGTCATCATTTGTTGAACAGATACCCCTAACCTACCTTAACTTAATTTCATTTCGAAAGTGACTCATATTTTGATACAATAGTTGTCAGTGAAAACGAATACGCTACCACCCCTTATCAAAATGATTGAATTTCTCCATATCCTTAGAAACTAATATTAATGCATGTGCTCATAAAACTCCATAAATTTCAAAATAATTTATTCCAAAATTAACTTGAAAATTAAACAGTACTAGGGATTTTAATTTAATTCTATAATTAAATTTGAAGTTTTTAGTTTCTGTTTTTGAAACATGATAATTCCTGTGTAGCGATTGAAGCATATTTTTAAATTAGTAAATTTATAATATTTATGCTCTACATCAATGTATTGAACACTGTTTTTTTAAATATAAAAATAATTATTAGGAACACCCGATTATAAATCATACTGCTCTTTCTCTTTATTTTAACATATATATATATATATATATATATATATATATATATATATATATATATATATATATAATAAAATATTGTTTTAAGCTATGCTATATTCATAAGTATTCAATATCTGGGATAGAGCGTATGTAAATATAAAAGTGGATACTGAGGTTAACACCTAACGGCGACAGACTGTTTCATAATTGAACACAATCTTCACACCTATATACGCTTTATTCCAAATGTTGAGTATAGTTTAATGGATTTTGCAAATCATATGCCACATTCATAATTATCCTTTTAAAAGTTACCTCTTCAACTTTCTATTGCGCTAATTATGGTTTAAAAACTGTTGCCAAGTGGTTAGCAGGTAAGCTTTGTCTTCCATGAGACACGGGTTGACTGCTTAACAATATCGGGTTTGGATGGCATAATAAGTTTTCGATAGTGAAGCTGGTAGGTAGAATTATGCATCTGTTTTTTGTCTAGTTTATTGTTGAACATAATGTTGTCACCTTTGTTGCGGTTGTGTATTTTGTGCCTTTCTCTTTGCGTTGTGAGTGAAAGGATATGGACATTAGATTTTTCTGAATGTGTTTTCTCTGTGTATTTCTTCTTTGGGTAATTATTGAGGGTTGCAGATTCTTAATGCTCTTAGGTAGAAACCTATAATTATAAGAGATTTAACATTATCAGAGTGGGTTTGATGTAAAAAAAAAATACCTCACATATCAAAAGATAAAGTAATTTACTCAGAAGAAAAATTCTCGTGAGTGTCGCTATCGAATCTTATCAAAATATAAATCTACGCATTCTTTCTAATTTCACCTTTCCTGAAAGAATTACTACTTTCCCAAGCCAGCATACACGATCACAAAAACGTTAAAAAATCAAAAGAAAATGTTTAAAATTCATTGCCTCATATTTTTGAAGATGTACAGCACATATATCTATCTCTAACTAAAACAATCTGATCACAATTTAAATATTATTCATTTATTCTGAAATATATATATATATATATATATATATATATATATATATATATATATATTTCATGAATATTATTCGCCTGACCGACTGATCTTCGTCGCCAAGTCGGTAGGATGAGTCGGGGTAAATGGTAGCTACCGCTACCCAGAGGGACGCAGGTTTGATTTAATACGATTTCTTGAACATTCAGTTCAGTGGACGAAAATAAATAAATATAATGTTTAATAAATATATGGAGCGACTACTCAAATACGAATATCCACTAAAAATATAAAAATAACTTCGAAAGTGATATATTTATCTGTCTATCTATCTATCTATCTATCTATATATATATATATATATATATATATATATATATATATATATATATATATATATATATATATATATATATATATATAAAGAAAGAAAGAAAGAAAGGAAGAAAGAGAGAGATAATGAAAATAATGTTCTATCCATTTTCCAAATTCTGCCAAATAAACAAATACCAGAATTCTTATTGGAAGAGCAACTGAGAACTTTTCAGCACACGCACGGCACACGCACACACACATATACACGATTGCGTGCACACACAAACACATATATATATATATGTATTAAAGGAAAAATATAACCATGGAAACCTTGCATCTTAGAATCGTTGTGATTAATTTGAAAAAAAAGAATAAAGCGCGTATTTTTAAACAGTCACTATTACTGCTAATAATCCACGACTCCAAATTAGATTGACTTGTCTGAGTCACTGTTTTGTTTTTCTTTTATGAAAAAGTAAATACGTAAAAATTCGCCCTTTTCTCTGCCGGGTTACTATAGCCAAAGGATGAAAATCACCGAATGTTGTTAAATAGGTCGGGTTTCGATCCTGGCTTGAAGCGATCGGATATCTAGCCACACTGAAGAGCTGCGAAACAGTCTGTCTGTGGATGATTACAATCTATATATGCATATTAAAATTTCTTTCAAAAACAAGGGTTAGGAAATTATTGTTGATTAATATATATATATATATATATATATATACATATATATATATATATATATATATATATATATATATATATATATATGTTTACATTCTCAGTTACGGTGGACTGGTCATGTCTTGAGAATATCTGATGACAGGATACCTAAGATCCTAATGTACAGCCAGTTAGATCAGGGCTACAGGAATGTAGGATGCTCTAGGCTAAGATACAAAGACAAGCTGAAAACCAACTTGTCAGCAGCCAATATACCACATAACACCCTTGAGCGCTTAGCTTTGGAGCGGGTAGAATCGAGATCAACGTGTTTTAGTGGACTCAGCAATTTTCAATCTGCTTGTCTGAATCATCTTCAAGAAGCGAGAGCAAGATCTAAAAGGTCAGCCAATCTAACAGTGATTTCATCTCACAATCCTCACACTTGCTCCATATGTGGACTCCTTTGTAAATCACTAGCGGATATTAAATGTCACTTAAAAATATCGCACAAACTTTCATAACTGAATCAATAAGCTGTCAGATCCTCATACGTCGAAACCGACGGGTGAGTCCATGATTATTATTATTATTATTATTATTATTATTATTATATATATATATATATATATATATATATATATATATATATTGCTTAATCCTCTATAACATAATGTATCCAAAGAAGAAATCATTAATATATGGGACTGCTCCCTTTGAGTTTTCTCAATGGTCTGAATGAAGGAGTATCTGGAAAAAACAAAAATAAAATCAATAAACTGAAATTATTTTAACCATTTTTACAGTTACATGACGAAGTGTTTCTTGAATTAGAATAAGCAAAATTAGACTTGCACATAAATTTAATCAGGGCATGAAAAATAGGACGACTTCTTCTTAAAACAAGAAAATTAATCTATTTTGAAAGATGTTATGTAATTATATAAAAATTAAATTGATTAAATTTGTAGTTTAATTTAAAATTTCCCTATGCCTAGAATAAAGAATTTGATACACGCCCTTGACGACCAAGATAAGTTGCTTCATAATTTTATCCTTTATAATCACTATATTAATTTACACGGAAAATTTATTTTTAATAAATTCATCCTATACAAGGCGATAATGTCACTAAGAGGAAATGGAGTGAAAGAGAATGAGCTGACTTTAGAAGGAACCAGAAACCCAATCCTAAACAGGGATAAACCATTTCAAAATACAGTGGAGGAGTGTGTGGCGAACCTATCGACTCCTACTAAGTTACCGGGGAGCTCTAACTATGCATCAATTCATAGCAAATCTCTTCAAGTTTCAAGCAGTTATCCTGCCTAGTTCAATAATATTGCTTGAAAATTTTCTCTTCTTCCATGTATGACCAGTTTTCTAGTTTTTTTTAAGGTTTATCAAGGCCGATCCAATTGCGTCAATATATAGGATGAAATTAAATCTGAAAAATATTCTTCAAGATAATCAATATTCCATTAATAAACAAATCTCAGGAGTCGGCTTCTTAATATTCAATGTTTATTTATATCGTTCATCTTATTCATGGACACGCTTCCGAAGGATTTGCCCACTAGAGTTCCGACCATCACAGACGGGTTCAAATCTCACCATGGAGGAATTGTCAAAAAGATAACACCTGGAAAGTGTTAGTCCGTGGAAACGATCCCAGCGTGCCGCAAAACCATGCTACGAGTTGACATCATTTTTATGAATGACATTAGCTACATTAAATTGTTCAGATGCTGGTGATATTTGAGTTAGCACGAAGTCGGAAGTTATCTTGATCGAACGTTTGAGCGAACTGATTGATAACCCCAGGCTATGTGCTCCTCCAAGAATCTTTGTCTGCTCAGTTGAAGCAAAAAATGTCTTAGTCATCCTAGTAATCTCCATAGTCTCCTAAGGCTGAGAGATGCCTGCTACTTCACATTTAATTGTACGAGATATAGCTGGATACAGGAGCTTGTTATACGACGAAGTAGGTTCCGAAAGCCACTTTTTATAGCAGTTTGTTTTTCATTTTCTAAGACCGAACGGGACTTAAGTAAACAGCGAATAACCAACCCTAAAAACTTCGGTAGCAGAAGGAAAATAAAAAACAAAAAAATTCTAATAACCACAAATTATAGGAACTTCGGGAGAGCCATGACAGGTCACGTCCTGAACGGATACGGTATTTCATATGACGAGTGACTCGAAAGTTCATAGACTTATCAAGACATGTATGTAGACACAACAGGTGGTAGTCTAAAAGACATGTTTCTTCTTGATGAGCCATGTCCACTCAGGATATAGGCGATCAAGGCTCTCCACAATTTCCTGTTCTTTGTAACTCTTAATATATTTTGTCTTTTTGTTATTTCTTGTTTTTGTTCCTCCATCCGTCTACTCAAGCTTAGTAAGTAGATTATACGTTGTTTTCCTATGTTTATCTTAAATTGTCCTGTGAGTATCAGATTTTCCAATCCGTCATTTCTCATTATGTGCCACAGAAACCTCAACTGTTGCTTCCTGATTCTTATGAGTTTCCTTTTTGTTTTCATTTTCTCCAAAACTTACTAACAATTTCAGTCCACGGTATCCTCAGCATCCGTCTATAGAACGACATTTCTGTTGCTGGAAGTCTCTACTTCATCTCAGAGACGATCGTCCAGTACTCATTGCTATACAGGAAAACAGATATTACATAGCAGTTTAGTATGTTTTTCCTTGTTTCTAGCGATTTTTTCAATTTCTTAGTACTCTGCTTAGATTTTGAAATGCCTCCCTGGCTATCCCAATAATTCTTCGGATTTCAGTGTTTCCCTCTTCTGTTAAAACACTTCACAGTTATTTAATCTTCCACACATGTTTCATTTTCGTATCTCCGATTGGTAATTTGCACTTTGGGTTCATACGTTTTTCCACCAACCATGCATTCTGTCTTCGAGCCGTTGACTTTTAATTCTGTCTTCTTGCTTTACTTCAGTACAAACAGTAGAAGTTTGTCTCTGTGTCTGCTATCAACACTGCGTCATCTATATATCTTATCAGTAACTGTCTATATTTCTGAGATGAGGTATTATGTACACTATTTACATTATTCAGAATAGTGTCTTCATCTTTGTGGCCATATCTATTACAACGTTTCGGCCTTCAGTATCTGTCCATATTTCTGAGATGAGGTATTATGTACACTATTTACATTATTCCGACTATTGTCCTCATCTTTGTCGCCATATTTGTTACAACGTTTCGGCCTTTCAGTATCTGTCTATATTTCTTAGATGAGGTATTATGTACACTATTTACATTATTCCGACTATTATCCTGATTTTTTTTCCATATATATTGCAACGTTTTAGCCTTTCATTTTCTTTCTATATTTTTTAGATGAGGTATTATGTACACTATTTACATTATTCGGACTATTGTCCTCATCTTTGTCGTCATATTTATTAAAACATTTCGGCCTTTCAGTATCTGTCTATATTTCTTAGATGAGGTATTATGTACACTATTTATATTATTCGGATTATTGTCATCATATTTGTCGCCATATTTATTACAACCTTTCGGCCCTTCAGTATCTGTCTATATTTCTGAGATGAGGTATTATGTACACCTTTTACATTATTCGGACTATTGTCCTCATGTTTGTGGTCATATTTATCACGACGTTTCGGCCCTTGTACGCTCTTGCCTTCTTCAGGCGGTTGGAATGTTGGATGGCGTTAGTTGTGTGAGTTCTATACCTGGTTAACGCGTTGGAGAAAATGGAGAGGGGAATTAACAGGAGATAACTGATAACTGACATCCATTAGACATGGCACGTGGAACTAGAACAGTCTACGCCAGCGAGCGAAATAATGGGTTCAGTTCGACATACCAACCACCTGAAGAAGGCCGGAGCTTACAACGGCCGAAACGTTGTGATAAATATACCAACAAAGATGAGGAAAATAGTCCGAATAATGTAAATAGTGTGCATATCTTGTTATTAAAATTGTGGCCTCTAATAATGAACCCTGCTAGGACTTCTAGTTCTCTTAGAATCACAGTGCATTATAGGTTGAATATGTCCGGTGAGAAGGCACACCATTGTCTTACACCCTTTCTTATTTTTGTGTATCTGCTGAACTCATTTTCTATCTGTAAGTGCACCAGAATACAACAGCTGCTCAACTATCTGGTGTATTCTGGTCCACTTGGTCAGACTAAGAACTTTTCAGCCGATCCTCATAGAAAAAAGAAGAAACATTAAGGAAACCTTTGTTGGATTATTTAAAATCAATTTTTTTTCATGGAGCACTCAGTGTCGTTCATATTCACTCGTAATGGTCACACTACGCGCAAGTAACCAGTCTGCCATTGGGTAGCATTCCACTAGCGTTTACCGGTGGCGACCTGCTGTCGAACCGCCGGCGTGTCCCTCTCGGCAATGTTACCACTGGCTGCCCGCTAGAAGCCCACCGGTGGCTGCCACCAGAGGACCGCTGGCGTTGACATCGGCTATTTGCGTGTAGGGCAGGCAGTCTAGTTTCGGTAACCATGATCCAATACCGAGTTGGCATTATTCCAAATTAGGAATTTAATCTAATGAGAGCTCCAGGTAAGTTACAGAGTAATTTATAATGATAAATTACCAAAAAACTTTTAAAATCTATATCGGTTATAATATATTTCAGGAATATTGTTATATTCATCTCGTCAGATCGAATATTTTTAAGAAATGAAATCAATTCATTCAGACAGACAGACAGATATACCGGGATAAAAAGGAGACGGGGGAAAAGCGAGAGAAAAAAAAATCAAGATGTATAATAAGAAAGAAGAAAAAAAGAAATAATATTTTTTTAAAATAAGAAAAGAAAAAAGAAAGTAAGAGAAAGAAAAAAAAAGAAAAGAAAGAAGGAAGAAATACAAAAGAAATGAGCCAATAGCAAAAAAGATTGACGCAGAAAGATTTCCTTAAAAGGCCTTACATAAAGAAGAGAGAATATACTGAGTAAAGGAAGGTAAACAGATAGAAAAGAAAAGGGATAAGAAGATAAGAGTTACAACAATGCGTCTAATAAAGTCAGTGAAAATGTTGTCAGTTTAGACGGCTATCATCACCTAATACAATCATCTCTTCATCTGAATTTACTGTGATGTAGAAAGAGTAATATTTTGTTCGGAATTTTCCTGTTTTTTAATACATGCTTAACTTTTGGAAGGCATCTTTCCCTGTTTAAATTCGCTTTCGTATTACTACCTCACATTTTGCAGTTTTCTATTTCAACATTTCTCAGATAGTTAAATGCCTGTATTCGTTTAGTTCTGAAGTCTTCAGATCGTAACTATACATTATTTCTTTTAGCTTTCTTTCATTAGCTTCTGCAGGCATTTTTTAGGTTTCCTTTCCATGTCTAAGGTTTTCCTTTCTGAGCTATTTGATTTTTTGCAGCTTATCAACCCTTTGTCCTTTACGTAAAGCCGAAACATATTTTAGATTGAAAGACTTTTTTTGTGAATGAATATTTCCTTAATATTTTTTAAAGAATGACAATGTTTTCTCTCGATACAACTAACATTTATTCCACGCTGGAGGGAATAGTTGAATTCATATTTTTCTCAAAGAGAGCGTGATTCCTTTCGGGGAGAAATTCATGATCTTCTTCTTTTTCTTCTTCTTCTTCTTCTTCTTCTTCTTCTTCTTCTTCTTCTTCTCATTATTATTATTATTATTATTATTATTATTATTATATGTGCTGATCATGGTTCTCCACAGTTTCTTGTCCATTGTAATTCAATAAATAATACCTGTTTGTTACATTCCCTAACCCTTGTTCCGCCACTCAAGCTCTCTAGGTTGGTTATGCTTTGTTTTCTTTTGTTTTTCTCGCTTTCAATCTGTCTTATGAGTATCAGATTCTCCATGCCCCTTTCCTCATTTTAAGCCCTAAAATTTCAACTGTCTTTTTCTAATGCTAAATCTAAATGTCCTTCCCGTTTCCCCACATATTCTAAATTCAAACGTCAACATCATAACGGACAGCAAATTAAATAACTGGCGGGAGGTCTCCACTGATTCGGTCTTGTAGGTCGATAACTGGGATGAAAATAAGTCTGACATGCAAGTACTTCAATGATACTATGCAAATGATCTTCTCTGTTGATTGGATAAGAAATAAACTTAATCATTTGTGAAGACCAATCGAATCTTTCTATCGACACACTTGGACTATAAAGTCTCTTGAACCAATGTAAATACGACAAATTTGGTAAGACTTCTTGATCGTTGATATCCGACGTTTGAAACTTGGTAAATGCCAGGAATAAGAATTATAAGGAACGCAAAAACTCACCATCAACACAATCTACTTTTACTTTCTCATGCAACCTGGACCAAGCGATTATCTGTTTAGCCATTTCTTTGTTTATTTATATATTACATCTAACTAATTATGGCACAAGCTGAAAGTGACGAAAATGAGAGTAGAAATTTTATATTAACCCTGTAATAGAAACTACCTGATTGCCAAGAAAATAAGAATTCAAAATTCTGGCCATTTATGTGAACTGAGACGTCGACCTTGGCACAATTGTGAGATTCGTAATTGCTTCAACCAAGTGGCAGGTAAGAGATATTATTATTTATGAAGCCTGACGTAGTACTTCGGCACAATGCTACAGTCGTTGATTGCTCATTAAATATCAAAGCCAGATAATAGCGAATTTGTCAGTGGGACGAGCTTCCTAAATATTTTATCACATCCTTTACACTAACTTCTTCTTCTACTTCTTCTTCTTTCTCTCTCTCTCTCTCTCTCTCTCTCTCTCTCTCTCTCTCTCTCTCTCTCTCTCTCTCTCTGTGTGTATGTGTATATATATATATATATATATATATAATTAAGTTATAAGGAACTTGGTAAACCGAATTGGTAAATCCAAAGAGGATGAAATCCTGAGAGCTCAATGTTAGGACAGAGCTAATATGTAATGAAAAACAAACCACTTTAATGTACCATTACGATAATTTATTTCACCTAAATCCTTTTTTAAGGATTCACGATCATCAGGTAAATCTTCCAACAACGAATTGAGAAAAAAAATGGGATTAGAAATTGGTGGGTAGTGTAATTTTTGTAATTTAATAGAGGGGGTTGAGAGTGGTAGTTAAACAGACAATATAAAGTATAGGGAGGGGTTAATTTTATCTCTCTTAAGTATGTTTTAAGTATATATATATATATAAGATAATCCGAAGGAGCCAGGCAGACCTACCTAGGTTTCTCCTAAACGCATCTTCAGGGTAGTGCCTGCTATATATATATATATATATATATATATATATATATATATATATAAGCCTTTTTATTATATCCTTACCCTGGACATTGAGTTCTACCTGGATTCTATCCTCTTGGAATTTTTTACACACACACATATATATATATGTATGTGTGTGTGTGTCTGTGTTCGTATGTGTGTATGTATATATATTTATGTATTTTAGATATATGTAAATATGCGTATGTGTATATTAACGACTAATATTATCAATATATATATATATAATTATGAAGAAGGTGAATTGGGCCAGGGAACAGTAGTATTACAAAAGTGCTCAATACACATATAAAAATATAAAAATTTAACATGTAGAGATTTTAAGTATAGAAAATTAGGAAATCATCTGATTCCGTTACTTTGGTTTCAACCTTTCGGTATCTTCAGGCGATTTCGGTCAATGAAATGTTACGCACGCGTTATTTGATTGAGCACTATAGAGATAAGGGGAATTTCAGAACAGTAACTGCAGCACCTATTAACGAATCGCTCTTCAGTAATAAAGTAAATAATCTGGCTGCTGGCGGTTGCATACATCCCTATATAATACGTTTGAATTTCCCTTTCTCTGCCCTATGCCGATATGTAGAATCTCTGACTGATGACATATCGTTCGGGCTTCGATTCCGGCTTGATGATGATGCCTAACCACACTGAAGAGCTGTGATACAGCGAAACAGTTTGTCTGTAGATGAATATATATATATATATATATATATATATATATATATATATATATATATATATATATATATATATGGGGGTGTCTGTGTGAGTTGCTGTGTGTGCATAAGAAATAATGACAAAAAGAAAATGTTTCTTTAACAAATATATGCAAGGCTTCACGAATTTGCGAGTCATCCATGCGTAGATTGGTGAATCGTTCCATATTTTGGGGAAAGGTAAAATTTTCCTTTCGTCTTTATTACATATTGTCTTTTTTTACAGATATATGTTTATTTAAATAGAAATTTTCGCACATACACACACATATATACACACACACACACACACACACACACACACACACACACACACATATATATATATATATATATATATATATATATATATTATATGCGCAGTAGTTATTGGAAAATGCTCAATATCATTGTTAGCTTACATATTCAATTGCATGGATATGAGTTTGTGACCCCAGTTGTTACTTGTTGAATAGTACATCGCTACATATCATAAAAGCTACAGTCACGACACTGCAATAGAATTACAATTGCGTATGTATGTATGCTCGAACGCATGGATGAGTATCTGCGCCTAGCCTCGGATTTTTTATATCGCTGGGTTTGTGTAAACTATAATGCGTACATGTGTATGTATGTATATATATATATATATATATTTGTATCAGTGTGTCACCCCAAACAAACACAGAAGAAAATTCCCCACTCCCACCACAAATATAATCAAACACAAGCAAGCATAAATAGATAGAATTTAAAAAAAACGAACCAGTGTGTTTGGTAGTCGCAAAAGCATGAAATCCAGGGTCACACACTCATATAAATACAACTAAATATATATATATATATATATATATATATATATATATATATATATATATATATATATATATACACACGTTTTAGCAGTTTGTCACTGGAAGTGAATAATTGCGAGAAAGAGACTTTAATTATCCATTTCGTTGATAATTTTTATTTCATGAACACCAGATGCTCATCTCATCAGAACGACAACGTGCTACACAAACACACGCACACACACACGCACGCACACGCACACAAACTCACACACACACACACACACACATATATATATATATATATATATATATAGTACAGGTAAGCGATCCGTTGGTATATAATCCGGGTGGATCCTACTAATATTAATTATTAAATCTGATCCACAGAGAGCAAGATGCATTTATTATAACGGGGCTTATGTATTTTTTTTACAGCAAAAAACAAAAATTACCTTAGCACAGAGGATAATCTATTTCAGGTCATTCTGTACGCGGCTATCATCATCTCCTTATAACTGCTTCAGAACGGATTGAAATAGATTATTTTCTATGTTCAGGTAATTTTTTTCTGTAATATATATATAGCATATTTATGTGAATAAAATTTGGTAATTAGCTGACTGATTTAGTGCTTCAATGGTGAAGCATTTATTTTTTTTTTAATATTATAATATACAACATACATGTCTTAGCTTACATCGCGGAACAGCACAATAAGAATATCAAATGTTGGAAGTTTTTTCTTCATTTTCGCCCAAAACTAAAGCCACTATACATAGCTTAGAACAGCTCATGATCAAACATAACAACCATTCGTTGTCTGTTATATTTAACAATATATGTTTAAATATATATATATGTGTGTGTGTGTATACACACAGATTGCGATGGGTAAATTGTCACCATTTTATATTCTTCATTTTACGCATGCGCATTTATTTTTTTTTTTTTTTTCATTTTATCGATATCACAGTTGAGTAGGGTTAGTTGGACACCGTCTGTGAGAAAAAGAGCACCATGACGCAATTCACTTTGCCAGAAATCTGGAAACGACATGCTGTATTGCTTGGTATTCGCGCCGGAAGATCCAATGCAAACATTTCAGAATGTTTGCGTGTCAATTTTAGGATAGTGCAGAGGATTCCGAAAATGTTGGATGATATAGTCATTCAACATCATGGTGTTTGGAGTGATCACTAGTGATGGTGACATTATGCCTCCATTCATCTTCCCACACTCAGACTCAACACAGAAGCCTACATCAAGTCTCTTGAAGTGGTAGTGTTGTCCTGGGTTAAGCGGGTGGCTGCTGGAAGACCCTGTCTGGTAACAGCACCATGCCACATAAGCAGGAGAACCTAGTCATGGCTGTCAGACATTTTCTGCAAGCACAACACCCCTTACAGCTGTCCACCTGTCCTCAGACTGAAACCGACTTTTTTATTATGTGATGAGCGAGAGATCAACAAAATTCCAGGTAACATCAAAGATAGACTGAAGGTAAGGATTATAGGTTCATTTACCAACTTAAACAAGGAGACAGCCCAGAAGAGTTGCAGAAGATTATGGAGTCATCTGGAGGGCGTGATTGAAACAAATGAAGATTTTATTGAATAAATTTACTCTTTCGTATTTCAAGATATCTTTGGGCAATTTGGTAAATATATCAGTTCAAATGAAATATCAGTGTTATTTTCATTTTTGCGTAATATAAACGGCAATTTGTCCTTTGCACACACACACACACACACACACACACTATATATATATATATATATATATATATATATATATACATATATATATATATATATATGAAAAAGTTTGAAAAAGTTTTGATGTTACGCCGATGAACACACGCACAGGCACACACACACACACACACACACATATATATATATATATATATATATATATATATATAATGATGATGATGATGATGATGATGATGATGATGATGATGATCTCTCCAGTCATTTTCGACGTACGGTTGTTTTCAGTTTAGTTTTTATGTTTATGTTTTTATCGATCCTGCACGGGATTTGCGAATAAGTCCACAAGGGGTGGGGGGGACATGCTTGAAGGGTTGACCGTCACATAGGGTGATGTATTAGCCCGAGATTTGGTGTTGGTTCTTAATTCTCTCAGATGGTTGAGATGATTCTTTTTAAAGTTAGTTATACCTCGGTGGCTATATACATATATATATTTCAATTAAAAGGTGCAATTACAATTTATAAATTCATGAATCATTCATACAAAAAACAAATATAGAGGTTAATGATTTAAATGGCGAGAATACATCGTCGCAAACAATATAAATAAATTTCAGAAATAAGTCATTCCCCCAAAATAATTTCGCTTGAAGATGGAACAGAGCCTACTTTAACTCAAGTTAATTCAAATATTATTTTGAAGTTTTCGGCTCTTGTTTTGAAACATGAGACCTCTTATGTAGCGAGTTGGAATCATACTTTTAAATAAATAATTATATTTATGCTCTGCTTTCGTATCGAGCACTATTTTTTTAAAAATAATAACAAAAATACTAGGGAACTTTGGATTATTTACCAAACCAGTTTCTTTCCTATTTTCTACAATATTTTCACATATATATATATATATACATATATATATATATATATATATATATATATATATATATATATATATATATATATATATATACATAATCAAGGTTTCTATTTTCTTCAATAAACATAACTAATACGAGTTGGTTTGTTCATTTAGAAGCTAAAACACCTAATGTTTTGCCGGAGGAGTATAGCTGCTTATATTTATAAGATTATTAGTATTATCTTAGCTCTAGGTTACTCTATTGAGCACTTTATAAAATTAACTATTATGGAACCTGTAAATATAGGATATTCATTTAAAAACATACCGCTACCTAATCGACATTCGTATGACTTATGTTTATTGAAGAAAATAGAAACCTTGATTATGTATATATATATATATATATATATATATATATATATATATATATATATATATATATATATACATAATGACAAACATGAGATAGAAAGTATACTTCTTTTTGAATAATAACCAAAATAAGCATCAGACCAGTGAAACCATATATATATGTGTGTGTGTGTGTGTATACACACACACATATATATACATATATATATATATATATATATATATATATATATATATATATATATATACATACACATATATATATATATGTGTGTGTGTGTGGTTTTTATATACATATCAACTATATATCAATAAAAATAGTTTAAATATATATATATATATATATATATATATATATATATATATATATATATATATATATATATATATTAAGAGAATAAAATTGCTATTCCCTGATATTACCATCATATCAATTTGTGAACCACTTTTTTTAACATGGGTAAATCTAAAAACGTTCAGAAGTTTCCAGTCATTTATTTATTGCCAATTTATAAATGGATTTACAGACTGGCCCTAATAGTTCGATTTTTATACCTAATAGTCATATTTTATGGCAGGAATTTTGACGTCCTCCACAAATTCGTTAAATTGTTTTTCTACTGTTACAGAATGAAACACTCATGACGGTGGCAATTCTTAAACTTTGAAAAATGCGTGCTGATTCAAAAAATCATTACGGTGAGAATTTAATTTATCTAAGTTTAATAAACTTGTAGCAAAATAATCATGACGCCTTAGAGAAAATTATTTACATAAACCGAAAAAGTATACGAAATAACCAGTGTGCATAGCCGAGGATAATTGAAGAAACTAAACGTGACTACAATTGTATTTAGTACACAAGCGCAGGAAATTATTTCATATTTCCTTTCCGTCGTCTGTTAGACAAGAACATCCTATTCGCAAGACCTCTTTCCATTACCAGTATATTGACTGGAATTCAATTCGTGACTTTCTTAGAGACGCCCCTTGGATATTCTTAAGCTTCCTGTCGAGACCTATGCCACTGAGTTTTCTTCTTGGATTAAGGCCGACATTGTTTCTTTTGTAACATCTCGCAAATATCAGGTGAATACCCAGTCTTCATCATGGACCAGAATGGCAGGTTCAGCCGCTATAGGCCACAGAAATCACTTTTTCCTGCTATACAATCGCAAATATGGGGCAATACTGCCATATATGGTCAGGAGCTACCCAATCGTCACTTTCCAATCTCGATAGAGTCCAAAAGTATCTACGCATTCTTATGCACCCTACAAACCAATTCTGCGCATCCTTCTCCACACTACAAACCATTTCTCACAGGCGAAACATCGTATGTCTCTCACTGTTCAATCGTTATACTTTCCGAAGACTCTTTCTAACCTCTACCTTTGCAAAATCTGGTCTTCTTGCTCCTGCTCTGTATTTAAAGATTACTGATAAAATACAAAGAATCTGCAATATTATTGGTCGTGATCTGCCATCTCGTCTTTAGTCACTTTCTCACCAACACGACGTTCCTTCCCTGTATCTTTTCTATAAATATTTGTATTGTAGTTATACTGATAAGTTTCCCTCTTTCTTACCTAGACTTTATGAATTTACGTGTACTAATAGATTGAAGTTCTATGCAAACAGTTTCTTCTTTTGCACTTCTTGCTTGTAAAACTTTCTTCCGATTCAATGCTTTCCAGCCTTTGACCTTCAAAAATGTAAATGCAGTGTCAGTCGTTATCTACTTGATTCTCTTTTTTTTATTGTTCTCACACTTTAATAATATTTCCCTTTGTCTTATTTTCTCACACTCAGGAACCCCTTTTGTCTCAGGGGCTTTACTGCCTTGCTTGAGGCGAAATGTTTAATAAATTACAAGCTTCCAAATGTTGATTAATTTGTCAGACAGAAAAATACACGTTGAATAAGTGTCATTAAAAAGGACGACAAAGTACGGCGATTATGATTTTTTATTTAATTTTTCGCCTTCGATCTGATGAAGCCTAAATGGCGAAATCCATAAGATATATTTTCCAAAAAATATTCTAATTCTCAATATATATATATATATATATATATATATATATATATATATATTGATACACGTTTCATTAAATATTATAGACACGTGTGGTCTATTTATTTTACTTATTTATACACACAATACATATATATATATATATATATATATATATATATATATATCGTGCCGTGTTATACCATTTAGCGATAGTGGAACTTACTAACAAGACACTTCCTCTGTAGCTAAATGGTATAGCACGTCAGTCTATATGAGGGTTCCGTGGAGAATACAGGCTTGATTCTTGTCGCAGGACACATATTTTCTATGTAATTTCTCGGGCACTCAGGCAGGTAAATGTTGTTAATACTGTTTATTATAAACAGAGCATTTACTTAAATATTTGTATCTATAAAAAAACGTATAAACAGAAAATATATTAAAATAATGGTCGGACTTAGTCCATTTCGTAATATATGTTGTCATTTGCTTACGTTAAGTTACGCTTCGAGTAGATATGAGCATTCGAGAGAAATCATGGGAAATTTGTAGTTTAAAAAGAGTAATTTGACCTTGCTAACCAAATATATATATGTGTGTGTGTTTGTTTCTTTTGTGTTTTCTCTGAGTGTGTGTGTAAATAATTAAAACAATAACAATCTCTGTATCGAAAATATGTCTAAATCAAAGTAATAAAATGCGAATGATGAAACAGAGTAAAATATGGAAAGTAAATATGACATTGTTGCAGTCATGGTCGGAATGCTTTTTTGGCAAGTTGTGGGGATATCTTTTTAATCGTAGATAATGTTTCGAATTTTGCGGTCGCTTTCGCTACTTGTTACTTAGTAAGCACCTTTACGAAAGAAACATTACTTGTTTAACTACTTGTCATTTAAGAAATCCTTTGATGATTCGTCATTTAACATACCCACAGCATAAACTGGTTGACCTCTTATTACCCCGGAGCATCCTCTCCGTCGATAGACTCATAATGCTTCCGAAAGGGTCCAGAAGAGTAAGGGCTTCTTCCTCTGTAAGTTACTT
>OZ010591.1:100247861-100308627 GCA_963932145.1 Acanthosepion lycidas
AGACAAAGAAGTTACCAATGTTCACAGAGAATGACAACTGCTGATTTCTACATGCGATGGCCGTAAAAATCAAGCCCATCCTTCAGGTGAAAATGCCTAGAATACTACGTTTTTGGTAGCGATACACCAAGAAATGATACACTATGATAGGGGCAGGGCAATAAATGAACGGAATTATTTTCATCTCAAATTTAAAGTGGATCCAATTGTTTTTGAGTTTTCGCTTTATTTGTTTCCAAATTATTGAGTCTTGTCGTGTCTTATCTAGAATAAATGCATTCACAAGTATTCACTATATTTTTTATCATTTGCTTTGAAAAGTTGCCGACTATATGTGGCCTGTCAATGTCAATCCAGAGAGAATTACTACGGGCAATCAATTACAAAAAAATATCTTTTTTCTATTTCTAAAAAATTGTAAAAAGGTAAACAAATATAGGATAAAAAAAGATTTAAAATAAATATGAAAGAAACCTACGGACAAAAGACGGAAATGAATATATGTGTAAAATTATGAGACGCGGATTTTAGAATTCTTAAAAACGAATTGACTGACGGCGGTAAATTACCCAATTCAATAAACTATGGTCTCATATCCAGTTTCTTCATCTATGTGTTGTGACCCTTTGGTAGTGGTCGGTTATGGCTCTCCACAACTTCCAATTTTTTTGTAGCTTTTATTTATCCTGTCTCCATCTCTTATAATCTCCTTTCCTCCATCCATTCAGACAAGATCGCCAGGTAAGCCTTTCGTTATTTACCTTTGTTCCTCTTGCCTTATATGTGTCCTGTGGGTGACAAAGTTATCCAGCTTGTTTACATATAATGTGTCCTAGGAATTCCAATTGTCTCTTTCTGATTCTAAGTAACGTGTAGTGCGAATTGATATGATCACTTTTTCTACACAAAAAAATAGGGGGGTCGCTCTAGACACAAGTAATTTTTTTGATGAGGTTAAACATCGTGCATTTTCGGTGACCGGTGACACTATGCACAGGTAATTTTTCCTGGAGTGATTTAAAAAAAAAATAATATATCCTTTCTCTTTCAGCAAAGGCTAGAGGAAGATAACTTCAAAATCCACCTCGCATGTCATCTTGGAGAAAGGAAATTCGAGCCATATCCAGCCGCAGTAAAATTAATCAAATCCCTCTACTTCTGGCCTGGCATGGATAAGAACGTACGATTATGGACCAAAGAGTGCCTCAATTGTCAATAAAATAAACACAAAATCAGCGGCAATCCCTTACTTACTGCCCTCTACACGGTTCAAAACCGTCCATAATGACATAGTAGGGCTATTACCACCAACTATTAATCACAACAGCACATACTGATAACAACATCCTAACATGCTTAGACAGAGCTACTCAGGGGGTTGAAGCTACACCCAAGAAAGACACTACGTCTACTACAATGGCCAGTTCCCCTGTATATTGTCACCGACAGTATGATTTTTAGTGAATTATCAAAACTGATAGAGTAATTGAATGGCAACGCAGGACAATTAATACTTCCATAAAAGCAAAAATAAAAAATAAAACTGGTTAGATGTCTTGCCAATAGTGTTACTTGGTTTACGAAAGCTACCAACAGATTTTAAATCCTTTAACTTTCAGCAAACTCTAGAGGAAGATAACTTCAAAGTCCACCTCGAATGTCGTCTTGGAGAAAAGAAATTGGAGCCACGAAAGAAAATAATGAATTCTGAGGAACCAGTTCAATGGTTCAAACAAACACAAGACTGCGACAAGGCACGATGCTGTCAACCTTTCGGATTTCACCCATGGGTACTTTAGAGAGAGAGAGAGAGAGAGAGAGAGCATTTCTTCAAGCAGAGACTATTGTCAGAATCGAAAAATACTGCCTTTCTATGGATTTAGAAGGGTGCCTTGTTTACTCTAAAATCGGTCCCTGACTTTTTACAGTTATTTGACTTAGCTCTTCTACATGCGAAATTTTTTTTTTTACATAAAAGATATTTCTTAAAGAACAAATGAATATACAAATTTTTTCATAAAGTGATAAATTTATATATCCGTTTATTCTTCATTTAAACAATTATTACTCCCCACTGTTAGTGTATATACTTCCGATAAAAACAGAAATTTTTTAAAAAGTTTTAAAAATTCAGAAAATTAAACATACAGATAGCAATGGTGTAAGCACAGTTTCAAACATGGCACTTGTAAATAACAGCTAGTTCCAATAACTCTTTAAAATCAGATATCTATTTCATACTGTATAGATATTATGAGCAAACAGGACCGACATCTGAGTCGATGAAAAATCAATATATTTCGATTCTGATAAGGGTCGTAGCTTGAGAAATGTCTAAAACTTTGCTAATCTGCAAAAATTATTAACCGAAAATGTTTTTCCTATTTTGATGAGTCCATTTAATTAGTACATGAAAATGAATCACCTACCGCATCTAAGGTGAATAGCAGAAGAGTAAAACATCTTACGAAAGAATGACTAACATTTAATTACGTTAAGTTTACCACACAGGCGCTGTATTAGAACAGTCGCATAAAAAAAATGCATTCGTTACTCTACATTTTTACGAGGTAGGTTGTGTTCTTTTTTGTTTTCAAAACATAACATTAACGGTTTTATTCTAAAAAAAATCAATGACTACGGATAATTTCTTCTGACCAAATAAATTCTATTCCAGTCATCCTTCTACTGATCTAAAAATCTTAGCAATTGTTAAACGGACCTTTTTATGGGTTTTCTTCAGTAAGGATGTTTTTTTCCATGTAATCCATCCGTGAAATTCCTGTCGGTTCAATGGCGTAAACATTGTTGAGAGTTGCTTATCTGTTCAAGTGTTCTTCAAATGAATATCCTTTCTGCTTGACTTTGAGTTAACCGTCGTAGTTTCTTTTTGTGATTTTAGTCACCTCTTTGTATTGAAATCTTCCGTGAACAACTCGAACATACAAACGTTTCTATGGTACTAATTTCATCTGATTTCTGAACGTGGGATAAAACAGTGGTAACGTTTATGTTAAATGACTCAGAAACTTTCTTATGGTCTTTTTCGAATTGATAAGTCTCAATCAAGCTCTTTCCACGTCCTTAGAGGAATCTTTGGCTTTTCTCATAATTAAAAAAATACTGAATGAACGGTTAATTTGTAAAATAAATTCATATAAGCCTTCTAAAGTGGTTGTAAGCATTACACCATAGACTGAACATAACATGGCTCAATTTTAGGATATAAACATGGATTTGTTTCGTTTGGACCTAATTTATTGTTACATTTATCTTTTTACTAATTTCCCCATTCTAGACCTTGACAGTTAAGACACGCCATACCACGTACACAGAATCGACGCATCCTCATTCCATTCAGGTTCCATTGATTAGTTGAAAGTTCCAATTGGACTACTTCTTCTCTAGAAATATTGCAGAATGAACTCTTGAAAGCATACTCCTCGATTTCTACTATAGTAATACGATTTGTCACACATCCTTAGATGATTACATTCTTTTTCCTTTTAAGTCACTTTAATAACCATGGTTTCTAAAGAATGTTGTTTCCAAGCAGAAGAAAGACATTGCCGATTAAGTGAGAAATAGTATATCTACAGTGCTGTTCGATAAAAGTGACTCACCTGATTTTTTTTACTAAATCTTCTCTTTTCCGATGAAATGAAAGTTGAGCTAAATTCAAAGGATAGGCGATCTAAAATCCGAAGAAGAAGCTTTGAAAGCTCTTTCAATTTAGCAGTAAGTACTGTCAAGCATCCGTTCAGTATAATGTTCTTGGGATGCTTTTCTTTTCATGGAACTGGTTTCTTAAAACCTATTGAAAAGACCCTCAGAAGCGAGCAGTACAAGAGAATATTAGAGTCTTTTCTGCTCCCTTCTGCTGAAAGGGTGAAAATTGACCCCACCAAGCTCATTTTTATGCAGGATAATACTCCCTGTCATAAATCAAAATTGATGAAGGAATACTTTGAAGAGAACATTTAGTAAAAAAAAATAGGTGAGTCTTTTTTCTCGAACAGCGCTTTCTCTCTCTGTCTCCGTCTCTCTCTCTCTCTCTCTCTCTCTCTCTCTCTATATATATATATATATATATATATATATATATATATATATATATTGCTACTTCCCAACCAAACAAGTGTCTTAAAAACATTCGTCGTTATATTTTGTTGATCACGGCCCTTTGGAACATAGCGATCGCCGATGTCTTCACATACGCCCGATTTTGGATGTCATCACAGCTTGTGCAGAATCGTCTCATCACACTACAATCTTAACCACATTAAATAAAGGATCTTTTATTTAAGCTTTTCGTCCCAAGCAAGGCGTGAGTGTGACTAGTACGCAAGGGGTTACAAAGATTGGAAGCAAGATAAAAGGGGCGTGATAGAGGAAAGAATGGAGGAAAGGATGGGGAAGAAATCAAGGCATCAAGAGATGTCGATTGACATTGCATTTGAATAGTTGGAGATTATAGCTATCAGGGAAGCAAGTAAGAGGACGGGAAGTGCGAGTCATGAAGCTAATGGAGCAGAAGAGACGGCTGCATTTAACCGTTTCGACAGTGAGATACCGACCTAGTGCCACGTTTAAATTCATACAGTTTGGGAACTAGAGAAATTAGTTCGTCGGAGCAGTTACCGTGAAAAAAATTTATAGAAAAGACAGAGGGAGGCGACAGCACGTCTGTAAGAGAGCAAATGTAAAAAAGATGCCAGATCAGGGCCAACCACATTGCATATATGTCTTTGGATTTTGTCGAGGACCTTAAGACGAACAGCGGTGGCTCCCGACCATATATTACAGCAATATTCCATACAAGGGTGAATTTATGATTTATAGATTTGAAGGATGGACTCGGGCGAGAAAAAAACTTTCTGGCTTGACACAGAGAACCAACTTTCCTCGCGGTAGATGAAGCTATTGATTCAAGGTAAAAATGTTTCCAACTCTAGAAATAAAATAACTTTAACTCTTTCTCATTATCAATTCAAGTATTAGATCCCCATAAACTGTCCCTCTTACACTGTAACCCTCTACCTGGTTTTGCTCTTGGTCCTTTTACATGGAGAACATTATATAAAAAACCGTTTTGCTAAGAATAACGTTGCAGATAGAACTTATCAAAATTGGAATAATTAAATCAGTGAAAATAAGAAAACTATTTAAGAGCGGATTAATTCTTAGTACAACTGCATGTAAAATACCGTGATTAATCAATAATATTTGTTTTTATTTACGTTAATCTCTCAGGCAATCGCAGTTTTATTAATATTATTCATTAAAATAATGGCTGCTGCTTATTATCACCTTCTAAATCCTCACGGCCCATTGTTAGCATTTCTACTAAGAATGATATAAGCGCTTCACCTTGGTTTTGTAGTTATGTAACCCCATGGATGAGTTGAAGGTACTCTGACACCCTTAATAACATGGAGGTGATTACCAAATATAACACTCTGACAGGAACAATTCAAATTATGACAAACAAATTTAACATTATAAGTGACAAACGGAGTAGTGTTCTGGTTCTTAATGTGGTAACATTCTGGACAATATATTCCTCCGACGATTGTATTTAGATGACGTGAAGAAGTCCTAAACTCAAAGCTGAAACGTCAGCGACGTCAACAGAACATTAAGCTGACAGTTGCTCCAAATTGACCGACATCTTGGAATCGTGACGAACAAGACTATCGTACCTTTAAAAATAAGAAAATATAATTCATTTTACTTATGTGTTACCCAGGTGCTTGAAAATATCGTTTACCTTTCCCTGCTTTTATTGATTGGTACAGTACGCAGGAAGGTGAACTTTGAATCACTTGTTCGCAACTGTGATATAACTACGGTTGCCTGTATTGAGTAGTTCGATAGGTGATAGAAAGTTCAGCTATTTACTACAATGCGGATTTGCCGTGTTTCGCTTTTCTAAAGACATAACGATTCCAATGTATTCCATCTCTCCGGCTTTTTCAGATTCTTCCTTGTAGCATGATTAAATCGGGAATAACGAATCTAAAGATTTTGTTTTAAACCTTTCATTCCAAGTAAGGAAATGAAGGCACTAAGATGCGGGACGTTAGTAATTGTGAAAGGTTATAAAAAAACAAGAACTTTATTAAGGAGAGAAAACAGCAAAAGAACAGGAATTAAGAAGACAAAAGATAAAGATGGACATTGTATTTAAATTTCTGAAGATCAATGTTGACTGGAAAGCAAGAAGCAGGAAGAGAGTTCTGCAGCCGAGAACTGTGAGAGAAGAAACTGTTACCATAGAACCTGCGATTACATATAGCCATTTCTAGTACTGTTCTGAAATTTAGAAAGTCTAGGTAGCATAGCATAAAGTTCATCAAAACAATTATATCTAGCTATAATTAACTGTAAAATGACAAGATCTTGTCACCGATTATGTACTTAAACAGTTTGGTCATTGATATCACAGTCATATAAACTTTAACCAAATATTTTTTCTCGAAAAGTATTCTTTTGATAAATCAGCTGGTGAATATGTCTTTCAATAAACAAATCACACGTCCTGCTAACTTTTGCAGATCGTTTCTTAGAAATTAATCTAATCCAATATATAGATCTTAAAAAAAAAACACAACTGAGATGTTTCACAATTTACACCGAGGAAATAAATAATATCATAATATTTTCAATGAAGCAGAGCCGTATATTCAGTTACTAAGTTATTTCCAGTGTTAGTTTTCGATTCCTTAATACCGCCCCGAACTCATGAAAATTTTGAAAATATTTTTTAAATCTGTTTCGCCCCATGAAAGGCAGAAAAGCCAAGAAGACACAAGGGGGGTTACTGGGTGTGGAAGAATTAGAAAACAGAATCATTACTAATGAGCGGGAAGAGAAAAGTATAATCGGGAGGACAGTCGATAGCGATTGACATTGCATTTAATATTTGGCAGATTAAAGTTGGCTGGAAAGTATGGAGCCGGAAGCGAGTACTACAAGCGGGAAGTGCGAGAAAAGAAACTGTTAGCATAGAACTTACGTTTACATCTAGCCAGCTCAACTGTAAACTGATGAGATCTCAACGCCAGTCTAGGTCTGCACTGAAATTTATAAAGTCTGGGTATCATAGCGAAGAGCTTATTCGAACAATTACCATGAAAGAAAAAATACAACCTTATAGCGGTGACAAAGTGACTGAAGCCGAGTTGCCAGATCAGGACCAATAATGTTGCTTATTCCTCTTTGGATTTTATGAAGGCTCTCAAGATAAATAGCAGGGGCACCAGACCATATGACACTGCAATATTCTAAGCTTGGACAAATGGCAGACTTATAGATATAGATTCTGGAGAAAATAATTGTCTCGCAATATACCAACTTTCTTAGCAGGTGACCTAGCAATGGATTCAATATATTCTTTCCACTTTATATCAGCTGCGAACGTTAGCCCGAGAAGGCGCAAAAATTGTTCTTTTTCCACATTTAATTCCGATAATTAACAAACATGATCAATATGTTTTTTCACGGTTCTACTGCATAAAGCAGGGACTCTCTATATTTACGTCTGTCTGCTGTCAAGCATCATTAAAACTCTCCTCACCTGATACGAGGAAGTTACCACCCACTTGGTCACAGCTAGCAAGAAGCTCTGAAAGCCCATTATCCCTTATTACTGAATTCAATCCTCATTGGGTACTGTATACTTGTGACTTCTGCTAGGCAATTAATCCGCTGATAAACACATTCGTATTTAGTTAGACGATTCGCAGGCTGTATATATAAGAAAGCTTCAAAATCGGCTATATTGCAAAAGAAATTAATCTTACTTCATGACGTGGCGTTGTATAACTCGTTACCTGGCCATAGGCTGATATTTGATCGATAGCACCTCGGCCAATTGGGTGATGGGGGGGGGGGTATAATGTTGATAAGTTCGTACCCCTAATGACCTAAGGATTACAGTACTTATTATATGGCCAGACGCATTGATTTCTGCTAAGTGCCAAAATTAAGAAAACAGTTTTGTTGAGATGTGGCTCAAGGCCAAGTGTATGAAGCACCAAGTGAGGATCGAACTCATTAATCATTCGTAAATGATCCACAGAGAAAACCTTGCTAACCAACATACCACGTCAAAATGACCCAAGAAATACAACAATAAATAACTCAGTTATACGTGATAAACATTTAGGCGACCATGTATCTTTCGATACATGACTAACGAGGCGGTTTTTTTCTGCGGTAGATCAGTTGCCATCCAAAGCAATAGAACCAGGTCTGCCCAGATATTTACCCATAGCTGGGGGAGAATAAAAGGATTCATACCTTTCCCAAGGTATTAGCACGTAAGTGAATACTTACATTATTTACATTATTGGGAATGTTATCCTCATCATCATTGTCATATTCACAATGTTTCGGCCGTTGTACGCTCCGGCTTTCTTCAGGTGATTAGAATTTCGGACTGACCCCTTTATTTCGTCGACAGGGGTAGATTGTTCTAGTTCCACGTGTCATGCCTCTTCCGGATCTCTCAGTTATTTCGCTTTAATTCAACTCCCCAAGTTTTGGTTCACCACTGCTATGGCCTGGTATTAAACTCACAACTCTTAGGGTCTAGTTACTGGATTTAACCAACGTCTTTATCCACTATCTAACCACTGTCCTCCACTGGGCTCTCTGTTCGTGAGGACACACGGCCCAGTAGACGAAATAAAGGGTCCAATTCGAAATTTCAAACAAATGGAGAAGGCCGGTACGTACAACGACCGAAACATTGTGAATATGGCAATGAAGATGAGGATAACAGCCCGAATAATGTAAATAATACAAGTAATCATAATACCTGATCTCAGAGATATAGACTAATCCGGAAGAAGGTCGGAGCGTACAACGGCCGAAACGTGGTGAATATGGTAATTAAGATGAGGATAACAGTCCGAATAATGTAAATAATATAAGTAATCATAATACCTCATCTCAGAGATATAGACTAATCCGGAAGAAGGCCGGGGCGTACAACGGCCGAAACGTTGTGAATATGGCAATGAAGATGAGGATAACAGTCCGAATAATGTAAATAATATAAGTAATCATAATACCTCATCTCAGAGATATAAACTGATATGAAAAAAAAAACTACTAAAGAGATGCAGATTAAAAATATTAGATAATGACTGAGTCTTTCTTTGTTTCTTATGGAGTGCGTGGTGCCCAGCAACGCATTTGATTGAAGGACTCGCTGTGGCGGCGACCATAAGTAAATCACAAAGCCAAGCATGTTGAAATAATTTCAATCGTAGTACGTGACGTGGCTTTGGATAGCTCGTTACCTGGATATTGGCTGGTATTTGCTGGTAGCAGCTCGACCAAATTGGTGAAGTTGTATGATGTTGAGTAGTTCGAAACCCCTTAAGGATCTCAGAATTACATCACTGTTGATATGACTTGACGCATCATGATATGTTTCTAGAGATGTACACACTGTTCTTATCTTTTAGTAGAGTCTGATCCTCCTGGTTGCCCCACATTCGAGGACTTGTACCAAAAAAAATTAATCTTAGTGATAAGTAGATGAGGAAAAGCTCACGGGATGACAAAAACTACCCCAAAAACCCGTGCCGGATAATCTTTCTCATCATTGCTCAACGATAATCTTTCTTACGATCAAAGTGTTTTATTTTGTAATGAAAACAGGACAAGAGATTCTGTCTCGTAATCTTTTATTCAATTAAGAATCTTACTACTCGTCTACTTGACAAGCGGAAATGTACAGCTTTTATAGCTTGGATTATGAAAGAGGAGATAATACATATTCACAACATTCTCCACCACCAAATTTCTCACTGATAGGGAAGAAAGTCCCTTAAATGTCCAGGCTCACTACGAGCTCGCAGTGGCCGCCTCGGCAGTCCATGATTCGTGGTCAGAGTACTCGAACAGGGAGGCTCTTCAGTGCGAGCCTGTCTGTGGGCTCAGAAATACCTTGCTCCGTAATGTTTCCTTCTCAGAGGAGCAGGCCGTTCCGCGTCAGAGTCAGTCTCTAGATGAACACGTTTTTTCGGTGCTAGTCTTTCATCTGTCAGGGTGTTGGCCCAATGTTTCGCCTGATTCTTGTCGGCGAGTCGCAAGTAGGTGTCTAGAAAATATCTCATTTTTGGGCTTTATGTATGTAGCGTTCAGTACATCGATTGCTTCTTCGTAGGTAACGCAATCCGAGAGAATTTCGTTGACTGTGTGAGACAGGTAGTTGGTTAGGAGCGCACGCTTATTGATGGGACGTCCCGGTCTTTCTGAATGTAGGACCTCGATGAAATTTGTAAATGTCTCCCGCCAATGTTTCCATCACTTTTCGGCTGAATCGCTTTCTGGATCTGTGGTAAATCGCTCCGGTCGCATAAATTGTTCCATTCTTAATTTGAATAAATTGTAATGAAAACAGGACAAGAGATTCTGTCTAGTAATCTTTTATTCAATTAAGAATCTTACTACTCGTCTATTTGACAAGCAGAAATGTACAGCTTTTATAGCTTGGATTATCAAAGAGGAGATAATCCATATTCACAACATATCTGTTCTTTAAAAATAAAAAAAAAACATTGAGAATTTTACCTTGTTAGTGTTTATATTATTTTCAGGTCAAATAAATACAAAGAAAATGTCGATATTTTATATATTATCCTAAACGTGACTAAGTCGATAATTAAAAAAAAAAGTTTTGAACAGGACCTTAGAACAGTAACTAATTATTCCTCTCCTCTACAATCATCCTATGTCAGAAAAGAGAGAATGGTTAACTTGAAACTTGAAGTTATATGCTGAAGAGTCGATAAATACAGAAATGTCAAAGATGAGATCATAATTGATGCCAGAAATGTTCCTAAAACTAAATTTACTGCCTGATTTATTGTTGGATTTTAAAATTCAAAATATTCCTCTCCGGGCCGAAAAAAAAAGAAGAAGCAAGATTTCACAATTTCAGAAAAGGCCATTCGAATATTCCTTCTTTGTATTCAGTCACTGATCTGAAAGCACAAAAGATGATGATCCTATACTTACCTCATTACCGGAAGAGAGCAAGTTCTTTCACTTGTCATTTCCCAGGGATTGACCTTTACATCATGAAAACTCCTCCAGCCGATTTGTGTCATTCGTAAAAGCTCAAAGAAAATACATCACGTTTAGAAAAAAAATACGTCTTAACGTTTTTATAAATCTTTCACTACTTTTTGTGCAGTGAGCGGTAAAGCCTTCTGCTACGATTTGCTTGAAAACGACCACCAAAAAGTTTCTTAGGCAACGTAATGTCTGCGTTCAACGGATGAGTAAAATAAAACCTGGATAATGTGTTGAGCCACGTGACCTTTGAACTGAAGAGGAAAATATTTTAGGCTACTAGAAGTCTGCTTGCAACTGAGACGTAAGTAAATCTTAGATCACTTTTTGGAACATGTGACTTTTACCTTTGAAGCGATAGTCAAGAGATCTTGAACTAATTGAAGTCTGCTTGAATCACGGACTATGCAACGCGATACTTGAACTGATGTGCAATATAATCTTGGACTACAAGAAGTCTGCTTGAAACCGAGACGTAAGTAAATCTTGGATCACTTTTTAAGTCATGTGAACATTACTTTGAACTGATGAGCAAAAATCATAGACTATTTTAAATCTGCTTGCAACTGAGACGTAAGTAAAACTTGGACCACTTTTTAAGTCATGTCAACATTACTTGGCACTGATGAGCAAAAATCTTAAATTATTTGAAATCTGATTGCAAATTAGGTATAATTAAAACTTCGATTATGTTTTGGACTACTTGACATTTAATTTGAACTGACAGGCAAAAAATCTTAGACTATTTGATGTCTGATCATGATGGGTAAATAAATTTCATGCTAAATAGCGTCTACTTGCAATAACGGTTAAATATGTTTTGGAATATATGGCGTTAGCTCAAAACCGATGGGATACGTGGCGTTTGCTTATAAAATGATGAAAAAAAAATCTCGAGTTACTTGATACTAAAAGATAATTAATTTGATACGAAACGATAAGTAAATATTGGAATTAGTTGCATTTGCTTCTAACCATCGGACAATCATTTCTTATAGCGTGTAATTAAAATTTACGTGACATTTTTAACCGGGGATCAAATGCCATCAGATAAATTAATTTAAAAATTAGGACATCCTTGTTGTATATCACGGAAATGAAGAGTAACAGTAAACAGAGGAACGGGCCAAAATTTGGACAATCTCCTCAGAAAAGTGTTTCTGTAAAAGAATACTGAGAATTTTATGGAATGAACATTTTTACAGTGATGATCCGCCAGTACAAGGCCCAAGGTAGAGGGTTACAGAGTAAAAGACACAGTTTAAGCTGCTCGAACGGAACCTAGATCTCACCAATTAAATACGAAGGTTGGTCGCTAAAATGTGCATGGTATGACAGGTCTTAGAACTGGTGTAACTAAGGAATGTACAAAGTATTCCAAAAATCACGCAACAATTGTAAGAAAAAGTAAACTTGTGAAATATTAGGTTGGTGCAAAAATAATGTCGTTTTCTTACATGTGTTACTATGTGAGAAAACTATTTTTGCATCAACCGAATAGCAACCAGGGAAAATCTGCATCATCTTCCATAATTCCACCAATAGAATATATTTATAATATATTGTCACATATAGAAACATGATTCTATTTACTAAATAAATATAAAATTTACAAGGCCATCAATGAACTATTGAAATGGAAATAGCTATACAGTGGCGAGAGTTCAATTGCCATCCAAGGCTATAGAACCCAATCTGTCCTGCTATTTACCCATAGCTGCAGGAGAAGAAGAGGTTTCATACCTTTCCCAAGGGTATTAGCAGGTAAGTGAATACTTGCATTATTTATCCTCATTGCCATATTCACAAAGTTTCGGCTGTTGTACGCTCCGGCCTTCTTCAAGTGATTGGAATTTCGAACTGAACCCTTTATTTCGTCCACCAGGGAAGATTTTTTCTAATTCCACGTGCCATGCCTCTTCCGGATGTCTCGGGTATTTCGTTTTGGTCCACCACTGGAACTCAGAACTCTTTGGCTTTAGTTACTGGACTTAACCAACGTTTTTATCCACTATCTAACCACTCTCGTCCACTGGACTCTGTGATCTTGAGGACACACAGCCCAGTGTTCGAAATAAAGGGTTCAGTTCGAAATTCCAATCAACTGAAGAGGGCCGTTGCGTACAAGCACCGAAATGCTGTGAATATGGCAATGAACATGAGGATAACAGTCCGAATAATGTAAATAATGCAAGCAATCATAATACCTCATATCAGAGATATAGACAGATGCTAAAGAAGGCCGGGGCGTACAACGGCCGAAACGTTGTAAATATGGCAATGAAGATGAGCATAACAGCCCGAATGATGTAAATAATACAAGTAATCATAATACCTCATCTAAGAGATATAGCCTGGTCCGGAAGAAGGCCGGGGCGTAATACGGCCGAAACGTTGTGAATATGGCAATAAAGATGAGGATAACAGTCCAAATAATGTAAAAAATACAATTAATCATAATACCTCCTCTCAGAGATAGAGACTGATCCAGAAGAAGGCCGAGATGTTGTGAATATGGCAATGAAGATGAGGATAAGAGTCCGAATAATGTAAATAATACAAGCAATCATAATACCTCATCTCGAAGATATAGACTGATCCTGAAGAAGGCCGGAGCCTATGTCAGTGAGGAAGAAATTGTAGAGTGGAAAATAATTCGTTACTCACAATGACGCGGGAACGCTTTCGAACCTTATGTGAGTAACGAGGAAGTTTTAGAGAAAATGTAAATAAAAAGGACACTTGCACTTAGAATCAGAAAGAGATGTAAATTCTAGTGCACATAATGAGAAAGGAAAATTTAACACTTACTGGCTCTATCGAAGACAAGAAAGAGAAATAAACAGCGAATATCCTACCTAACGAGGGATTAGGAGTGAGAGCAGAAAGACGAACCTTACTAAGTGCGTCAAAGGATAGGATGTTGTGGAGAGCTTTGATCGCTCACGTGCTGAAAAGACACGACGTATGGAAGAAGGAATAAGAAAATCTTATTTTCTAACAATAACCATGCAACTTTGTTTGGAAAGATTAATAATCTGTACCGAATTCCTTCATTCAAACACCACAAAGACGGAAAATCATATTCATTTGAAAAACTGAATTCTTTCGAAATCTCATCGAGTAAAATCCTTAAAACATATTCATTGTGAGCTCTATATTATTGTCTTTTTGCCCTACAGCCACATCATGTTGAAACTCCTTATATATTCGCCTACTCGCAAATACCCTTGAGAAGGTTATGTATCCACCTCCTCTCCCCCACCTATGGGTTAATTAGTAAAACCTGCATCGCTGAACCGTTATTATCTAGGAAAGATTTAAATAAACTGAAAAGGGTTGATAAGCCATATAAACGAATCAATAAATCTTCTCTTTCTACGAATTTTGAATTGTTGACCGACAGAAGTCTGCGTTGTACTTTTGAATTTTAACTTAAATTTGAACCAATGTAAATCTGATGAAGTGAATAGAAATACCGAAACATCTACCAACATTCCCTAAAAGAAGCTGTTATATTAGGTTGGTGCAAAAATAATGACGTAATAATGTCGTTTTTTGACGTTAAAAAATACGTCAAAAAACGACATTATTACGTCATTATTTTTGCACCAACCTAATACATTTGTTTGTTTAAAATCCTCTCGAAAGTGCTGCTTAGTAATGCTTTAGGAATGTTTCCAATTTTGGGATTTTTATGATCACCTCTTTAAGATTTATTCGACAAGAATTGTTCTCCAAGACACGTGGATTTCTAGAATTTGCTTCAATTTCGAGATATGGTCTGTAGCGTTAAGGAAATTAAAGTGCTTAACAAGTTTATATAAATAGATGGTATAACCGAACTGGAACAGGAAGAAAGTTTCACGCTCTCTTATATTTTTGCTTCTGACATCGGCAGGGTTTTTGAAATTTTTTTATTATCTTCATTTTTTTCTTCGGAAAGATGGAATTTTAAAGTTGAAATGTATCAATTCCAAGAAAAGAATTCGTTACAAATATATAAATATGACCACCTGCTTTAAATAAATTTCCTTTTTCCTTTTTATTTATTTGTTTGAAATTTGGTAAAAAAAAAAATCAAATTAAATGACGTAAACGAAACACCACATCTTTAGCTAGAGAAAAATCTTCCAATATTTTCTTTTGATTGTCATTTCACGAAGAATTCATCTGTTGCATTCATTTACTAGAATTCTCTTGAGATCTGAGCGCTGCGTTTATTTATTTATTTATTTTAATGCATACAGGTCATGTGACTAAATTAACCGTATAGATCTGAACAAGAAGAATTTAATTTGATAACGTCCATTCCTTTTCTCACAAACTCCACCACCCCTACCACAGTCACTTTTTCCGACATCACCACCATCACCGCATATTTCAGAATGGTTTTGCATCATTATCATATCCTCTTCTTTCCCGCCGCCGCCCCCACCGATTTTTATCGCCACGACCACCCACCACCATCACTACCTCTATAAATCAAAATTACACAAACCTTCAATTTAGCTTTTCTTTCTTTACAACCACCACCGAGGCCGCCGCTAGAAAACCATTCTCTTTGAGCTTATCCTACCGTCGCCATAGCGCCATACTTTCCCTCGCCGCCATCTTTTCAAATTTCGTTCCGCACAGAAGAATCAAATTGCGACAATCTTCGAGACACGTATTTTTGAAAAGCAGTAAAATCATTAAAAGATTAATTCGCACGGCAACTAACGATGTGTACATCTGCCCGGCCAGAGTAACCAGCATTCTGTCGATTGAAAAGAGGCGGAGAACCATGCTTTACTTGCGTGTGGATTGAAAGCGCACGTGCTGAATGGTTATTTACACCTGTCGAACGGAATGCCGAATCGTCGGCGAATGTCGGTCGTTAATTATCGGCTCACATGGAACGAAGATATCCAGAATGGAGACGATGGGGCGAGGGACAGGAAAGCTGGTAGTTAGCGGTTACCTGGTCGGCACAAGTCACGTAAATCTATCAGGACACCAACGCGATCGGCTGAAACAGGGTAATCAATTCATACAAGATTACTATAATCGGAAGGAAAGCGTTTGACAGCCAAATCCAAATAGTACATAGCAAGATAGATACGGAATAACACACACACATACACACACTACACACATACAAACACGCAAGCACACAGACACACAGTCAGCGCAAACACTGAGGCACATCTATCTATCTATATCTATATATATATATATCCATATATATATATATATATATATATGTGTGTGTGTGTGTGTGTGTGTTTATGTGTGTGTGTGTGTAGATAGATAGATAGATAGATAGATAGATAGATAGATAGATAATGAACAGGACTGCGATAGATACATATATACATACACAACATACATACATACATACATATAACAGAGGCCAGAGATAGATAGATAGATAGATAGATAGATAGATAGATAGATAGATAGATAGATAGATATGAACAGGACTGCGATAGATTCATATATACATACATGCATGCATACATACTTATATAGATATAAAACAGGCCAGAGATAGATAGAAAGATAGATAGAAGAAAATACGGAGAATTTCCAAATACACCAACCTCTTTAACGACCAGCTAATCCCTATTGCAGACGCCCACCCAGACACAACAACCTCAAACCCATCGTGAAGGTTATATTGAAACTGTTTATAATCGGACTTTGTTTCAGAACCTAGGAAAAAGCGCATAATTTAGTGCGGTCAGCATTTGAACAAGGCCAGTACACACGAACAGGAGGTCAGGACAACCTGTTATTCCTGCTAGCGCAATCATTAAGACTATCCACACTGTTTCGTCCATCCAGTTTCCCGCACAAGGGTTGTGTTAACCATCAGTATGCTCTTTCGTACACGTCGAACGCTGAGTCTCCACATACTTTTGTATTTATACACCTTTAATTAAAGGTACTGCGATTAGGCTTTTTTATTTAATTTTTCGATCAAGTGCTTACTTATCTGGACACAGTGTGGGTAGAAACTGTTCACATATTCTATAATTTCGAGCGCTTTTGGCTACACTTTTAGCCATTATCAAGGAAGATTATATTTTTACAATTTAATTGGGTTGTGTGTATGCTTTTAGTGTTATAGAGGTGCTTTAGGGTGTTGGCTTTGTTTTCTTTTCCATTATTAAGGCTTCCATTATTTTTAATCTTTTTTTTACAGGTGGATGAGGTTATTATGCTTGTATTTTCTACTAGCATGTTTCGGATGGCGTTTGGTAAGTTTGTGTGTGTGTTTAAATGGATTCTAAACGAGGTGTGGTCGAATAGGTGTGACATAAGGCGTTTGGATAGGCATGTGACCTATGTAATTATTTCTGAATTCGGTTTGCTCAGGAACACAGTTCCTTAAGGGCCACTTGAACTCATAGATAATGATCGTTCGTTGTAATTTTGATTTTATTGGTGTGTTATTGTTTTTGAGGATAAGGCTAACTGTTTGAAATTTTTTGTAGTGGACAATTAATTTGATTTTTTTCTTTGGTTATGTGGATAATCTGGAAGTGTTTCTATGGAATTAATATCCAGGTAAAATCCCCTAGTTGAGAGCTCAGTGTAAGAGAATAATAAAAAATCATACAGAGCAATATAATTAAGAAAAATTTCAAAGAAAAACCTTACATATGAATTTTCCAGTTCTAAACTTGTTGGCTTACACTGCATCTTCATACTGGTTTATATATACTAAACATAGGAAATAAATATTGATTTTTAAAAAAGTAAGTCAGTCAAGAAAGAAAGTAAAGAAAATGTTGTGACAGCAGGAGGCGATAAATGGCAGGAACGAGTAAAAATGAAAACAGAAAGGGGAGGAAGATGTCTTTTGGGATGAAGGGGCGTGGAGTGAGGTTTAACGAAACTATTCCAAACATCTCTTCTGTCAAATGCCAGTTATATATATATATATATATATATATATATATATATATATATATATATATTGATTGATTGATTGATTAATTGATTGCTCTCCCTCTTACGCATTGTAGACATTTTTAAATCAGCAGCGACGGGAAAATGTCAAGCTAAACTATGGTGTATTGGTAAAGATTTCATATATATATATATATATATATATATATATATATATATATATATATATATATATATATATATATATAACCGGAAGAGTGTCCTACAAGTGAAATTGACTGATTCGATTTTCCACGTTATTTAAAGACAGAAAATATTTTTACATTCTAAGAATTTTTTTTGAGATGATAATGATACTTAATTTTACTGAGTAACCCATACCTGGGGGAGAAAAGGTTGATTCATAACTTCCCCCAGGGTATTTGTACGTAAGTGAACATAACGAACCCAGCGAGGATTGAAACTCGTCTGCCGAATTAACAATTCTAAACCATTATCCATTAAACCACCCGATATCCAAGCTTACACAACTTGGTTTTTCTGAGTTGTCACCCACGTTGCAGAACTGCGATGATAGTACGGGGATCCGTAAGCCTCGAGAAGAAACTGTTAAGAGAGAACTTACGCTTGCACTTAACAATTTTAAGATTGAGATTATGAGACCTAACTGCCAATCTAGTAATTCACCTAAATTCGAGATTAATGCCCAAAAGAACATTTGCCGCGAAAATATGTATAGAAAAGGCCCAGGGAAGTTACGTTAAGCCAGTGTGAAAGTGATTGAAGAAGAGATGCCAGATAAGGATCGATGACGCTATAGATTCTACTTTAGATTTTTCAAGAAAATCTAGATATATGGAAGCAGCAGCAGGCAAGAAGTGGCAGCAATATTCGACGAATGGCAGCCTTATAAAGGAGCAAGAGAAAAATTGTCTAGCACGGATTAGTAAACCAGCTTTCCGATCAGCGGACTTAGTTGAATTGTTTCAATATAATCGTTCAACTTCATGGCAGTGTGGAAAAAACGCAGTGAGTTGTTCTCTTGAAAGTTAGCATCATCCATGTTGATGGTGGACTGAAATGTTCTTTAAGAAAAGTAATAACGAACACTTTCATTATTTTATTATTAAAACAGTAAATCTACGTAAACACGTTTCTAATGAGTATAAATACGAAAAAAAAATTTGTACTCACAACCCTCATATGAGGTTCGTTTTTTATTAATAGAAAAGAAAAAGCTAACACTGATAATATCAACTATGAACACGGCCACAATTATCTGACCGTATTTGGATAATAAAAAAAATTCTTATAGCTATCGACGTTGGATATTATGTATATTCACTAATATATATATATATATATATATATATTATAATTTTTTCGTATAAAGAAAAACAATTTACTCACTACAAAGATGCAACCTCGTTTCGCTGCATTTAGTTTCACCTCGACCAGTGATAACCAAAATTCTCAAGAGATTTGTTCATAACCATTTTGGTTCTGACCAGTCGAGGTGCAACTAAATGCACCGAAACGAAGTTGCATTTTTGTAATGAAGATATTGTTTTTGTCTGTATGAAAAAAATTATAATAAATAATTATTCCTCGACTCCCGGTATTGAGCCCTCTTTTGAATTAAGGCTGTGAACGTTACAATTTATATATTATTTTCGTTATCATTACATTTGAATATATATATATATATATATATATATATATATATATATGTGTGTGTGTGTGTGTGTGTGTGTGTGTGTGTGTGTGTGTGTGTAGGGGGTTTCAACAAATTACCCACCAGGCTAAAAATTTATTTGTTTCATTTTGATCTCTAATGCAATTTCAGAACTTGTGTTTGTATTAAGTCAGGACTGCAGTACGATTGCGCAATTCCCATTGAAACAGCACGAGGCAAAGAGAGAACAGAACGCATAGTGATGCTGAAAATAGGACATGCATAAGTTATGAGACAGCAGAGAAAGAATAGCATAAAATTTAATTATATATCTAGTGACATTAAAAGACATATCAATATTTAGAATAGCTAGCATTGACATGAAAGACAGCGTCAGTTTGATGTGGGATAAAGAAATAAAAATTTTAAAATTAATCAGGACATCTGTAATGGCTTCATCAGTGAGAAACATGTTTGTTGCACGCGAAATATGTTAAGTTGCTTTATCTTTCACTTTTTCATATATCTGGTAATATTCATTTTCTTGCTTTTAACGATTCAACAAACCATTAAATTTCCACTGCCACATTTAACATTATATATATATATATATATATATATATATATATATATATATATATATATATATATATATATATATATATATATATAAGGAAATGACAATATGCATAAGGGTAAAAAGACAATAGGAAAACTGTATTATTACCCGGCGCGTTTTGTCGAATGTTGAATTCTTCAAGGCAAAAGCTAAATGAATTTATTGAAAACAAAGTAACTATTAACAACAAAACAAAATGTCGGTAACAACTAGAAGAATTTAGAAAATGCTATTGTATTAATATGGTCAACTAAAAATTGCGTCAAATACTTTCACGTTTGGAATATTGTTTTTTATTGTTGTGTTGAGTGATTCAACCAATTAATTCAAGAAATCAAAAGAAAATGAAAAATTATCATAGGTGACGCGTTTTTTCCTCTGACAAACTTTATCAAGGAAAACGTGAGGATTTTATTTTGCAACACGTCTAGGTAAATTATAGTTGAGAATTGTACCACAAATTCTTCTTCTTTTTTATACGTAAGTGATTCGCTATTACTGTATTCATATTATCTCCGATATTTTCAACAAACTTAATAACATCGAAATCACAATAGATTTGACGTTTGAATCTGAATCTAATAACACTTTAACCTTCCAAGATATCATACTGCATAGAAGTAATAAAGACCATCAGTTGGAGGCTTGCAGAAAATCTCCCAACAAAAATGACCTCATCATTTCTTATTTCCACCATTGCAACAGGATAAATTCTGGAACAATTATCGGATTCTATTTAAGAGCACTAAAACTATTCAGCCCACAATACTTACCTGAAGAAGAAACGTGCACAGAAATTACTTTCAAAAACCTCCAATATCATCATCATTTCATTCACAATGCTAAGAGAAAGACATACAAAATATGCAACCGCAAAACAGATAACATTACCGACAACAATAAGAGGGCATAAATTAGATAAAAATACATATAATAGTATCTACTATCTCTCTAACATGTACTATCCAAGAGAATTTATCGAATCTTAACAAAATAAAAGTAATTAAGACCACATACCAAAAAATATCGGATGTGAACAGAACGAAAAACACTCATCATAATAATAATTCTGAAATAGAATATATAATTTATATAAAATGTCACAATTGATCTTCACAAAACTTTGAGAAAACTTGAAGAAATTATAAAAAAAATGTATCAGTGAACACAAAAAGTATCTTATACAGAAAAAAATTATTAAATGCCTAAAGAATGATACACTCATTAAAAGAGAAAGCAATTCACTTAAAATATGCGCCCCGGATTTTTTTCAAATATTTCCTTTCGCGAAATAATTATCTCTTTCTAAAACCAACATAAAAGATGTTTAAAAAATAAAAGTAAAATGGTTAAATTCTAATATCCTTTATTTCAAATAAGTAATACATGAATCTATCCCAGACTAAATTGAATACTTTAAATATTAATTGCATAAAAAAATTCAACAAAATAAAATATCCACTTTAGTTTATTCAGTAAGGTCTATTTACCCGTAGCCGAGGGGTGTAGAAGAGGATTCAGACTTTTCCAAGGGTATTAGCATATAAATGAATGTAATGTAATTCGAAGTCGGCTCTCCGAATCCTCAATCCGAGTCGCTATCATCTACTCCGCTCCTTCGTGGGCTTTTCAGTTAACCTGATGAATATTTATGAGCGTTTCATAAAATTTTAAAAATTAAAAAACTATAAATATTTTCACTTTTGTCTATTTTCACTTGTTGCGAAATTACTTAGATTTGGTTTGTTAAAGTGCGTCAAAGGGTGAAGCGCTCTGGCTAAGATAAGCTTGCCTTTTGCCTTATTTATATTGCCCTTTTACATATATATTGTAGTTACGTGATTTTTTTTAAACGCAAACATACGCACGCACGCACACACGCACACACACACACATATATATATATATATATATATATATATATATATATACATGGACACACAGACACACACACACATGTACATATATATATATATATGTGTGTGTGTGTGTGTGTGTGTGTGTGTGTGTGTATAAATATAAATAAATATATATATATGTATAATTATTTATATATTATATGCGCGGTACTTATTAGAAAGCGCTCAATATCAGAGATAGAGCTAACATATATGGTTGGATAGATGTGAGCTTGTGACCCTGGGTTTCACGCTTTAGCGATCGTCAGACAAACTGATTAATTTTAAAAAAAATTTTGCTTTTATGTAGATTGCGTGTATTGGTGTTATTGTGGAAGTGGTGGGGGAAAACTTCGTCGTTTTTTCATCGTACTGACGCAAACATCGATGTATGCGGACACATATACATACTTGGTCGTCCGTCGGGACTCATACATATATAAACATATGTGGGCAGTTTCGGATATGACATATGTATGTATACGGGTGGTGTTGTGTCTATACATACGCATTTGTATGTTGAAATTTAAAGATTGGAAGTGTGGCGGAAATGTCTCGTGAATGTCTCGTGAATGTATACATGCCATATATTTTGTTTTTCCGCTGAATAATATTTCCTCGCATCTATGTATATACGTGTGGTGTGGTTTGTATGAAATTATTATAGGTGAAAATTATTATTATTTATATTTATTTTTAAATTTTGAAAAAAATGGGGGTTTATTTGTTATATTTAAAGCTGGTTATTTGTTTGTTTTTGACTGTGTATATGTAACAGGTAGAAATTTGTAATCCTTATTGGTTATTTATATGGTGATGTTTAATATTTAATATGCTGGGTGAGAGGGTAGTTTGATTTAATAACGGGTCTATATGATATGATGTGATAGTAATGTTGCAAGGGATTGGAGGCAATGATAATATAATTAGCTAATAGTTATTGTAAATTGGTAGAAATTGTAAATTGGTAGAAATGATTAGTAACGGTGGTGGGAGAATGATGAAACCATGAATGTAGTTATAGTGGTGGTAGCTAAAGAGTGGTTGTTGGTGTTTTATTTTATTTTATTTTGTTATATGTATCAATTTATTTTGGTATAAATCCTGATAATAGGTATTCTGTGTAAAATTATGGTAGTTGAAGATTGCTATAATATTTTAATTTTTAATTTTTAATTTACAAAAATATTATTGTTTATTATATTAAAGCTCGCTATTTCCTTGTTAATTTGTGACTGTGTATATGTGGATGGTAGAAATTTCAGTTTGTAATCCTTATTGGTTATTTTTATGGTGGTATTAAATATGCTGGGAGAGGGGGTAGTATACGTTAATAATTATGGCAGGATTATATGCTAATGTTAGATATGGTGTGATAGTAATATGTAAGGTGGATGGTGGCAATAATAATATAAGTGGTTAATATTTATTCTAAATTGTTAGTAATAATTAGTAATGTTGGTGGGAGAATAATAAAACCTACAAATGTAATTATTGTGGTGCTAGCTTGAACTAAAGGGTGGTTGTTGGTGTTTTATTTTATTTTATATTTATTTGTTTATTTTTATTTTATTTATTATGAATCCTGGTAATGGGTGTTTATTCAATTTTGGGGTTGATTGTTGTAGTTTATTCTAAGTATTATTTTGGCGGGATCAGTTTTTAATTTGGGTTTATTTGGGTTGATTATCTTGATTTGTTTTGTTTTGTTTTGTTTTTTGTAACGGTAACTTTATCGGGATTGGTTTGTTTATTTATTTACTTGGATGAATTTAGGTCAAGTTATTTTAATTGTATATTTTTTCTTTTGGATTTTCGATTTTTAAGTGACTTAGTATTTATTTATTTTTTATTTTTATTTCTATTTTTTATTTTTATATTTTTATCGTTATATAACAGTTATAGCTATTTTTTTTCGTCCGATTTTTAGGTTTGATTTCTTTAATCTAACTAATATTTTGGTCATAATGGTTTTCTAATTTGTTTATTACTTAATTTATTTATTTGGGTTCGTTTTTTTTTTGTTATTATTACTATTATTACTATTATTATTATTCTATTTCGTCTATTCTAACAGGTGTGATTTGGTAATTTGTTTGGATTAATTAATTTTGCTTTTTATATATGTATGTATAAAAGGCAGGATGTGTGTGTGTGTGTGTGTGTGTGTGTGTGTGTGTGTGTGTGTGACGAATGCAAGTCCACAAGTTTCGAGGGATTTGCACCAAAATTTAAATGCACATGCTCTAAGTTAGCGCCAAGGCCAAGACCAGTTTTGCTTTTCCCAACTCCCATCGATAGTGGAAATAATTGATTTTTCATGCTTCTACGGCAGTTTTCATGTAGTTTGCGGCCATTTTGTACTGGCCAGAGTGAGAGCCTATAGCTGGCTGCCATGAATAGGCAGGAAGATTCTATGGGCCAGCAAGAGAGCCAACTGCTGACTGACACGAATGTTAACTAGCATGCTAGCATGCAAAAAAAATCGATAGCTGCATTCGTGGAAAAAAATTAAATCTGCATGGCACTTTACTCCAATTGGCTCATTCGCTTGCTTAAACTCAACGTTGATTCTGATTCCGCAGAACTGGGTTGGGTGTGAAAAAGTATTTGTTGTTAACATTCTTTTTTCATTCGATTTTTTCAGTTACGAGTCCTTTTTTAAAGCTGATCGTTTTGTGTTCATTTTGTTTAGTTCTTTTTTTTTTGTAACAGATTTAATGTTTAGTATAGAGCTTAGAAAAAATTCGCAGTGTGAGATAGGCAAGAAGTAAGGCATGTAGCAACATCAGCACGGAAAAGGGCACTCCTTTAAAGGCAAGGAAGGGCAAAAATATTTTAAGTCAAGTAATAGCGATTGCTGTATGAGTCGTACGATTTTTGAATCAAGCACGGGCAACGCCGGGCCATGCTGCTAGTATATATATAATTCAGATAATATTTACAAAAATGTCCATTGACTGTTCGAAACATCCTGTAAATTTAAGTTTTACAAGGTGAAAATGATGATTTATATCTAGGTATCTGAATTACGATTGTATGAAATATATTGCTCTGTTTATTATAAAAACATTGAGCTCTATGTGTAAATCAGTTTTAATATTTAATATTCAATATTTAATATTGCATTAATAGGTTTCACTTGTATTATATACCAACAGATTACTGCCGGTATATATATATATATATATATATATATATATATATATATATATATATATATATATATATTATGGATCATATTCTAAGTAATTTCCTTTTTATCCACGTAGAATTTTGTAATTGAAAATAATTCGTTGTTAACCATAATAATTAAACAGTGTACAATTTATAAACATCTTTGTAAAGATATCCGCATTTTATCTCCATAAATGTCACATATGTACAACCAAATTTGATTTTACTCGAAAACTTCCTAAAGCAAAATAACGTAAAAAGCTGTCCGTCCTTCTCCTGGAGGTTTTGTTAAATGTCAAAATTCTGAATGTCGAAATTCGATACAATTTACTTCTTACTGTGAAGTGTGTGGCCCTAGGGAGCGGTACTCTTTGTAGTTCTCTGCAGTCTCCCCTACCAACTCGCGCGAAGAGACAAGGAAAAATGGGATTGCTTTTTAGTTAGCTTTTTGCGTGTGGACGTGAATGGGGTCTTTTGCACAATGTCCCTCAATTGTTGTACGCACAATAAACATATATATATATATATATATATATATATATATATATATATATGTGTGTGTGTGTGTGTGTGTGTGCGCGCACGTGCGTGTGTACGTACGTGTGTGCTTGTGTGTCTGTCCCTGTAAGGGTATGTGTCTATCTTATTATATTTAAGAATATACATATATATATATATATATATATATATATATATATATATAAGTACAAGAGGGTTGGTACACATGGAATAATACATAAAAAGAATTTTAAATTTAACTGTCAACTTAACATTTAATTTTTATATTGAATTCTAATCTTTATTTTAATCTAATATTAACTTTGATACACTAATTGTTTGTCCTTATAGCAGAGTATGACGTGATGTAATTTTAAATTAACATCTACTTGTAATCTGATTGGTGCTCATAGGTTACCCTAACAAAGTTCCCCCCCCCTACTGAGGCGCGTTTGGTTATAACCGTTTATTTTACATTCAACGTCATCACTTGAGAAGACACTTGAAATGCCGAAATAAAATTACAACACTTGTCGTGATTTTATAAAATGCATATATTTATAATAGATTTGCTACAGGGCATGTCTTGCATCATTTGATTGTCATATACGGAAAAATAACCTTGGATCTGATTATGGTAAAAATAAACTGACATAACATTTGTAATTTATTTAATCAGATATGCCTAATATATATATATATATATATATATATATATATATAATTACATGAATCATTCATACAAAAAAAAACAAATATAGAGGTTAATGATTTAAATGGCGAGAATACATCTTCGCAGACAATTTCAATAAGATACACTGACCCCGAACCTGTATATGAATGATATGATCCCTGTTTATAAATTCTAGTTGCATAAGGTCTTTTTAATTTTTTATATATTAGGTTGGTACAAAAATAATGACGTAATAACGTCGTTTTTTGACGTATTTCTTAACGTCAAAAAACGACATTATCATGTCATTATTTTTGCACCAACCTAATATATGCACGTATCTATGTATGTATGTATTCAGGACGACCTGTGCTACAAAGAATGGTACTCAGAGTAGCAGAAACTTGATTATATATACCAAACATATAATATGAAACGTCAACAAACATCCAAGATGAGGACAAAGATCCACGTGTAAATAGTGGGAATAACGATAGCTGCTCTCCATCCTAGAAATTCATACAGAGATATGCATGCTTCAGATGAATATAATAATTTATTAAATTATACATTGAATTAAATTAAAATGAACACTCTCCTATTATTTTCGTTTATATAGTTTACTCTTAAACTGCTAGAAATGTTACACAATTGTACGTACCAAACAGATAAAGAGAATTCATTTTTGAAATGTAACTTCATGGCTATTTAATAATTTTTGACGGTATGATATTCCTTAAAGCATTCCCTGCACGAATGGTGCTGTGCGTTCTTTGCGAACCATTTTTCGCCATTTTCGCCATTTTTTTCTCTTCGAGAATTACGCATGCAGAATTAACACTGAATGTATTTGTAGGCGCGTAGCCGAGGGGTTAGAAAACTCGCTTTCTGACCTTGAGTCCCGAGTTTGAATCTCAAAATGTTCGACTTCTGAGGAAAATGAGTTCTTAATGCTATCGGGCTGGGAAGTTGACTCCAGCCAGTGGCACCTTTGCAAAATGCCTGAAAATCATACCACGGGTTGATTTAAGCTTTGTGTGTGAAATTAGATAGACAGAATTTTTCGTTGATTGTCGCGACCGATGCTTTGATCGTCAGATTATGTTTTCTATCCCAGTAATTGAAACTAAGGTAGGCTCAGCATAGTTACAGTTTACACCACTGGTCGGTTCTGTGGGTTTTGAACAAAGACAAATGAATCAGAGCAGGCGTCTCCACCAATGATGGATAGCCACCCTAGTAAATGTACATACTTCGGAAACGAGCGGTCAGTCATTATTTACAAGCAAATACACCAGGCAATGGCGTAAACTCGTGAATCCGAATAAATATTAACCTCGCGAATTCTAGTGTGGTCAATTACATCCTTGTGCAAATTAATTGAAACAACATAAATAATTCCGTTATTATTTACTTTGTTTTTTCGTATTTTCCCAATGAAACATGACCCAGTGCAGATGTTAGTACATCGTATGTCTATTCCACGAAGTCGTTCCTTGCAGACTGACCATAGATTCTCGATTGGATTTAAATCAGGAAAATTTCCGAACCAGTCTATCTATCGCAGCCTCTTCGTATCTATCTATCTATCTATCTATCTATCTATCTATCTATCTATCTATTAGGTTGGTGCAAAAATAATGTCGTTTTCTCACATATGTTACTATGTGAGAAAACGACATTATTTTTGCACCAACCTAATATCTACCTATCTCTACACCCTTGTGCAAATAAATTGAAACAAAACGAATAATTCCGTTATTATTTACTTTTTTTCGTATTTTCCCAATGAAACATGACCCAGTGCACATGTTAGTACATCGTATGTCTATTCCACGAAGTCGTTCCTTGCAGATTGGTCCCAGATTCTCGATTTGATTTAAATGAGGATAATTTCCGGGCCAGTATATAGTACTTTGATTTGCTCACTGGTAAGGTTTGCCAGGATGTTCATGCAGCGTTACAATTTTCAGAAGCTTCCTTGGAGTGACCTCCATCGCAGACAATGGCTGTATGACATCTACTCAACAGTCGAGAGAGTAGTGTCTGGGCATAATGAAATTCTGATGCAATCACAGATGACGCAGTATTTTTCAGAACCAAGCAAATTTTATCACACACCCTGAAAATAGATTAATATTACTGCACACCACCGCAAATGACCTAATTTGAGGAAAAATAGAAATTGATTACACCCTGTCACTCCAGTGGGTCTAAAACTGACCGTATGGTAAAAGAAAGTAAACTAAAGCGGTTGTTTCAATTAATTAGAACAAAGGTGTGGTTATTTAAACTCGAATGATGACTGAATTATACCCGTTTCGTTGAAAAAGGTTTAAGCCATCAATTAATGACGTACGCCAATCTCGAATGAAACCTTAAGAAATAACGACCGCTGTTTAATAATTAAATTTAAATATTTTACTCAGTGTCGTTACTAGCCATCTGGCTTACATTGACTATATACGTCCATGAGAAACAGATAGAAAATGGACTGAAAAAAATGATTTTTTTCTTTAATCATGTCACTCCATGCAAGACAGTAACGCCACTAAGACACAAAGGGTTACTGACTGAAAAAAAAGAAAAAGAAAAATATCAAAAGGACAGAAGATAACGTTTGAATTTTTGAAAATCAAAGTAGGCTGGAAAGCATAGAGCCAGAACAGAGTTCCAAAAGCGAAAAATGCGTTCGAAGGAACTGTTAGCCTAGAACTTGCGGTTACATTCAGCCAAATCAAGTGTAAATTGGTGAGGCCGCGCTGACAACCATTTACATTCATACAAAATGGTTTAACTTTAAATAATAAAATTCGCTTTTGTTCAACTGTCTGCACTCGAGAAGATGCCAGAAACCAAGATTTGGCGGTAAAATAGGATACGGATTGACTAATCAGAATTGTCTATGCCATGTCTTTTCAGAACGTAAGCGACCATGACGCCATTTCTTAAATATATTTCTGTAAACGTAGATGGAGCCATGCTGAATTGCACACATGTCAAAGAACCAATAGTGACGTTCCCAAATCGACAAAAGACAGAACTTTTGAATTGTTATCTGACTCCAGAGAATAGTTAAAGATTTTCTTCCGCATACAAGCAGAAGACTTTCGTGATTTTATTCCGTCTCTCATACATTGTTATTCCGTCTATCATACATTGTTATTAATTAGACAGTGGATCGACAACATCTTCGTGAAGTAAATAAATATCTTTGGCTGTTGATCTGGCTCGGACTGAAGTTCTCAATTTATAGGTTTCAAAATCGGCTATGCGGTCCTGTGCGGGATTAGTTATTTTCTTGATGAACCAAATAAACATTAGTCTGTTTATATCACGGAACAATTGCCAGTTGCGCTTGCAGAGACAATACACAGAGGCGTCGAAAGCATGAACAAATAAGCCACAGAAAATCCACTAATCTCAACGTCACCCAAATAGATAGATAGATAAAAACACATATATAATGAGTGCTAGATAGGCGTGGAGACAGATATGAGAACACTGAGATAGATGTATACAAATATATGGCATAGATAGATAGATAGATAGATAGATAGATAGATAGATAGATAGATAGATAGATAGATAGATAGATAGATAGATAGATAGATGAGCAGAACGATATGGATACAAACATACGAACATATCTAAGCAGTTATGAAAAGAAAAAGAACCTAGTCGATGTAAACGCAGAATTACACCCTAACCTACTCGAACCAGTTCCTCGAAAGTTTTCCTCTTTTGTGAGATAAATATATACAAATATATATATATATAGAGAGAGACAGACAGACATACAGACAGACAGAGTGAGATAGATAGATAGATAGATAGATAGATAGAGACACGTATATAATGAGTTCTAGATACACACACACACATAGATGAGTACACTGAGATATATGTATACAAATATATGGTCAATTAAGGTAAATAGAGAGAGACAGAATAGAGAATTGCACACCAATATATACATAGATGTGAACAGACTGAGATAGATAGATAGATAGATAGATAGATAGATAGATAGATAGATGCCTCGAAAGCATGAAGTAATCAGCCACAGAAAATCCACTAATCTCAACGTCACCCAGATAGATAGATAAAAACACATATATAATTAGTGCTAGATAGGCGTGTAGAGAGAGAAATGATCACTCTGAGATAGATGTATACATATATATGGCATATATAGATAGATAGATAGATAGATAGATAGATAGATAGATAGATAGATAGATAGATAGATGCCTCGAAAGCATGAAGTAATCAGCCACAGAAAATCCACTAATCTCAACGTCACCCAGATAGATAGATAAAAACACATATATAATTAGTGCTAGATAGGCGTGTAGAGAGAGAAATGATCACTCTGAGATAGATGTATACATATATATGGCATATATAGATAGATAGATAGATAGATAGATAGATAGATAGATAGAAACAGGCAAATATATAATAAGTTCTAGACAGAGAGAGGGTGATAGAGAGATGAGCACACTGAGATAGATGTATATATATATATAGGCAAACGTAGATATATAGCTAGAGAGAACAGACAATAGCACACCGATATATATACATAGGTATGAACAGACTGAGATAGATAGATAGATAGATAGATAGATAGATAGATAGATAGATAGATAGATAGATAGATAGATAAGCAGAGCGATATGGATACAAACATACGAACATATCCAGGCAGTTATGAAAAGAAAAAAAGAACGTATTAAAGTCGATGTAAACGCAGAATTACAACCGAACCTATTCGAACCAGTTCCTCAAACGTGTTCCTCTTTTGTGCCCTCAAAGCCGGTGAATCACAACTGAATGATTTTCGTTTCTGCTGCATTTTAAGAGAACACGGCTGAATCTATTCCGATTGTCACACAAAGGATTTTAAGTCATCTTGAATTTAATTTAATATACGAACCAGACTTTTATGCTGTGCTTCTTTCTTACAGCCGGAAGAACTTTTAAAGACATGTAAATAGATTTCATGCAACCTGGGAAGATTTTTAATCAAGGAAGTGCGACAAGCCATGCGTTTTATGGAAAACGGAAAAAATATCCAGGTTTTAGAGTGGAAAACCGAAAATACAGATAACCTCAGAGAAATAGACGAAAAAAAAAAATTCTTCAAAGAAATAAAATAATCAACTGTGAATGCTTCTGTTAAAAGTTATCCATTGCGTGAAAAATCCTCTCTGTTGGCAGCCACTATTCATAAGTTTCAATAAACTGTAAATCAAGCGTAATTCTTGTGCTTACAATGTACGCTTTTTTCAGTAAAATGCGTTTAAATTTTCAACTATTAAAATGCTAAATAGATCTTGCACCAAGCATATTTTGTATGAAATATATCTTGTATAAATGTTCTATCACGTTTAATATACCTTGTATCAAGTAAGCTTCCGCGTATGATAACTTCTAGGCAAATGTATGTAAGCAACGCCAGTAATGGCGGGCGGACTCGACGCGAATTAGTCCGAAATTATATTGTCGATAACTCCAAAATGGTAGATTTTAGAAAAATTTCTTTATTTTCTAATTAAGCAGTTACATTTACGAAGAATTTTTTCTAGAATATACCGTTTTGGAGTTATCGACAATAAAATTTCGGACTCATTCGCGTCGGGTCCGTCCGCCATTACTGGCGTTGCTTACATACATTTGCCTAGAAGTTATCATACGCGGAAGCTTACTTAGTTAATGGCCTTTTTACTGATCTTACTCGTCACAATTACTGTACAAGGGTTAGGGTTAGGGTTAAGGGCAGCGTTTATGTTTTTGCTAAAGTTATTTAGAAAAGCAATGAGAAGTGTTGTTTTTATAATAAAAGAAATTAAATAAAACAAACAATTAAATAAATAATAAAACAAATTGTAATACTAATGAAATCTTATTTTAAGGTACTTAATAACCATGCTTTGTAAAATTTTAAAATTTAATAAAAAAAACAAATTTGAACTTTAAATTGTTCTTGTTATTATTATTTCCTTTCAAGCATTTTTTTGTTTTGTAAATAATCATGCTGTTTTTAAATTTCGCACAATATTTCCGTGTTCCTTGCACATTAATCAAGACAAGTGAAGTTTCCGCGAATGATTACTAAGAAGCAAATGTATATAAACATAATCAGTAATGGTTGTCGTACTACAGCCGCGACGCGAATGAGTCCGAACTTTTATTGTCGATAACTTCAAATTGGTAGATTTTAGCAAACTTTCTTTGTTATTTTCGAATTAAGCATGTAAAATTACACCTCAATGTACCTATTCATAAAATATTTGTTAGAAGCTGAGCGCGGTGCTTAAACTGCAAATTATCCAGAATATATCTTGTATCAAGACTATCATATATCAAGTATAGCTTGTATCAATATAGCTTGTAGATATTGTAACTTATATCAAGTATTGTAATTATATCAAGAACATTAACGTTTGTGCCAATTCAAATGTCTAAAATGTTTAATATTTAAAATGTTTAATTGAAAAATGAAAAAAAGAATCTATCTATATTTCTGAGATGAAATATTACGTGCACTATTTACATTATTCAGACTATTGTCCTCATCTTTGTCACCATATTTATTACAACGTTTCAGCCTTTCAGTATCTGTCTATATTTCTGACATGAGGTATTATGTACACTATTTACATTATTCGGACTATTGTCCTCATCTTTGTTGCCATATTTATTACAACGTTTCGGCCTTTCAGTATCTGTCTATATTTCTGAGATGAGGTATTATGTACACTATTTACATTATTCGGACTATTGTCCTCATCTTTGTCACCATATTTATTACAACGTTTCAGCCTTTCAGTATCTGTCTATATTTCTGACATGAGGTATTATGTACACTATTTACATTATTCGGACTATTGTCCTCATCTTTGTTGCCATATTTATTACAACGTTTCGGCCTTTCAGTATCTGTCTATATTTCTGAGATGAGGTATTATGTACACTATTTACATTATTCGGACTATTGTCCTCATCTTTGTCACCATATTTATTACAACGTTTCGGCCGTTGTACGCTCCAACCTTCTTCAGGTGGTTGGAATGTCGAACTGAAACCTTTATTTCGCCCAATGGGGTAGACTGTTCTAGTTCCGCGTGCCATGTTTAATGGATCTCAGTTATCAGTTATATCCTGTTAAATCCCCTCTCCAATTTTTCCACCGGTTAAGGGTATTGAACTCACACTCTTTGGGTTCTCTCACTGGATCTAACTGACGCCTTTATCCACTGAGCCATGTGGAGCGTACAATGGCCGAAACGTTGTAATAAATATGGTGACAAAGATGAGGAGAATAGTCTGAATAATGTAAATAGGGAAAAAAGAATGTTCAATTTTCTCAGTCTCTTGGACACACATGCCTCTACACAACATCGTAACATCTGTAGCTCTTGGCAATATTTATCCCTTTAATATCCCTCATAACCTCGTTTCGACATCCAGTCACACATGCAAGCCAGGACCGTGACAGCTGCTTTCTCCTGTCCACTTTAACTTCCTTATCTCCTGTGAGTGTCAAATTCGCCAATCCATTCTTCCTATAATAATAATAAGAAAAACGAATTTAAACCATTACTGTATAAAGTGTCCTTAAAATATGAGCTCATTTTTTTTTATTCATGTTATTGGCTAATGGTAATCTTAGGGCTCGCAGATTTAAAGTTTTATTTATCCTTCTCACTAAAGATAGGATGTCCCGAACTAATGAATGTCACGGCCATTAATTAAAATTAAACAACAGAATGTATGAAACTTACTAAAGTTTAAATCCAGACGATGGTTCCAGACTTTTGTCTTCTGGTGCATATATATATATATATATATATATATATATATATATAAAAGTGAACACATGTCAACACTTAGAGGCGACAGTCAGTTTCATGCTATATGCAATCGTCAGGCCATATAGCATGAAACAGACTGTCGCCTCTAAGTGCTGACTTCTATGTTCACTTTTATATTTACACACGCTCTATCTCTGATATTGAGCACTTTATCCCATAAATATAGCACACCTTAAGACTATATTTCTTCATATATATATATATATATATATATATATATATATATATATATATATGGAACCTTCAAGTGGTCTATTTTATTTAAATTTTATTTAAATTATTTGCTCTGGATTTACATTGAGCTCTCTGGATTTTATCCTCCTTGGGTCTACCCATACGGATTACCTAGTTTTTCCTAAACTATATATATATATATATATATATATATATATATATATATATATATATATATATATATATGCGGGTAGTAATCCTTTGGTATAATCCAAGCGAGTCCTATTGACACAATATAAAATTTGAAATATTAAATGCTAAAACTGACTCACAAAGAGCGCTCGGTGTTTATTTTCATTAAAGAGAGCAAGACTTTTCTTACAATTGACATTAAGATACTTTTACTTACTGATCATTTTCACCTACGAATTTTAATTTTAAAATTCTCAGGATTTTCAAAACTGCTTATGGTGTCAGTTTTCTAAATTTCGCAGGATTTTACAAACTCTTTATAGCGTCGGTTTGGGCAAAATTCGCAGTATTTCGTAAAAATGATAAAAACTGACACAATAAACCGTTTGAAAAATCCTGCGAAGTTTCAATTTAAAATTGTTTAATGATATCTTAAATCCAATTCTAAGAAATATATATATATATATATATATATATATATGTGTGTGTGTGTGTGTGTGTGTGCGTGTGTGTGTGCGTGTAAAACTTCAAATATAAATAAAAAATATATCTGTAAAAACACAAAAAATATATCTGTAAAAAGACAAAATAAAATGCTTCTATTAACCCTGTTAAAGTCCATGTGAGAATGAAACTCAACGATAAAGAAATTTTTTTCTTGTTTCATATATATATATATATATATATATATATATATATATATATATATACATATATATATATATATATATATATTATTGTCGGACTTTGTCCATTTCATAATATATATATATATATATATATATATATATATATATATATATATGGATGGATGTGTTTTAAGGTGAGCTATATTTATGGTTAAAAGTGTTCAGTATCAGAGATAGAGCGTATGTAAATACAAAAATTAAATACTGAAGTCAAAACTAAGTGGCGACAGTCTGTTTCATGAACACAATCTTCAGTACATACATATATATATATATATATATATATATATATGAAGAAAAATATACGGAAAAAAACAAACAAAAATCCTTATATGCAATTATGCTGTTTTAATGTTAATATAATGTCAACGTCGGACGTTTCGGTCTAATAAACCATCTTCAGGACATATTCATAAAATATAATTAACATTATCAATTCAACATGACAAAGACAGCATAATTGCATATAAGAAATTTTGTTTGTTTTTTCCGTATATTTTTCTTCATACTGTCGGATCTATATCCATATATTTGCTTACATTTATATATATATATATATATATATATATATATATATATATATATATATATATATATATATATACAGGTTCTTGAAGTGTATCTTGTTTCATTTATCTATGGTCAGGTCATTCTCTGACCACTGGTGGGAGAATTTCAGCAGAAATAATCTAATGACTTCTTAGTGCTTTCGTCTTTTGCAATGCATCATCATAGAATGTCGATTTGGTTGATATGATCAGAAGATGCTAAAAAATGATCAGAGCTCTAACGCATAGAGACGTGACAGTCGAAAGCACAAACGACACACATACCTATACGCACAAATATATCCAATAACAAAAACAAATCTTTCATATTACCTTATGAAGACCGAAAGCGCCCAGAAAAATTGATTAAAACTTCTTTAAAAAAAAAAAAAAACAGAAAATTTGTCGAACTGAAAGGATTAAATCTTCTTCAGATAAAAGCTCTCTACAATTTTCTCTTTTTGCTATCATTCCCTGTTTTTCAATTTATTTAATGTGGATTACCTGCGCTTATCTGCTATATCCTGTGACATAATGAACAGAAACATTTTTTCCTTATCCTATGCCCCAAAACATTCAGTCTTTTTTTTTATTCTAATCACTTTTTGATTTCATTTTCTTTAGAACCTCTATACTTCTCATATGCTCCGACCATATTATTATCAGCTTTAATTTTACCTCAAGTCTTCTCTTCATCTCCAGTGAAATTGTCACCCCCTTCCATAAAGAAGGACTGATATTACAGAACAATTCAATATTGTTCTTTGTTTCAAATTAAATAATTCCATTTCTTATTACTTAGTTAATTTCAAGAAGGTATTTTTGCTATTCCAAAGTACCTTACAGAATGCATCGGTCTAAGCAAGATGTTTGATACCATTTTAGCTTTGGCTTGGTTTGTTTTACGGCATATCAACCTCAATGGGTTATTTAATGTAGATAAAATTTTTATAGCTGGTAATTTTTTTTTTTTCAAAAATATATTCTTGATAATATGTTTTTCATAAATGTATTGCTGGTAATTTTTTCTCCAAAAATATATTGTTGGCAATATTTTTTCTACAAAAATGTATTGCTGGTAAAAAAATTTTCCTACTTTTATGTGTTCATAGTGGTTCGACCCCTTGTGGGTAGGGGTTAACTATTTGTCCATAGTTGGGACCCTGACAGGTACTACTACCCCTGTTCAGTGTGGACCTGCGAACACCAGCAATTAAGAGATGGTTCCACGCTCCTCAAAATCTCCCATTCAGAGGCCTTGCTGCTGGATGTAGTTTATCGTCCTACCCAGGACGCGGGTGTAGTTTATTGTCTTACCAGGACGCGGATGTAGTTTAATGTCACACACAGGACGGCACGATTTTAGAATCCAGTAAGTATAGAGTTTCTAGAAGATGCGGCCCCGAAATTCGGAAAATTGCATAAAGACCCTCGCACAACGAGAAAGTGAATGTTTCTGCACGTGCGTCTGTGCGCGATTAGATTTTTTTTTGTTTTATTTGACCCAGGTCAAAAGTATATGACACACAATGAGGATCAAATTATCGACATGCCCATCTTGTGAGACAATCTATTTATTAAACGTAGCTTAATATTAACGCAAGGCCACTATGAATCCAGATTATTTACTATTTATACGAAGATAAAGCGTTTTCTCAATAATGTTACAGTGTCGAAACATTGCCTCTTCTTCCGTTGGCAAATACGTAAATTCATGACAAGCATGCTGTCATATCTTTCAGGGAGAGAAAAACAAAAATACAACTGGCTTAGGGTTAAATCCTATCAGAGTAATTAACAATAACAAATGATTAAAAATATTTCTTTCGAAAACGATTTTATTACTTGTCTAATCATGACATTTAAATTATACGAATTTGTTGATTTCGTCATAAAATATCTTAAAATCTCTAAAAGTATGGCCCAAGGTTAAATAAGAGATTTTCTTAAAAATAAGGAAGGAAAATTAAATAGAGGCTAACTAAAATATTTTTGTCATATTTAATTATATAATTTTAAAGCCTAATTGATGAATGGTAGCAGTCAATTTTAAGAAATTGTTGAGAAATTATGAAAAGCCTCAATAAAAAGACATCAAATCAAATAAAAGGCATTCGAATCAAAAATGATTCTATACGATTAAAAAAACTTAATTCTTCATACAGCATGCACGATAGAGCGTCGTTTGTGTGCAAATAAAAAACGCAATCAGCCTTCTTCTTCTTATTTCTTCGCTTTCTACTTCTCCTTCTTCGTTGTCTTCTTCTTCGCCTTCTTCATCCTCTCCTCCTCCTTCTTCACCTTCTTCTTATTATTCGCTTTCTTCTTCTTCTTCTCCTCCCTCTTCTTCTTCTTTGCCTCCTTCTTCTTCGCCTTCTTCGTTTTTCTTCTTCTTCGCCTTCTTTTTCTTCTTCTTCTTCCTCTACTCGTCCTCCTTCTTCTTCTTCTCCTCCTCCTTCTTCGCCCTCTTCTTTTTCTTCACCTTCTTCTTCGCCTTCTTTTTTTTCTACACGTGGGTATTGCGGGGTGTAATGGATTGCGGCTCGGAATGAGAAATCTGAGAGCCGAGTTCGAATCCCAGTCTGGTTCATTACACTTATGTCTAAATACATAAGGAAAGAAGGAAAATCATTAAAAAAAAAATTAATCGTCAATTTTACTACTTTTACTAATACCACTTTTCTACTTTTTACTACATTGACTCATACATCTTTACTACTTTGACTAATACCTCATTTTCTACTGTTTACTATTTGATTAATACCTCTTTTCTACTGTTTACTATTTGATTAATACCTCATTTTCTAGTTTTTACTATTTGACGACTACCACTTTTCTACTTTTTACTACGTTGACTAATACTTCATTTTCTACTTTTTACTATTTGACTAATAACTGTTTTCTACTTTTTACTACTTTAACTAATACCTCATTTTCTACTTTTTACTACTGTGACTAATACGTCCTTTTTCGAGGTAACTAAAGAAAATGAAAAAATTGCATTTAGCAAAAAGAAATTAAATACATTTTTTATGTTAATCTGTGTTATTGGTGATAAGATTTATCACTTTATAATTTCCTTCATTCTAATTTTTATTATTTTTTCAGTGGCACAGAAAATTTAGGAAATACAAGGAAAAGATTCAACAAAAAGAAAATGTTATATTTCAGCCCCTACTTTATTTCACCTGGTATTTGTGAATAAGCTTTTACTTATGGGTCATTCCCCGCTACTAGTATGCGGAGACACTAGTCACAATTTCTGACCTAAGAAGTTAAAGATACGAAGATGTCTCAATATTGCAACAGGCTTTACGATATTTGTGCATAGACGGATGAGGAAGAAACCTAGACCTGTTTTATTTGAGATTTAATCAGAGAACAGAGTTCGAATTCCAGTTGAGTTCGTTATAATCACTAACGATCAAATAGCCTTGGGAAAGATTTGGATCAGTCTTCCCCCACACGCCATGAGTTAAATAGCATGTCCTGTACCTTAAAAATCAATGTTATTCTCAAAACATTGGTAAGGCAATATTCACTCACAAAAATTAAAAATTATTGTTATACTCCCAAATATGTATTTGGCTTTAAATAACTCACAAAGAGGTTGATAAGCCGTAAAAACAAATTAATTCAAGATTATTTAAGTTTTACCTTGAGGGTAATAAAATGGGTTGATAAATCGTAAAAAAAATCAATCTAAAAGTGAACTTTATTTAATGTTTATTTCCAGGTTAATAGCACAAAGAGGATTGATATAACCATATAAAACAAATTAATCCATCAATCAAACAACATTATTTATGGTTTATGTTCAGGCTAATACTCTGACAAATGGGTTGATAAATCATAAATAAAAAATACAATTCAATCAATCAAACATTATTCAAGTTTTACCATGGGTCTATTAACGCGAAAAGAATTGGACTGACACCATCCACCTGGTTAGGTGTAAATCAATAGAAATAGGATGTAAAAACACTAGTCGAAATTGTATTTTACAATGTTTCATCACAAAATTAAGATACTAGTGTTTTAATTCCTATTAAATGTAAACAATTCTAAATTTAACTGAAAGAAATGGTAGTCAACATTTAGCAATAAATGTCAATGTTTCACCAGATAAAAAAAATTCAAGATTCTGTTGCTAGAAACGGGTTGTGTCTCTTTCTTCCTTGATCAGTTTAATTTTTTCTTTCCTCTTTTTATTCAGTTATTTATTATTACCAATAGCATTCCCTTTACAGTGAGGACGATGTTCGAAAAAATAGTAATATCCCGACAAGAAAATGAATTCCATTTATAATATTTTACATTTCCCTAAGGAATCATTGTATATAAGTGGGTAAATCAAAAAAAAAATCAATAATAAAATCCACTTATTTTTAGGAACCTTTCGCGGTGTTCTATCGAACTGACAACGCAAGTATTTACTATTGAGAAGTGAGCTAGACTTTCATTGGGTTGCTCAGTAAAGGTCTCCTCGTGTCAAAGCTAATCAAAGCTTCGTAAATGTCTACCCATTACCAAAGCCAGGAAGATTTCTTGGTGGACTTTGCCAAAATAAAACTAAAATAGTTGTGTACGTGATTGAACACAAAATTGAAAATTATAGTCAAAACGGTAAAAGACACAGTGATTAAATTCCAGTAGAATTCTAAGAAAGTGTATTCTTCCATTAGACTTAAAGCTTGGTCTCAACCGATTTCCGACCAATGGCGACATATTGGCGTATTGATTAATCCTTTTGACAAGTAGCTCCTTCTCAAAGTTAAACAATTCTTTCATTAGTGGATGCCCATGTGGAGAGGCTTCTTGTAGAACTCTGTTGGTCCGTGACGCAGCCTTGACTTCACCTCATGAATAAGTTGATTTTTCGGCCAGGAAGTAACTGCTTTACAATTGGGGAGGGGGACTAAATATAAATTTGATCGTGCAAGATAAGGAGAATAGAATGGATAGCTTTTTTGGAATTCTAACACTATAGAACTTCCTAAAATATCTTTCGGTAGAGTTCCTTGCTGGTGTTAGACAAAAAAAATAATTCATACTTGGTTGAAGATGTTGCTCCAAAATCTATATGTATATATATGCAAAACTTCTAGAAAATTTGGGAATATCTCTAAGGAATACAGACAAAAGAACGAAAAATATCTGGCAATAAAACTTGGAATTTTTGTTACTACCGAAATCGTCTCGACCACCCGTAAAAAATAGGGACTATTTGGAGGAAATAATTTATTTAGATTGATATTCTTTAAAATGTCCTTAGGCTGCGGCATTAGTCAGAATTTTTGTATATTTGCTTCCGAAAAATAAATCCCCTTATAAACATTTTTTAAAAGAACTGTTTTTTTTTTAAGTTTTAAAAAATTCAGAAAATTAATAAAAATATCCAGATACCAATAATGTAAGCACAGTTTCAAACTTGACATTTCGAAATAATAAACGTGTCTATACGAAGGCATGTATCGATTTTATACTTTATCGATAATATGAACAATCCTCCTCTTTAAATGGATAAAAAAATAAATATTTTTCGATTCCGACAAATGACTTGACTTGGGAAAATACTAAGGGATTTTAATCTACAAAACTATCGTTTGAAAAAGTTATTTTTTTAAGTGATGTCGTGTCTCTTAATAGGCTTGACGAAAGTGCCGTTGTGGGCTTCAATACTTTGATGGTACGTTTGACCTGTAAACAATTTTTGGCAGAATTGTGTGAGTCCAAAAGAAAAAATAAGACATAGAATTTCGGTCAATAAATATTAACAAATATGTTGAAAGGATATTTTACAAAAGGAGAAATGAAATTAAATCTGAACAGATCAAAGTAACGTTCAGTATCCGTAGTTGAGATAGTTTGCGGGAAATGAAAAGTCACCGAGAAAGAGATGGATATTTTTTTTCAAATCTCTCGCCGCTTGCTTTTCAGTAAATAGATCTGTTAAAATGAGGTGTCAATGACATTTTCACTTTTTTTTTTTTTGGGGGGGGGCGGCATTTTGACGACAATTTATCCATCGCACCTTGTATATATGTTAAAATGAGATTACAGCGTTATTTTCATTTTTGCGTCATTTAGACGACAATTTATCCATCGGATCCTCTATATATGTTACAATGAGATGTCTGGGTCATTTTCATTTTTTGCGTCATTTAGACGACAATTTATCCATCGCGCCCTGTATATCTGCTAAAATGAGATGTCAGTGCTATTTTCATTTGGTTTAATTCAGGCGACAATTCATCCATTGCAACCTTTATATTTGTTAAAATGAGATGTCACCGCTATTTTCATTTTTTGCGCCATTCGGACGACAATTTATCCATCGCACCTTGTATGCAATTAAAACTAACGAAAGGGTTGATCGTAGCTTTGATGTCGGAGCAAATATGTGCTCATATAGTTTTATGGTCATGAGCCACACTGATGAGTTAATATTGAACTTTAGGCAACGGTTTTGATCACTGGTAATCAACCAGTATCCTTCATTGCAGATCCATGGGATCATTATTTACAAGGATTCATGAGAGGTTATATCACTTCCTGTAGTATTTGCCTGCAGAGAAATCTGGACGCCAAACAAGCCAAAAGACAAATGTTTAGTCTTTGTTTTTTAATCATGCCACCCCAGGAAATGCAATGAGATTCAAGTAGTTACTTGAATGTAAGAGAATATGAGAAAAATACTATTAACGAGAGAACAATAAAAGAACAGGATTTTAGAAGATAACGATTAACACCACATTTAGATTTTTGAAGATCAAAGTTGAGAGCGAAGACAGAAGCCGGAAATGTGTTCCACAAGCAAGAAATATGAAAGAAGAAACTGTTAGCATAGAACTTACGGTTACATCTAGACATTTTAACTGTAAAATGATGAGACCTAGCTGCCAATCTAGTATTGTTATTAAATTCATAAAGTCTATGTACCACAGAGGAAAATCCATCAGAGTAATTGCCATGAAAATATTTTTTTAAATGCATAGGGAAGCTCCGTTACGTTGGTAGATATGTGACTGAAGCCGAGATGCCGGTACAGGACCAATAACATTCCAGAATCTTCTTTGTATGTTAATAAAAATCTCTTAATATATCGCCGAAGCATACATATTTCTCAAAGTAATGGTGACTAATTGTTACAAGGAATTCGCAACGTCATTTGGCATGAAATGCTTAACAAATTAACATATGTTAACAAATTTAGAGACCTATCATTTTTTTTTTCCTATTTTCTGAGAGCATTTGTAGTCCAATTAAGATTTATTATTGGCGGCCACACTCTTAACAACATATGCAAATGACACAGTGTTGATAGCAAACACAGAAAGGAATCTAAAAGAATTTCTACAGAAGACAGTGAAGGAAAGCAATCATCAATTGCAAAAAGACAGAATGCGTGGCTGTTAGCAAATTACAAATTGGAGATATCAAAATCAAACAAATACAACAGTTTAGATATCTAGAAGGTTTTTTAACTGACGGCGGAAAATGCGACATTGAAATCCGAAGACGGATTGGGATAGAGAAAGATGCCTTCCAAAAGTGAAGTAAAGTATTAAGAAATAGAAAATATTCTCTAGAAACAAAGAAAAGAGACCCGAGCTATTTCTTAATATCAGTCCTCTTGTATGGCAATGAATGGAGGGCAATCCTCTCAGAAATAAAGAAGAGACTTGAAGCAACAGAAATGTGGCCCTACAGAAGGGTACTGAGAATACCACAAACCGAAGATGTGAGCAACGACGAAGTTTTAGTGAATATGTAGAAAAAAAAGGACACATATACTTAACATCAGGAAAAAGAGCTGAAATTTCTAGGTTATACAATGAGGAAAGAGGGCTTGGAAAAATTGATACACACAGCACATACGAAAGGCAAGAAAAACACCTCAGTGAGCGAAATAAAGGATTCAGTTCGACATTCCAACCACCTGAAGAAGGCCGGAGAGTACATCGGCCAAAACGTTGAAAGAAATATGGCGACAAAAATGAGCACAATAGGCTGAATAATGTAAACAGTGTACATAGTACCTCAACTCAGAAATATAGACAGATACTGAAGGGCCGAAACGTTGTAATAAATATGGCAACAAAGGTGAGGACAATAGTTCGAATAATGTAAATAGTGTACATAATACCTCATCTCGGAAATATAGACAGATACTGAAAAGCCGAAAGGTTGTAATAAATATGGCGACAAAGATGAGGACAACAACAGTTCGAATAATATAAATAGTGTACATAATTCCTGATCTCAGAAATATAGACAGATACTGAAGGGCCGAAACGTTGTAATAAATATGGCGACAAAGATGAGGACAATAGTCCGAATAATGTAAATAATGTACATAATAACTCATCTCAGAAATATAGACAGATACTGAAAGGCCGAAAGGTTGTAATAAATATGGCGACAAAGATGAGGACAATACTTCGAATAATGTAAATAGTGTACATAATAGCTCATCTCACAAATATAGACAGATACATTTTTATATAAAAAATTACCAACAATACTTATTAAAATTAGTATTACCAATAATACATTTTATAGCAACATGACCGACAATACATTTTATCTGTGGTTGAAGCATACAATTGCCTTCTAAATATTTAGATTTCGGCATTAAATAACCATAGAGATGTTGATATGCCGCTAAGCAAAATCAACTAGTATTATGATTTTTGTAGTTTCGGAGTATCATTAAAGTAAAAATACGCATAAGAATCCACCTTATTCAAAAATTAATGTTCCCATTTTCCCTTGTTTGTCGTGCACGATCTCGCAAACTTTTTTTTTTTCCCCCGCTGTGTACGGGTTCAGTAAACATTGACAGGAGTCGAGTAAGAAGAGATGTTCGAATATAGCTTAATTCCAAAGCTCCCAATAAATCGAAGAGAAAGGAAAAAATCATCTTTCTCTTATTCTTCAACGACAACCGATTCATGCTTCAATCATCATTATTCATCGGGAATTAAGTGGCCTGCAGTCTCACCAAACATAATTTCTATAGAAATTTCTTTAGGGAATTCTAGCGAGATATTTGTTCACTGAGAACAGATAGAAATTTTCATAGACGAATTGGTAAAATCCTTTAATCTACGCTTTCAAAATTGGCAAATTCAGTAACCAATCAGGCCATTAATTTATGAAATAGTTGGTGAATATTGTATTTATATTAATAAAAATAATAATGAATTATTTAAAAAGAGGCAATTTCCTAAAGTCAAGAATAAAAATTAAATGCAGATAATTCTTTAAAAGAAAAATGAGGAACAACTTATAAATAAATTGCACGAAACATTTTCCGGGTCGACCCCAGCGTGCGGCACATTTGAAAAAACAAAATCCACAGGTTGACCCAAACCATATGAGTGAAATTGGATGGACGGTGCTGTTCGAAATCAATGGATGACGGTACAAGTACGAACTTACAAGTCATCATGACCGAGGGTCTAAGGGTACTGCCTGCTTAAAAACAGTTAATCATGCGCTCGCTCCAAAGTGAAAGAAAGATCTACCCACCCGTTGAAAAAATAAAATATACCTGAGCAGGTGTCTTCGACAGGGATAGCTTAGCAGACGTTTGTGATAGGAAAAACAATGATATATATATATATATATATATATATATATATATATATATATATATATATACATATGTGTGTGTGTGTGTGTGTGTGTGTGTTTGTGCGAAAATATATAGAAAATAGGAAAGAACTCGTTAGGTAAATAATCCAAAGTTCTTTAGTATTTTTGTTATTATTTTTTAAAAATAGTGCTCGATACAAAAGTAGTGCATAAATATAATTATTTATTTAAAAATATGATTCCAACATGCTACATAAGAGTTCTCATGTTTCAAAACAAGAGCCGAAAACTTCATTATAATTATTAGAATTAAATGAATTAAATTGAATTAATTCAATTTAATTCAAATAATTATATTGAAGTTTTCGGCTCTTGTTTTGAAACATGAGAACTCTTATGTAGCATGTTGGAATCATATTTTTAAATAAATAATTATATATATATATATATATATATATATATATATATATATATATATATATATAGTGTTTATTTAGGCAGCAATTTTTCATTAATACATGTTTCATTAAATAATATAGACAAGTTCCTTTCATATTGTCTGATAAGCTTAATAACATTATCATTGAAAGACGAAAGGAAATCACCATACTGATACGTGTTTAAATCCAATCTAAGCTTTCGGCTTACATAAGTCATTATCAAAGATGACAATTTCAATAAATCAAACAACACACGGACGAAACAACAATGATAGTTCGCACTCTTGCATGACAAATTTCATGGTAACGATAAGCTCGTATACGAGACGCGGAAGCGAAAATCCCGTCGCATCTCGTGACGTCACACATGACCACGCGAGAGTGAAAAACGAGAAGTATTAAGTATGGGATGCCGTTGATATAAACCAATGCCTTCTGTTATCAATTATAGGCATTTAAGAATATTTGTGGAGATTTCAAAGTTTTTTGTTTAGGTTAGGTTTCAACTGTTTTATGTATAAAGCTTCAAGAATTTAAAATTTTTGTTTATTGTTTTCATGTTTAAGTATTGTTGTGTTGTCAACAAGGCTTTTCCGGATTGAGTACGCGGGCAGGCATGTTGTTTTAAAAGTCTCTCTCTCTCTCTCGCTCTCTCTCTCTCTCTCTCTCTCTCTCTCTCTTCTGTATATATATATATATATATATATATATATAAGGTTTTTTCAATATGTCCGCAGTATTGATAATTTCAAGCGTCGAGCGATTTTCAGACATGCTAAGATATATCGTGAAATATTCTAATAACCTACGATATACGGAAATTAAGCAAAAATGAAAAAAAAACTGACATTTCATTTTAACTGTTATATTTACCAAAATTACACAAAAATATTTTGAAATATTAAAGAGTAAATTTATTCAATTAAATCGCCATTGGCTTCAACCACGGCGTCCAAAAGACTACGGAATCCCGTAGATCTCTTCTTGACGGTCTCTTTTTTGAAGTTGGCGAATACAGCCATAATCTTTAACTTCAGTTCCTCTTTGGTGTTACAAGGAGTTTTGTTGGGCTTTCGCTCAACTGTACCCAAGACATAATAACCAAGTGGGTTGCAATCTGGGGAGTTAGGTGGCCAGATGTAAGGGATGATGTGGTCACAGAAATTGTCTGACAACCATGACTGGGTTCTCCTGCTTGAGTAGCGTAGTGTAGAGTCCTGTTACCAGACCCAGGGTCTTTCAACAGCCAGCCTGGAGCAGCACTACCACCACGCGACACTTAGACCCTCACCAACAAATTCGGGAGTTATCAGACCAGCCATACCTTTGTAATCACCATTAGACTCATTCAACTCTTTTCGAATCATCTGCACTGCCGTGAGATTGACACCCAAGCACACTGAAAGGTTTGTATTGAAGCTTCCGGTGCGAATGTCAACAATACAGTGTGCTTTTCCCAAATTTCTGGCGGAGTGAATTGTTTCATGCTGCACTTTTTCTAACTGACGGTGCCCAACTGACCCTACCATACTTAGTCAGTTGTCATAATCAAAACAAACAACGCGCATGCGCGAAATTAACAATATCAAATAGCGACAATTTACCAATGGTACCTTATGGATCGTTCCTTGTTGCACCATTATCCTCAATATTCAAAACCAGCCTAAAAATACTGATAAATATTTAAAGAAATAGAAAATATAGTAGAGAACACACGCAAAATCATAACACTTGAAAAATATTCAGGAACGTAGCTGATCTCGAATATGCTAAATATTAATGATAATAGCCATTTCCCTATAAGGAAACATTCAGCATTCATCTACCGATCAGCCAGTATCACTGTTTGTAGAAATTTGTAAAATTTTTCTCTTAAAACAATTTTTCAAGAAAATAGGTTTTCAAGTAGCTATTATCACTCTTTCCAGAACTGATGGAGGTTTCCTTCCTAACATTTTATTTGAAGTCTTGTGGAATGTCAAGATCTTGATTGTGTCATTATTTTCTCTTCTCAGGCCCAGTAGCTTTTATCCCTCTTTCCAGTATTGATGGAGGTTTCCTTTCTAACCTTTTATTTGAAGTAGTGTGGAAAAGCAAAATCTTGATTATGTCATTATTTTCCCTTCTCAAGCCCAATAGCTGTTATCACTCTTTCGAGTATTGATGGGAGTTTCCTTCCTAACCTTTTATTTGAAATAGTGTGAAATGCCAACCTCTTGTTCATGCCATTATTTTCTCTCCAACTTACATAGGATATTCATTTTGATTGTTACGGCTGTTGGTAGTCCTCAAGTTATGTGCTTTCTATTATCTGAACTGTTGTTTGTTTGTGATTCTGTAGCGCCAGTCTACAAGGTTCGAATAAGTGTGGCCTTTGCCAAGACTCACAGGCTTCACTTGCCCAAAACAATTTGTAACCATTGATTTTAGAAAATGGTTGCATATCTCATCATTTTCCATTTGAAATGCCTAAAAATAATCGTCAGTTCTATGCTAAAAATTGCTTCTCTTTCACTTCTCACTTGTGAAAATCACTTCTGTCTTCTTTATTTCCAGTCAAATTTGATCTTCAATAAATTTCAATGCAATGTCAATCGTCAATTCTTGTCCTTTTATTGCCGTCTCTCCTTAATGTTTACTTTCTTTTTCTCCGATATTTTCACAATCAGTAACACCTTGCGTCTTAGTGGCTTTATTGCCTTGCTTAGGGTGAAATGTATTTTTTTAATAATACAGCTGACAATTTTGATTTTTTTTAAACGGGCCTGGTGCATTGCATTATATCCTCATGAAAGTCTCGATCTGTTGAGGCTTTTAAGGACATAACGAGTTTTCATATTAATGTTTTGGCCGTCATGGGTATGATGATAAACTGCATCCACTTCCTGTGTAATCCGAAAGTGATAGCACCTGCCAGGGTGCCAGGGTGCCAGCTATGGGCAAATAGTTAACCCCTGAAATGGGGTCAAAACGTGTAAAAATAGTTTTTAATACCAGAATGCATTTTTGTAAAAATTAGTACCAGCGATAAATTTTTCAAGAAAAAATGATTGTCAGCAATACATCATTACCAGCAATACATTTTTGGGAAAAAATATTACCAGCAATACATTTTTTTAAATAATTATTACCAGCAATACATTATTGTCACCGTCCTAGGTAATACGATAAACTACATCCGCGCTCTCGGTAAAACAATAAACTACATCCGACAACTTTGCCTCAGATCGAGAGGTTTTGAGGAGCGTGGAACCACCTCTTAATTGCTGGTGTTCCTAGGTCCACCCTGAACCGGGATGAGAGCACCTGCCTGGGTCCCAGCTATGAGTAAATAGTTAACAATCAAACTGGGGTCAAAACGTGCAAAAATAGTTTTTAATATCGGAATACATTTTTATAAAAAAATATACCAGCAATATTTTTTTAAAGAAAAATTATTACCAGCAATACATTATTACCTGCAATAATTTTTTGGATGAAATTTTACCAACAATGCATTTTTTTTAAATTACCAGCAATACATTTTTTTTAAATTACCAGCAATACATTTTTGGAAAAAATATTACCAGAAATACTTCTTGTTAGCATTAAATTACCCATTGAGGTGTTGATATGCCATAAAACAAACCAATGTTTTGCTTTTCTAACCTTTTGCAGTATTGGAGAAAAACTATCTATAGCGTATTCTTTGTTCAATTTCCTTATCTCCTAAGGAAAACCTTTTTAAATTAAAACTTCTCATGATTGAAATATTATATTCGTCATGACCGTAATATACTGAAAACAAATTAATATTCCACTGTGATATTGGTCACTTGGGTCTTAATGACAACGAACGATTAAAATCAAGATTCCCTGGGGGTAAACCATTAGTATCCTAATTTCAGCTATGATTTTATCCTAAGAAGATAACTCCTGTAAACAAGAATTAACTCCAAGAATTCTAAGTTGATTAAATTCCGTGTCTAAACGAACCACTTACTTGGGCTATTCAGCACCTCAAAGCGGATGTTTCCTTTATATAAAAGACTCTGCCAGTATACTGTCGATCGGCCTTTAGCTTTTCACAGCTTTCGTAGTCGTTCCCGGAGGGTATATTGATTAAAGCGTTCTCCCTTGGAATCAGTCAGTTATGTGCCATCTTTCGATATATGATTGACGAGGCAGATTTTTTTTTCTCGCAATAGGTAGCCATTTCTTTCTGCGGTAGACCAGTTGCCATCCAACGCTACAGAAACCGGTCTTTCCTGCTATTTACCCATAGCTGGCGGGGAAAATGTTTCATAATTTTCCCAGCACGTAATTGAATGTAATGGATTCGATTGAAATTCAAACTCGGCTGTCCGATTCCTCAATCCGAGCCGCTATCCATTACTCCACTGTACCTCCTCCGCTTTTAAACTATGTCATCATAATTGATGATTCCGAGTTTATGCAACACTAATTGAAAAGAGGACCGAGATTTTTTACGTTAGTCGATCATTTTTTGTGATATTCAGTTAGTCCTGTGTTCGATCCCCAGTTCAATCACATAGCCCTAATTTGTAGATTGATTAGACACAATAAAAACTGACTAGGTGGAAGTATTTTCAGACTATACATGAAATATAGTTATGAATGAAAGTTTTTCTCACTCAGCCAGAAACAAGGGCGACGCGTTTTGTTTGTAGATTGGAGAGAGTACAGGAACAATTGGATTTCTGTCTTTCCCACAGGCATTAGTCGAGCGAGCATAAAAACCTAGCCAAAATTTGAACCCTGTTATCTGTTTCCTGTCCTGATAGCTTCTATGCCCTAATTTATAAGAAAAGGATGATTAGAAAGAAGAACCAAATCATCACAGTGGCCGGATCAGTCGAGGCCCGGATGACTGATCGGTCGTGGCCGGGATCACCATCGGCCGCTCGTCCCGTTGACTCGCTCCAGTCTGAGCGAGACGAGTGGGTGACTCGTGCAACAAACACCACTAAGATACCAGCCTAGGATACAACCATCGGAACGTGAAACGTTCACAACCTCTTTTGCTTCGGTTTGGTTTATTTTGTTTTACGGGATATCAACCTCAGTGGGTTATTTAATGCCGACATTTTTAGGATAGATTCGTATGAATAGAATATGTATTCTTTGGTTTAGATTGGTTTGGCTTATTGTTTTACGGCATATCAACGTCAATGGGTTATTTAATGGCGATACATTTGTTTATTGCTGGTAATATTTTGTTTTGTCAAAAATCTGTTTCTGGTAATATTTTTTCTTCAAAATTGTATTGCTGGTAATAATTTTTTTCGAAAAAGTATTGCTGGTAATAGTTAACTATTTGCGCATAGCTGGGACCCTAACACCAGCAATTAAGAAGTGGTTCCAAGCTCCTGATCAGAGGCCTTGCTGCTAGACGCAGTTTAACGTCTTACCCAGGATGCGGATGTAGTTTAACGTCTTACTCAGGACGGCCGCTTTTGCTTCTAGAACAAAGAGTAGACAGACATGACCGATGCCGGAATTACCGGGGGGGGGAGGCACAGCCAAGAGATCAGACGAGAACGTTGTCCGTCTTTTCTGCCCTCAGGATACCCGACTATTCAAGCAGTCGATGGACTGATGATGATGATGATGATGATGATGATGATGATGATGATTTGCTTATATAAATATATAAATACAAGGAGAAATGGGTCCATGCATTTACCAAGATATCTCAGCCAGTCTCGAACTGAGTTTGTTGATTTCTTTTGGGAATAACCATTACGAACACAACGTAAATGAGTTTCGAGTGCACAGTTTTTAAAAGCGCAATAGAAAAGCCATTTTTGGTAATAAAAAAAAAGAGAGAGAGAAACTTTGCCCACACTTAAATATAAAACGGTGAGGTTTTAACGTGTTCACTTAAACAGTTTTCCAATCTATTTTCTTTTGTACCAATTGAGCTTCAGGCGCTAATTTCGGGTAGTAAAGGACATTGTAAAGTATTCGTAATCTCGCCTCAATATCTGTTCTGACAGGCGCTGCTCACAGGAAATGCACAAATAGTTCAGTGAAAATGTGTCAGGAAAAGTCGTGAATCTAATTTCATTACCGCAAATTACTTTCCTTTTTCGTATCTTTTATCGATAAAAAAAACGGCTATTATAATGAAAGACGTTTTCCAAGCGGGAACATTGCAGCCGTTTTTCGTTAAGTGACAGCTTACCAATTGATACGGGCATTATTCATTCACGATTCGCGTCTATATGACTAATTGGTCGATATAGGATTATTATATACAAAGATTCATGAAGATACGTCATTTGCTCGTGTGCAAAACTCTCTGCCTGAATATTTCTTGAAGTGAAAAGAGGCGAAAAATAGGGTCATCTTGATGCAAAGAATGCACACCTAAGCTATGCATGCATTGCTTTAAAGATATGCTATATATAAGAGAATCGATCAATAACTGCGTAGACCAGCGCAAGATTTGTTGACTGAGTTTTGATCTGAGAGTTACACGGGATAAGATTCGATCTGTGGGACGAATAATCATTCCCTGGCATATACAGTGAAGGATTATCTGTTGAAAGATTTGTTGGCAACGGACTTACTGATAAAATAAACATGCATACATTCATATATATATATATATATATAAACCGAAGTATAGAATTGGTGTATATGGAATAGATTTCACTAACCAACAAATACTATTCTTAAATATTGCTCAATACAGAGTAGAGCAAATATAATTATTTATTCGAAAATTATAACATAAAACTGTTATAAAATCACTACAATAATAGGCATTTTGTTTCAACACTTCTGGTGTCATATCTCTTAAGAAGACGCCAGAAGCTTATTTTTTTAGTGATTTTATAACATATTTATGTTATAATTTTCGAATAAATAATTACATATATATATATATATATATATATATATATATATATATGGTGTGTGTCTGCATGCTGGCTCGCGCGTGTTTGTGCATGCGTGTGTATGTGAATAAAGACAAAAGTTAAAATTATCCGACGCGTTACGTCCTCTGATAGCAAATGTAAGGAATTTATTTGCCAACTAGCATTTATATACTATTGTGGGGACCTGCCTACAAATGGACTCTTCCACACTTATATAATATGGCTACCAACTCTGAGTAAAGGGAGTCACCAAGTGTGGGTCTCCGAGTAGTAGCCATAGAGTGAGTGAATGAGTGTGTCAGGACACCAGTGAGAGAAAGTACTCTCCAGTCCCCATTTACCTTTTTACTCCGTTTCCGAGAATCTACTATTTAACCTTATATCCGAGTCCGTGTTATCTTTCTAAGGTTCGACACCATAACAATACAGAAGTAAAAATTTCTTTATAAATACTTGTTGCAAAATAAAATCCTCATATTTGCTTTGATAACAGGACGAAACACATCTGCTAAGTTTTCCTTTTGTTTTCATTCATATTCTACTTTGAGGGAAAGAGAGACAAGAGCAAGCAACGCATCACATACACAGCGGGCTTAATTGAACAAGTGGATGATGGAACGGGCATTTGGGGAAAATATCAAAAGGACACAATATATTGAGAGCTACAAAGGATAGGAGGAAGTGGAGAGCCATATAATCCTGAAGGGAAACGGTACATAAAACAAAATTTTAGACATATCTAAAATTTTACACACATATATGTTTCATGCTGATCGCAATCGACAGTCGGTCTGACGATTGCGTCCAGTATGAAACATCCTTATGCTACAAAGAAAAATTGAAACGTCACAACTTTGATCTGAAAACCTGGGAAACCCATGCATCAGACCCAAAAGAGTGTCGTTTCATTAAGTTAAAGGGTTTTGAAGGCAGTAGACTGAAGCACTGTGATCAGCTTTGTCAGGCTCTGAAGCAGAGACGCCATCAAAATTCTCCTTTAACAAATTTCATCTGTCAGTGTGGCTTTGTCACCCACAGCAAGGTTGGGATAGTATCACACTTAAGAAAGCACATATGAAATATGTATTTCCCTTATCTGATTTTCTCCACAATAGTCCCTGCTAGCATGCATAAGTATAAAACGAAAGGCACCATCCAATGCTGACCCTCATTTATCGTTCACGATAGGAGAGTCTACTATATATATATATATATATATATGTGTGTGTGTGTGTGTGTGTGTGTGTGTGTGCATTGAAGTGATAAAGATCGTCTCTGGTTCCTACTTTATCTAATTTAATAATAAAGATTTGCTGATAAAAGACCCACTATTTCACCCATAGCTAGGGTAGGGGTGGTAGATTAATATATTTTCCTATGTCACTTGTTGCGTAAGTGAATTCTCAGCCACTGTCCATGACACCCCCAATAGCAATTCTAATATGGACACCACATTCATAATACTACACTGTAACTCACTTTCTAGCAAACTTTCAAACAAATGAGTTATTTCTAGTACTAGAATGTTTAATAACACGTATCGAAGATAAAATCAAGAGGAAAAATAAGTTCAACACCAATTAAAATGCAGATACTTATCAAATAAATAGTTTACAACGTAAAAGTTTATACAGGGGAGACATCACGTGGTCTAAAAGAGATTTATGCTTAGGCAACCATTCAAAGCCTCTCGTAATACACAGGAACAAAACTGGGCATAACATTGAGTTTATTAATGCCACCCTAATTAAAAAAAGAACATAATTTCTAGATGAAGAAAGTACTTAGAGAGCCTGCTAATAACAGTATAACCAAACTATAAACACACGTAAAATAACAAATATACATATAATCAATTAATTGTATATGTTATTATATGCGGATTTAGATAGATAGATAGATAGATAGACTGTGAGTAGCTTCATAATTGCGTCGTATAATAAAGCTAAAACATTTATTTTGCCCAAGAGGTATTTATTTTTCAACATTATATGCTACTTATCGATGTAACTGAACCGGCATTTCTCAATAAATCTCATTGATTTCTCATTATAGCATTGTACTATGAAATTTATAGATTAGAAATCAACTATGCCAGGCTAAAGATGTTATTCCATCCTTTCTTAGATGCAAATACATATATATATATATGTGTGTTTGTGTGTGTGTGTTCACATATATATATATATATATATATATATATATATATATATGATTAATATAAATATAAAATTTGTTACTTAGCTCATTGATGTTAGCTTAGCATCCCGACTATAGAGTTCGTCAGACGAACCCTCCAGCAATCGCTCCATCCACTCGTCAGGATACGTGTATCTATTTTTATACATTCATTAAGTTATTTTGGATCTGCTTAATCCATTCTTGTTTGTTAAACCATTCCTCAGCGAGTGGTTTACCTGACATTTAAAATCTGACAGCCCTAAAATTAGCATTAGTCGAAAATTTAGATTAGGTAAAAAGAGCCAAACATTTATGGAAATTCTGTGCAGTAATGGGCTAATTTAGTTGTTATAGTTATTATTATTATTATTATTATTATTATTATTATTATTATTACTGTTCCTGCTACTGCTGCTGTTTTTGCTGCAGGTGTTGCTTCTGTTGTTGTTGCATTTACTGATAAAATTGCCTGAAGTGAGCTGCAAAATTATATTTGAAAAAAGAAAGCGGCCTTCAATTTTTAGATTATTCCTGGAATTAAACAAGTTTGTGTGCGCGTGTGTGCGCGTGCGCGCGCGTGCGCGTGCGCTTGCGCGTGCGCTTGCGCGTGCGTGTGCGTGTGCATATTCCCTTTATCTGTTATATATATATATATATATATATATATATATATATATATATATATATTCATATTAAAATATTTTACATCGCTAAGTTTCATGTTTAGAAGGTTCAACGTTCCTTTATTGGCGATGATAAATAACTTAAGATAGGTATGTTATTTATCATCGCCCGATGAAGGAACATGAACACTTTTTTGTGTAGCGATGTAAAATATTATAATAAAGATATTAGAATTTTGCTCTACGCTGTATTAAGAACTTTTCAAAAAAAGTAAATGCTAAGAACTGTTGATTCTGTCTGTTTTTCTCTTTATATATATATATATATATATATATATATTCTGTTTACTCAAAAGAACAATGTTTGATCAAAGAGAGCCCTAGCATTATCTCGCGAGATAAATGGATGTCCACTACCACTACTACTACTCTTTTTATGTGATACACACACACACGCATATATATTAGGTTGGTGCAAAAATAATTTCGTTTTCTAACATATGTTACCATGTGAGAAAACGAAATTATTTTTGCACCAACCTAATATATATATATATATATATATATATATATATATATATATATATATGTAAATATATATATGTATGTATGTATGTATGGGGTAAGAGAGTGAGAGGAATCTAATTGAAATAATAAAACAAATTAAATAATATACAACCCAGTGTGTCTGAAAATTTAAATATTTTAATTTGTCATTATTTTTTTGTTCAAAACACACACACGCATACACACACACAAACACACACACACACATATAGATAGATAGATAGATAGATAGATAGATAGATAGATATACGCAGACTTTATCTGAATGAAGTTGTTGATGAAAAGCGCTGAATAAATTTATAAGTAAGGTTTGCTTTCTTACTCTCTTTCTTTCTTTCTTAAAGTTGAAGTACAGACTGCACCGCATACGCGACGAATCTACTTTAGTTCTTTGACAAACGCCGGAAGAAAAATGCTGATGCTTATTGGAAATTGTTGACCGTTTGTTAAGAATAAAGAAATGGCAGACATAATCAATCAATTGATATCAATATCGCTAAAGGATAGTAAAAAAACATGTCATATCGTTAATGTTCATCGGAATGATCGATTAATGGTTGTATCAGAGAAAAAAGTTTCGCTTTTTTTTTTTTTTTAAGGCGAGGTACTTTTATGAGAAATTTGGGCAGTATCAAGAGAAAATTGGTAGAAAACTTAGAAAACTGGCCACAGCCAAGAGAATATATATATATGTATATATATATATATATATATATATATATTACAAATACTTTTTTACAAATACTTTCATGGTAGCTGCTCGAAGGAGCTGCTTTCGCTGGTTCCCAAACTTCATGAATTTAAGCGTTCTATTAGGCTGGCAACTCGCTCTGTAGCCGTCTTTTCTATTCCAGTAGCTTCATGTCTCGCACTTCTCGCCTGTGGAACTCCCACTCCTCTTCCTGTTTCCCTGATAGCTATAATCTCCAACTATTCAAATGTAATGTCAATCGATATATATATGTGTGTGTAAAAGTGAACATTGCAGTCAACACTCAGAGGCGACGGACTGTTTCATGTTAAACGCAATAATCAGGCTACATGCGTTTTGTTTTTCTCGATTATTTATAAATATTGGTCAATAAACGATCAGAATTTACTTAAAAACCCGAAAACTGAAAAGAATAAATAAAAATAAATAAAATAGATAAATAAGCAAAACAAGTAAAATAAATTAATCCAAATAAATAAATAAATGAAATAAATAATAAACAAACCACTCCCGCTAAAATAACCGTTAGAATAGACTACCCGCTATACAATAGATTACCCACAATGCATCATTGACCCGTATATATAAATAGACGAGAAAAAACACAACGCGTGTAACCTGATAGTTGCATTTAGCATGAAACAGTCTGTCGTGTTTGAGTGTTGACTTCAATACTCACTTATATTTACATATGCTCTGTCTCTGATATTGAGTACTTTATCTCATAAATATGGCATACCTTAAAAGTATATATTTCTTCATCTATATATATATATATATAATGAGATACATTTTTTTCGTTTTTTCAATTTATTTTCGTACTTTTAAAAGTTTGATTAGCGTGTTTACTTCAATGTTGACTTTTATATTTACATATGATCCATCTCTGATATTGAACACTTTATCCCATAAATATAGCATACCTTAAAATAATGAAATTCTCTAATATGTCTGTCATACTATCTCTCGTCACTCTCTATATCACCTTACATCAGCTTAATACTACCCCTTAAATGTGCAAAAAAATTAAATGGCAAATTAAAACCATTATTTCACCCTTGGAAGTGTGATCTGATGAGCCAGGGAAAAAGAAATTCCCTGGAGAAATAAATTATAACCATGAGTCTTTAAATTTGTCTGTTTCCATTAAATTATATATATATATATATATATATATATATATATATATATATATATATATATATATATATATATATATATATAATGAGATACAATTTTTTTCGTTTTTTCAATTGATATTCGTACTTTTGAAAATTTTTTTTTACTTTTTCATTGTATAAAGAACAAATAAAGGTCAGACTAGAGAATCTCTCAAAAACAATTTCAAAAGATGTATTCCTTTGACATTATTACACAATTAAACCTTGGTAATTGGGAGAATATTCGAGAGTCTTAGAATCGGTCTTACAATTTTTATTCTTTATCTTTTCTTTTTCTTTCTCGACTTCATCTACTACTACTACTACTTCCATAATTTCTTTTGTCATTTTCTTTACCCTCTTCTGTCTTTTCAATCTATCGACTTATCTCATCTTTCTTCTTTTTCTACCAATTCGACTTATGCATTTCCATTGCCTCTCCGTAGTGGTAGTACCGGTAAGGGTCCCAGCTGTGGGAGAATAATGAACCTCTCCAAAAGAAAACCCTATGAAAGTATAAAAATACATTATTTATAGTAAAAATATCATCAATATATTTTTTTAAGCGTTTCACCCCCAAGCAAGGCGTGAAGCCTCTAGCACGCAACGAGTTACAGAGGATTTGGAGCGAGAGCAAATAGGAGTGATAGATAAAAGAATGAAGAGAAGGATATAGGATAGATCATGGCATCTGGAGACGTCGATTGACATTACATTTGAATTGTTGTCGATTATAGCTATCAGGGATACAGGAAAAGGAAAGGGAGTTCCACAGGCGAGAAGTGCGGGACGTGAAGCTACTGGAGTAGAGGAGACAACTACATTTAACAGTTTCGACAGTGAAAGGGTTTGAGCGAGATGCCAGCCTAGTTGAACGCTTAAATTCATGAAGTCTTGGAACCAGCTCCTCGGAGCAGTTACCGTGAAAGTATTTGTAAAAAAAAAACAGAGGGAAGCGACGGCACGTCTGTGAGAGAGCGACTGCAGTCGAGATGCCAGATCAGGGCCAATTATATTGCATATCCGTCTTAAGATTTTATCAAGAACCTTGATACAAACAGAAGAGGTTCCAGGCCATGTATGGCAGCAATACTCCATGCAAGGGCAAATGGTTGATTTTTAGATTTGAAGGATCGATTCCGGCGAGAAAAATTCATATGTATATTTAAGTAATGAAAATCTCTAATTTCGACCATGTCTATCACACTACTTCTCACCACTCTGTATATCACCTTATATCAACTTAATACTTCTCCTTAAATGTGTAAAAATTATATGTCAATCATTTTTTCACTGTAGGAAATGTGGTCTGAAGAGCCAGGTGAAAAGACATTCGCTGGGAAAATAAATTATAGCCATAAACCCTTAAAGTTGTCTGTTTTCATTAAATTAAATTCTGTCTATTCAATCTCTCGACTTATCGCATCTTTCTTCTCTTTCTACCAATTCTACATATGCATTTCCATTGCTTAAAACATCACCATCGTGGTAGTACCGGTAAGGGTCCTAGCTATGGGGAAATAGTGGACCCCTCAAAAAGAAAACGCTATAAAAGTATAAAAATATATTAGTTATAGTAAAAAAATAATGCCAGCAATACATATTTATATAAAATGGACAAAAATACATATCTATAGCAAAATAGCTAACAATATATTTTAAAACAAAATGATCAGAAATACATATTTATATAAAACGGACTGACAATGCATATTTATAGTAAAATGACCGGCAATATATTTTAAAGTAAAATTACTAGCAATACTTTTTATCCGTAGCTGAAGGTATGCAATTGCGTTCAAATATATATTTAGTTCAAAGCATAAAATTACGTTTCCGATTGTTTAGATTTTGGCATTAAATAAGCCATAGATGTTTATGCCGTTAAACAAAGAGAACCAACGAATCAACCAACCTGCCCTTTTCTTCTTCTTCTTCTCCTTCTTCTGTACTTTCTCTTTTCTATTTGACTCTTCTCTTTCTTTATTCTTCCTTATTTCTTTTCATTCGTCGTTTTTTTTTTATTCGGTCCTAAACCTCTTCCTTTTCATTGAGTCACTCTTTTTTCAACCTTCGTTTCAAATACCTCCTTCCATCTTTTCCACTTCTACTTCCAAGTCATTTTCTTCAAATTTGTTTTCTCGTAGCAGCTGACTACGCAGTACTGAGCTGTTACGTGACATTTGTCCTCCTTTACGGCAGCGAATTTTGGACGGTCTCCTCAAAGATGGAGAAGAGATTCGAGGCAAGAGAGGTTTGGTTCTACAGAAGGATGCTGAGGATATCGGGGAGCGATTGTGTGAGCAACGAAGAGGTTTTGGAGAGCATGCAAACAAGTGGGAGCTTATACTTAACATCAGGAAGGGGCAGCTGAAGTTTCTGGGACACGTAATGAGAAAGGAGGGCCAGGAGAATCTGATACTCCCAGGTCGAATAGAGGGAAAGAGAGATAAGAGAAAGCAATGCATGACATACATGGAAGGCTTAAGAAAATGGATGACAGAACGTGGTGTGGAGGAGGTGGGAGACGGACAAAATTTATTGAGAGCTACAAGAGATCGGGGGTGGGGAAG